>CM046304.1:17201211-17801211 GCA_025267735.1 Mactra quadrangularis
AACTTCTCCATATAACTTATTATCATACCTCACTGGAATTTCCCTATGCTAAAACCCTATACCGGAGCGGGTGATATTTTGTTCGATCACATGGTAATATTACCCGCTATCTAAGGGAGACCACTTATTAACGATTAGTAGCCGTAAATAGCCGCGACCGTGGCGTAGTGGTAAGCATGTCTGACTTCGAATCCGGAGATCACGGGTTCGAATCCCGGTCGCGGCAGGGTATATTAGTGATATAATTCATTTTTTTATTGCACTGATCGTTTTCTTTAATGTGTTGTTATTTGTTGTTCAATAAATATTTACATGTTACAGTTTTGTTCGGTATTATAAAACAAATAACACATGGCAGTGAGGGTGACAGTACAGATTATCAACCCTTGAAAAATAATATCAACCGAGGCTAGCGGGTTGATAATCTGTACTGTCACCCTTACTGCCATGTGTTATTTATATATTAATGAAGGAAAAATAATAATTGTCAAATTTTCATGGAAGGATATAATCTCCGCGCGAGTGGAATTCGAACCCGTACCCCTTGAAGGCACATCCCTGTGCGCTATACAAACTGAGCTACCGACCCGGTTTAGTACAAAAATTTCACCGATCGAGAATTTTTAACAATTGAGAATCCCGATCGGTTTGTTTTCACAGATAAAACTCTTTTATCTTTTCCCGATAGCTTGTGATAAGTAACAAATCCGTAATAAATTGGAGACGTCGGTGCTAGATCGGTGTTCGTCGATTTCGTTCTTAACTGGAAAAAACGAAGAACCGGACCTTAAAATAACGATTGCATAAGCGGTAAAATTTTGTCAACGTTTTTTTGTATATCATTTTGTCAACCACATTTGAACTTGGATTTACAATTCATCTCTTTACACAATAGTTTTAAATATCTGAAATACTTAGTATGAACAACTGAAGTAAATTAATCACAGCATTGAATCTTTTTTGCAAATTTTATAAATTATGTACAGTATATGTACCCGTAATTAGACTAAAAAATAACAAAATGTTTAAAAAAACTCATTAAATCATCGCCATCAAGGAAAATAAATAACAGAAAACAATACGAAACATACCCCAAAAAAAGAAAATTGTATACATGAAAATACGAGCACTTGATTGGAAATCCAGCGAGTAGCCGACGGCAGACCAACCTGCAGATGATTATATGGTTTCTAGAGACTATGGGTGAGTTGCCTAAGCATGCGTATTGCTTTGTGTTCTTGAACCCTTCTCACAACGAACAGAATAAGTGTGTCGTAGCGATTTGCCTTGGCAATTCGCCCTATATAATTATATAGTTCATTGAGCTCACATTTTAGTCAGTGCGATTCTACGCTAATAAACATGGGTAAAATTTGTTTATTGGCCTGATTCCACGTGGCAATGTTTACATTTAAATAATTTCCCTGTTCAACAATATTATTTGGCAACATTGAACATGCACTGTATGCATAGTCGTAAATTTCCGTATGGATTCTCCGTTAATACATGTATATATATAACTTTAAGATTTAGTAATAGGACCCATTTTGGAACGTTCAAGGTAACTGAACACGCTGCTGTTCGATCCACGTAAAACCTTATTTTTGCAATTTATTAAACATAATCGATACATGGGTAACAAATACTTGTGTACACCACGACGCATGGATTCCATATTTTTTAAAGAATTACCCGCCAAAAATCTATTACACACATAATTGACGATTTCATTTATGAAAGTGAGTCAGTCTACGACAATATCACAAAACAGTTATAAAAATATGAATAAAGGAAAGAGTGTAATAAAAAAAACGTATCATAGAAATTACAATTATAATTAGTTAAATGTCATAAGTAAGTCATTTATAATATGTGCGGGAATCGAACCTGGGGTATTTCGATTTACAAGTCAGTATTTTGCCATAATCCAATGTTCAGTTACTTATCCATCTTTATTTTACAGTGTCGCTCATTGAAGCAATGAAACTTAACGAATTAATACTAACTAAGACGTAAATCGATACGGATACTAATAAAGTGCATGTTTAATGTTGCCAACTAATACTAAACATATTGAATTAGATTTTTACGGCTCGATAGCATTTCGCCATTCAATGATTTATGCAAGTTAAATGACTCTCTAACGTTTTTACATAAGTCATTTTCTTACTCAGGTATTTATTGAAAACCTAATAAGATTACGCGGTGTAGCTAGCACATATATCCATAAAGGTTAAAAAATATTTACTGTCTATGGATTGATTTTCTTGTAGTTATTAGCTTCATTTTGATAATTCAATAATGATTATATATAAACAGAAAAATGCAACTGTTTTGTGTCCCTACACCGCACTATATCTTGCGCGTAGCCAAATCGCCGATTTGTGCGATGAGTTATGCGTTTTAGTATCGAATAATGTTGAATCTTCTTTGTATAAAATGGATTAGACAGTATATAATTATATCGCTACATGTAGTTACGGTGTCAGTATACATAACTGACATGAACGTTTAGTATTAGTTCAGTTAGCTCTGTTTACATCATTTACAGTACCCACCAAAAGTTTGGAGACGTTTTACTTTGTAAGCCTTCTACATAGGTTTTGTCAAAAATTTGATTACCATTTATTTTGAAGTGCGTTTTAGTTTTGCTTATTTGTATTTGTGATGGTACTTTTTGTACTTGAGACTACCTAAGTAGTATAAAATCTATGTTATAAAATAATTACATTGAATTTGGCTTTGGATGCTTTGGGATGTCAGATGCTGAATCCTACAAATGTGATGCAATCAAGAAATTTGTTTTCATTTAACCATCAAGCGTATTAAATATATTTAAAATGATGGTTCTATCGAAAACAATCAATGAAATTTAAAAATTTAGTTAATTTCTTTTGTCTCCAAACTTTTGGTGGGTACTATATACAAATATGAGTATAGTACTCCCCCCAAGTATATTAACCTTCATGTACATGTATATACTAAAAGCCTTATATATTCATAGTTGAATATATATTAACCAACTATTGAATAAAATTTATACAGATATGCGGAGAATAAAGCATCTACCACTAGTATATTACATAACTACGCTTACGCACATTGTAATAAATACCACCCCGCCTCAATAAATTATGTAACTTTTTCTTAATCTGATAAAAATCCGATCTTAAAGTTTCCGCTCGCCTACTTGCTAATTTAGATCGAGAGTCACGTTCAGGTGACATTTTCTCATTATAATTTTCATGACGAAATTTGTTATGATTAGTAATTTGTTTACATCGTCTACGTCACGCAATTTTAAATGAGCCGTCCAATCACAGCCTGTGAATAATACCGCTGTTAAACTAGCTCGCAAACCTTTCTCTATAAATAGAAAATACGAAATCAAAATGCTGTTAATAGTGTTTCGTCTAGATGAAAGCCACGCATTGATTGGTCGACATAAAGGTTATCTCGACGTGACTCTCCATTGAGATCTTAGAGATCCTGTACCCAACGCTGTACAGGATATCTGTTTACGGAGATTGATCTGTTCCTAACTTTCAATAAACCCTTCATCCATTGCTTTCAGCGCTTTGATTAATTAACTATCTCGCATATATTTGCAGGTTGTTATGGAATCGTCAATATTCCAGAACAGATACACATAAACTATGGTGATAGTAACAATACTATAACTGTGATGTGGTCGTCACACAATCTCACAAACTGGCTAGTGCACTATGGAACGTCACCAGACAATTTAGACTTGAAGAGCAATAGTGTTATGAACACGTTGCCTGCCGACCATGTGAACGCGGCAAGTTATGTATACAAGTCAGACCTACATGTAAGTTAACTGTCTTTTATCAAGTTTTTGTTAACTTGATAAATATACAATGTCATGTAATATGATATGATATGTAATGTAATATACTGTAATGTAATATCATGTTATGT
Organism: Mactra quadrangularis; assembly: GCA_025267735.1. Taxonomy (NCBI): domain Eukaryota; kingdom Metazoa; phylum Mollusca; class Bivalvia; order Venerida; family Mactridae; genus Mactra; species Mactra quadrangularis. The sequence continues at coordinate 17,205,154 of CM046304.1, forward strand.
AATGTTTAGTAATATATTGTAATATAATGTAATATAATATACTGTAATGTAATATCATGTTATGTAATGTCTAGTAATATATTGTAATATAATGTAATATAATATACTGTAATGTAATATCATGTTATGTAATGTCTAGTAATATATTGTAATATAATGTGATGTAATATACTGTAATGAAATGTCATGTTATGTAATGTCTAGTAATATATTGTAATATAATGTAATGTAATATACTGTAATGAAATGTCATGTTATGTAATGTCTAGTAATATATTGTAATATAATGTGATGTAATATACTGTAATGTAATGTCATGTTATGTAATGTTTAGTTATATAATGTAATATAATGTAATGTAATATACTGTAATGTAATGTCATGTTATGTAATGTCTAGTAATATAATGTAATGTAATATACTGTAATGTAATGTCATGTTATGTAATGTCTAGTAATATAATGTAATATAATGTGATGTAATATACTTTAATACGTTTGTTACTATATATAGTAACAAATACGACAAGTCAACAAGGCCATTACGCGACTTTTTCCCGTATTATGCTATTTTGGCCGCCTTCAACTCGCCCATTATGCATAATAGGCGCTGAATGCGTGCACGTGCATTGTTTACGTCATCAAGTAGCAGTTTCTTCAAACATGGCGGCCGAAAGAATTCTTGAGTCTTTGACTTTGTCAAATAGAATTTTAGATTTAGACGCACATTTTCAACAGAACTATAATACACAAAATGTCTTATTTGTAATTTTACAACCGTTGACGCTGCAAAATACCAAACTCCGAATTTTGCACTGAATTTCTTTCCGTGTTAAATTTGACGAATATCCAGCCATTATACAGTATATGCGTAGGTTGACTTTTGTTTTACCAAAGCCAAGCCATGCATAAATTAAATATAATGGAACTGGCTTCTAAAATCATCATGAACGTCCATGCCATTTTCGGAAAATCAGTGAAAACTCCTCCGGTCCCGCTGCATGTGTATGTGTTTCCATACATAATCCTCATCTCCATATCCTCAATTTAAAGTTTAAAAAATACATATATACTGGTAAGTTCCAATCTCTTGATAATATCGTGTTAATCCATGATAAATGAAAGTAAATTGGTTAAAAAAGTTAAAAAACACGACCGCCATTTGACAACAAAGTTTACATTATATTCTACTTCATTGTTACATTACGTCATCAAAGTACTGATTCGTCCTCGGAAAATTCGCTAGTGGTCTATTCGTCCCTAAATAATTGTTCTTAGTTTACTTAAAAATCGAGACTGGACTCTGAACAAACGTATTAAAGACGTTAATGATTAGTTGTTACTCGCCATTATGCGATAATCACCCTCGAGTCCATAATAGCCTTCGGGCCAAAGGCCCTCAGGCTATTATGGACGTCATCGGGTGATTATCGCATAATGGCGAGTAGCAACTAATCATTAACCTCTAAGTAATGTAATGTCATGTTATGTAATGTCTGGCAATATAATGTAATATAATGTGATGTAATATAATGTTATGTCTGGCAATATAATGTAATATAATGTGATGTAATATAATGTTATGTCATGTCATGTCATGTAATGTCGAGTAGTATAATGTAATGTAATGTTGTGTAATGTAATGTCTGTAATGTGATGTCTAGTAATGTAATTTATTGTAATATAATTCATTGTATTGTCACGAAATATCGAGTTATCTGATGTAATGTAATGTCATGTTATGCCGTGTTATGTCATGTCATATCAATAACGTAATGTAATACCATGTCATACCATATAATGAAATGTTATATAATGTAATTTAATGTTATGTCATGCCATGTTATGTCATATAATAAAATGTAATGTTGTGTAATACAATGGAGAGTCGTGTCATGTAATATCATGTCTATAATGTAATGTAATTTATTGTAATGCCATGTCATGTAATGTAGTGTCGTGTAATATGGTGTTATGTTATGTAATATAATACAATGTAAAGTCATGTCATCTCGTGTAATATAATATAATGCCATTAGTAATAAATAATTTTAACATGTACCAAAATAATTCGAACTTGCTTGTTTCCCCACATAAGATGAGTCCAAAATTAACAGTACAGGAACATGCCATGTTAACATAACTGTTTTATAATGCATGCTTTATTCTTTTGTTTTTTTTAGAAGTTGGAGAATGGTAAAAGATACTTTTATAAAATTGTATCGGAACAGTCACCTGATAAACAAAGTTTGGTTTATACGTTCAGAACATTGGATTATATAAAGGTACAAGTACTTCACAAAAATTGACATCGTAAACATCGCATCTGAGGCACATATCTAATAAGTGTTGTTATCTACGCTAAGGAAGTAGTCCGAGATTCAAGTGTATGTAAATTATTGCGCATGTCATAAACAGACGATCTGTTTGATTTTCTATACTTATATACTGAGGGACTACTTTTCGGACTCGGTAAATTTCAAAATCGGATAGTCTGAATTATGATAAATATATTTGTACCGAACTGTCGTTCAGAGCAAATATATATTTATTTATTTATTGGAGTTAACGCCGTATCAACACAATTTAGGTCATTTCACGGCGTCCAGCCCACCTAACCTAGCTTTCCTGGACCATTGTCTATAACCAGTACTCACCTACCCTTCCACAAGGCCGGAAACTTCTCCATATTATCTAATCAATGGAGGAAAATCGACATTATTGTCAAATTTTCACGGAAGGGTATAACCTCCCCGGGTGGGATTCGAACCCGCACCCCCTCGGGCACGAGTATCCAAATCCCGGCGCGCTACCAACTGCGCTATCGACCCGGGTTTTCAGAGCAAATAAAAAAACCTTAAATTCAGAGAAAATGTCGTTTTAGAGCCAACATTTGTATTTATTTATGTTAAATTCACATTATCAATAGTAACACTGGTCATAGACCGCTTAAAAGAAAGACATTGATCTATTTCAATGCATTCAAATAAATAAATATTTTTTAATTATTACAACTATCGCACATATAAGCGATTTAATGCCTTTATAGAGGGTTGGCACTTAATGCATCCATATGGAGCGGACACATACTAAACATAAACTTAATATAAACCTTACTAAAAGTAAATATAGTGTGCTCTAAATGGCTCTAATTTTTGATAAATGTGCACTAGTGTCAAATTTAAACTAAGAAAGCAAAATGGTTTTAAGTTTTTGCTGTGTCTCTTATGCATGTTTATTTTTTACAACTTTATGGTTGTGAAACAGTTTTCATTTTTTATGTATATAGGTATAACGTGAGTTCGTCTATTGGCTTTGTACAAGTTTTGAGCAACATGTGTGAATGTTTATTTAACCATTTATAAGGAACAGATGTTGTATACTGTCTGCCTTACATGTAATACGCCTGCATAATAGCTTTATTCATCAATTATGAATACTGTATTCACTAGTTTATTAATTTATTTATTCAAAGAAACATACATTGAGCATCTTGCGTGTAATATGATCGTCACATAATAAATCACTAACTAAAATTTCGCGCAGGATTGACATTATAATGCAAATGTCCAAAAATGTAAACTCAATAAGAAAGATTTAGAATTATGATATAAAATGTATATTTTAAGTAATTATAAATAAACGAAGGAAATAGTTCGACGCTGAATATGACGCGAATAATCTAATATGATAAACATATAAACGATTGTTAAGGAAATGAGTGATCTTATAAAATTTACTGACTAAAATGAAACATCACTCATTGCCTAAACGATCGTATATTTGTTTACTTCAACACCGGTAGTTTCAAAATATTGTCTAAATATGTCCGAGATTATTCGCAGCGAATGGCCGAGGAGTTTCAAATGTATCGTTACGAAACGTTTTGTAACGTTTAGGGTAATTGAACAGGCTACTGTTATCATATATAACTTATATAATCGAAACATTTGCTCATGGTTTTCATTCAGGATTTCCTAAAAATATATGACAATACGTTGCAATGGTTTAAGTGATTTTGTTTTATACAATAGAACATTAAATCATGTATAATCAACCTATAATTAGTGGTTTGGTGGTTGTTTATGTTTAATAATAAAATCAAATTTTGGCCATTTACAGTACCCATACTGTATGCAAAAAAGGGGCTATATATAGTCCAATAATGGCAAATTTCATGTCGCCGACTAAAAATATCAACTATCAATACCGATCTCAATGATTTATAATTATAGCAAGGTAGTGGTAAAATTGTACCTACCATGGTTTAATAAAACAGTGATTTTTCTTTAGAAATGCTAATTTATTAAAACTAGAATGTCTCATTGTCAATAAAATGAATTACCAACATTAGCGATAATCGATTATCGTTCAGTTGAATGTTATAAGTGTCAAATGTTGTCAGTAAATGATTTCTTACGTTCTTAATACTGTTTTAAAGACTAATCTTGGTTCTATACTTTGGGCACAGTCATCTGCCTGTGTATCCCTTTAATCTCTAATTATAATATTTTTTTTATTTTTATAGGATACTGAGAGATCTCTAAGATTTGTTACATTTGGTGACATGGGTTCTACAAGATCAGCTATAACTGTAAAATCTATAGAAGCATTCCACAAAACACATCCATTAGATGCTATTTTACATATAGGGGACTTTGCTTATGACTTGTTCACTAATGGTGGAAAGGTATGACGACTATATTGAAAAATAATAACATATATATTAAAATCCAAAATCTTGGTATAAGATGCATTCCAGTGCACTATTTTTACAAAAAAATCCTAAAAAGGCTAATCTTTGGATTTAGCTGTTAATCAGCTACTAAGCGCATACTTTCGTCAGTGACTGACAACTGCCCTACATAATTAAGAATCATTGGTTGAAGGGAGAATGGCCATAGAAATAATTTCATGACCAAGCTCCACGAAAGTATGCACCGCCCGCTTGTCAAACCCACGACCCCTCGATTAGTAGGCTTGCGTGCCACCAACTGCTAGCCGACCGGACGGCTTTAAAGCATTGTAGCAATGCACTTTGGTATCGGACCGCAAAGAACGTTCAACCCTCTATGTGTTGTGAATTTCACTCTATATCTTTACACATGTTTTCAACGTACACATGTACATATATCACATGAAACGGTTTGAAACATTGTTACATAATTTACAAAAGGAAATTGATGCAAATTAATCATCTAAGGGTCGATTGCATAATTCTAGTTTAAAGATAATCTTGAGTTTAAACTAAAGTATAAACTATGGAACATAGTTACTATGGTAATTTTTTGTGCAATGAAAACAAAAAACAGGCTATAATTTTCTAACCTAAATACCAACTGTTACAGAATAACAAAGCTGAAGGATTGTTATCCTCTGGACAGGTAGTCTTAGGCTAGCTAAACCAAAATTAAACTTGAATTATGCAATTGAGAGATAAACTCGAGGCTAGTGAGTCCTGGACTAAGGCTTAAACTAGACTAAATTAAACTTGAATTATGCAATCGGCCCAATGCTTAAGTATACATTTAGTTTTCTCTATTCAATTTTAACTTCTTCAAAATATGACATTCATAATACATTAAATAGTTGACACCTTTTATATCAATCATTTTACATATATATATTAAACTAATAGTAAAGTTTCAGTCGGTTATAGGTCGTTTGCGTTAAAGCTGGACCCCTAAAATCATGAAATATCTCAATAACTATCGGATGGAATTAACTCAAATTTTGTATGTGATCATAACTAGCATTTTCCTTCTCAAATCCAAAAATTCAGATTTTTTCTTTAATTACATAACATACTTCCCATAGACATTCAATGCAAATTTTGAAGCCAAAAAGCGACTTTTGTTAAATGGGTATGTGCCATAATCAGAACAGCCACATAACAGTAGATACAAAATAATAGCTAAATATGAGGCCCGGTTAGAAATTTTATTTGATAACAAAGTATAACAGTATATACAAACTCAAATATCATCACCACTGTCGTCTGTGTCGTCAAAATCTATACAAATTCTACACGTACGATTTTAAAGACGGGCCTCTGCTTTACAATTCAGTAGACCGTCGAGTGTTTATTTAAGAGACAAATTTACAGTAAAAGCACGGGACTTAGTATAAATATACTGGAAGTATGACAATGTTATAATAAGAACAGCTTATTTTACCTCCCGCCGGATTTTTTATAAAAAATTCCAAATATTTTGCATTGTAACTTATGGAAAACTTTTTTATTTATCTATTAAAAATTCTGAAAATTTAAATTCTAGAAGGAAAAATTGAAATAAGATTGTATTAAAATTTTTAGCAAAATCGCTGTTATAGTTTTAAAGATATTTACGGCAAATAGGGGTCCAGCATTAACGCAAACGACCTATACTATGTATCTATTCATTTAAGAAATATATTGAAAGGCGAATTATAGATTTTCGGATTAAAATACCTGTGAATCCGTTTTATGTACACATTTGCATCTGTAAAAGTACGTTTTTGAAATGAAGAATATTATGATAAAATAAAATGCTTTCAAAAGTGAATGATTAGAAAAGAAAAATCTAAAATCTTATTTTTGAGTCGGCATATATACAGTACTCACTAAAAGTTTGGAGGCCAAAGAAATTTACAACAATTTTTGAATTTTGAAGATTGTTTTTGTAGAATCATTATTTTTAAAACATTTAAGTATGGTTTGTGATAAAATGAAAACAAACTTTAAATATAACACATACATAAGATTCAGCACCTGAATTGTTATAGCCTCAAAAACCATGTTCATTAGTCATTATAATTATTATTCATAACATAGCGTTTATGTTATTTTTGTAGTCTCAGTTATATAATTAAAATGATAACCAAAAAATCAAGCTGAACTTATTGGGAATTGCAAAATATACAGTTATCAAATATTAGATAAGAAGCTATTCAGTAGGCCAACAAGGTGAAAATGTCTCCAAACTTTTGGTGGGTACTGAACCTAATAAATAACATAAGCTTGCGTGAGCATTTTAACCGACTATGAAATAATATAGTGAGACAAGCATGATATGTCAAGGCGAGCATAAGAAAAATCTGCATTTCGCGCAATTATGAACATGTATTTCATTCCACGGAAAGTTTGATTAAGTAAGCAGGAGCTTGACGTTCTGTGGTGCTTTTCACAAAAATTCTTACGAAAAAAATAATCGTAAGTCAAAAGCAAGAAACTTTAATCATACGCTCATTTTTGGCATATTAATTTTAAATATTATTGTGTAGAATCGTGTATACATTTTGTATATCATATCATAGTTATGCTTATTCTCCGTCTGACATTGAAGTGCTAATTATATAAAACTGACTTACGAAGATTTTTTCGTAAGATTTTTTTTGTGAAAAAGCACCACTGTATCGTAATTTGAGTTTTTCTATTATAAGAAAGGGGGAATTTTCAAATTATTTTCAAACTACGATACATAATGTCAAGCTCCAGCGGTTCGCACAAAATAACAGTACATGTTTGTGCGAACATTTACTTAAACCAATCCATTCCAGAGGTAAGGCAGTTTTGAAAATAAAGGTATTTTACAAATTTTAAATAAGTGTGGTAGATAAACCACTACCCTCTTTGTCAATCTTTCTTGTAGTGGTAGAACGCATTGTCATTACACGAACAGGACACTTACAAAAATATATCAAAATTAAATTACAAGTTATTGCCATCTTCAGCATCCCCTGTCGCAGATTAGTTTATTGTTCCGTTAACATAAACATGGATTTTTTGCACGCACTATAATTGACCATTGATCAACCACGTATTATTACTGTTTTTGTTATAAAAAGGTTGGTGATGATTTCATGAAGGAAATTCAACCAATAGCATCACAGATTCCATATATGACGTCACCTGGTAACCATGGTAATTGTATTAATTTTATCATAAAGTCACGCTCGTATTAAACAATTTGTATGTCATTACTTAAACCTTTTACTGAGATCAGCAATCTTTATTTGACTTTAGCAAGACAACAATTTCAAAGAGCGACAAATCTGCATTCAGGATGATATTTTTTGCTGTAGTTATCCCCCTTTGTTGTTGTACTGCTTTCAAATTATAGTTCGTTTTTGAAAATTACATTTACATGTTCGCGTGAATATAAAGATAAACAATCCATTCCAAAGGTAGAACAGTATTGGAAAAGGTTGTAGATTTTATTGTAACAAAATTAGAAAGGCGGTTAAACAACCGTGCACCCCAAGTCAATCATGCTTATAATTGGGGACCTTTGTCAATTATTTCCCCTCGTTTACTCGGACTTTACCCTTATTTTTCAATGTCAAATTGCCATAGTTAATCTTAAATTACTTTTTTTGTAATTTCAACTGTAAGGACCTACTTACCAATCGGATTGCTTCAGGTTTTATCGGGGGAATAACTGACTTAAGTCCCTAATTGCAGAATTCTTACCCAATACACCGACTAGACACTCAAAAACACAATAAAATAATAATATGTAATACTTAATTCTGCGCATCCCTTATCGAGGATAAGTTTATTGTATTTTTTATATATAGTGGGTTTCGTTAGTTTTATTTTTTTATCTTGACAGTTGGTAATTTTTTGTTCTCGAACTTTTTTGAGAAAGTATGAGGTTGATGCACCATCGAACCTGATACTTATATAAGCCCCATGTGGCAATTACTATGCCACTGTTCATTTCAATGAGGAAAGTCCTTATAAGTTCTTGTTTTCATTATTTATTCAATGGCGTTCAACTTATAACAACACTTTCTACAAAAAATCTGCTTCTTTGATGTCTGGTTGTGAGATAGGTCTATATTATTTGACTGTTGCTGTTCCTAATATGTATGTTTACACTTCTGTAAAATATTTTTTACAGAAATACCAGGAGATTTTTTGTCCTACCGTATAAGATTTTCAGCACCAGGAGTCAACTGGCCGATGCCATTAAACAGACTATGGTACAGCTATGATATAGGCCTTGTTCATTTTATCAGGTAAGAAAAGTACAATGATTTTGTAGGCTATAGACAAAACTGTGACTAGTAAGGATTGGTTAGGGAGCTGGTATTTGCTAACGTTTTATCATCAAGTATTTTTCTAATTTATATTTTCTTATTTTCATAGTATGGTCAAAACTTCCGTGCATTCGATTTTTAAAAAGAGAATTAAGAACATAGAATTACTGACGTTTAAAACTTATATCTCGGAAATGGTAAATATGTGCCGTAATCACTTGTTTTGATGATCAGTGCTTCCAGCACCCGATTATTTTCAAAACATTTACAAAATCTTACACGCGAAGCATTCATAATTTAGAACCGCAATTATTTTTTCGAAACATGACAAATAAGCGAGCTATGCGTTTTAAAAGTTTAAAGACAATTTTTTAGAAATTAGTGACGTCATCGGTGTTTGGCCAATAACATCTTCCTGCCCCTAAATTTGAAGACTCACCTGGCAGATTCGTAAAGAACACAACTTTTTCTATAAGAAACTGTCAAAATATTGCTGATATACCGATGAGTACAGCGAACCACTTTTTTAAGCCTTGGGCCGACATACTATTAGTCAAAATATTTTTGATAACAATGAGGACGCCAGTACAAAAACAATGCTTAAGTCACCGTCAAATTATTCAAGCTTTGACAGTTGAGAATAATCGAACTATATTACATATTTAATGCTAATGTACACGAAATGAAACGTAGTATGTGCGTTTTTAAATGTACTCAGTATAGTTTGGTAACCTTTTACTGACAAATCCCGTGTTCTTACTTGTCTCAATCCCCTTCAAAATGGCCGACACTGGATTATAAAATTAGTATTTTTAAATCAGATTCAGTTACCTTCACTTCAGGAAGAATCATCCAAGACAATCACTAAGTCTTAATTTGGTCATTCATTCTATTGCATATCTGTCAGACAATTAGTAATGAAGAAAGCATAAAAATAGCCCTAGCGTGTTAACGTGAAAAATGGCCAATTTTCGCGCATGTCACAGACAGTAAAGAATTAAAACATATTTGGTGTTGTAAAAGAGCGCAGCTGCCTAATAAAACCGAATAAAAATCGTTTAAAAAGGTGTAAAATCTAGTTCTATTCAACATGACAGGAAAAAGAATTTAAAAACAAAGGGATGTAACTTTACTAAACGATATATTTCTTAAAAAAGCTCCCTTAAATATATACTGCATGAATTTTGTTCATGACCTAGTTTTCCACTCGTTCCAACTTCTGTGCATAAGATTTGGAGCTTATGAAAACAAATCACAGGATCAATCGGACATGGGAAAGGTAGGTGACAGTTTCACTGGGGGAGAATTCGGCGAAAAACACATTTTTGTTTACGTCATTAATTTTTGTAGATCACGTGACTTTAGAATAAATGGGTACCTATGTATTGTCTTAGATTTTATCCTTGTTCTTATTTCATTACAGTTACTCATCCGAAGTGTATTTCACAAACCTGGAGAGTTTAGCATGCGAGCAACTTGATTGGTTGAAAACTGACCTTGAGAAAGCCAATCAGAACAGAGATAAAACACCTTGGATTATTGCGTTTGGTCATCGTCCAATGTACTGTTCCAACACCAATAACGATGACTGCACCAACGCTACTTTGCGAAGATGGGTAAAACAAGGGTAGGCTTAAAATTTATGTTGATGTTTGTTTCCACATTTTTACATGTTTTTTTTTAAAGATTAATCTTTCAAATTTATCATAAATCGTAAAAATCATATTTGATTGGAACAGGAGCATATATGCTACGGTTTGGTTTGTATACGGTTCACTACAATCAATTAGCAACGGACAATTTCGACCACATTGTCACGAAAATATCATCAAACACCTGACGTTTTTGCAGTAGTTTGAAACTGTGATTCTATCCACTGCAGGCATAAATAGAATTTCATTTTGAATTAACGACAATTTGACCGTCATCGCCTACGACTGTATCGTAAACCGAACTATGGATTCTCGACCATGATATACTGTCACATGATAGGAGAACAATCATATAAGTGTAAGAATAAATGTAGGATAATAATGTGTCAACTTTAAATTATTGGGAAATGATAATTAGCATTTTAAGAATATTTACATGATCATCATTTAACTTACGATGTTTTTTTTTCTCGTAAGATTTACGAGGCCTGGCCTTCATGGTTTTAGTATTTATCGCCATAGCAACAAACTCATTGTTCCTGCATACGTCCGTCAGAGACTAAAAGCTGCCCTACAGGATTTGAATCAGTGGTAGGAGGGAGAAAGGCCATTTAAAGAATTTCATGAACAAGCTCCACGAAAGTATGCCACGCCTGGATATTGAACCTACGATTTCTTTATCGGACGTGCACTACCGACTGAGCTAGCCAGCAGCTTCGCTGCTTTTCTCTCAGATTTCTTCATGTTTCTATTGTTACAGTTTAGAACCATTGTTTCATGCATTTGGAGTAGACTTAATACTACAAGCACACGAACATTCATATGAGAGACTATTTCCTCTAATAAATGGTAAAGTTGAACGGTTCAATTATACAAATCCACGAGCACCTGTTCACGTGATCACTGGTGCAGCAGGTTCAAATGAAGGAGTTGATACTATGAGAAGTAAGTAACTTAATATGTCATGTTCATACGACATTTCACTTTTTCGGCGCACATATCTAATCTTATAACCTTTATCTTCTTCCAATACAATTTGCTCTACCATACCTCGTTGTCCAATGAAACTCTCTACCGGTGTTGAGAAATTGATAAAAGATATGTCGCGTTGATTATTTCTGATAAACAGTTGCGTCCAACGAACAATAGTTGTTGACTATTTACCCTGTATACTATGGGTGACATACTATGCTATAATTGATTATACATTTGTCTTGGTACGATTCTGGCGGAATGACTTATCAGAAAATATGACTATTTAAACTACTTCAACAAAATGAACTTTACAATTCCCGAATAGCTTGTCTTAATATATTTCTTGTTTATTTATTTTTATTTTATTTTTGGCTGTTTCGCCGTAAGTTTCTGAGCGGCGGATTTTGAGCTAACGATAAAACTTATACAAGTGACGCAAAAATTGTTGAAAAGAAGCTTTTATCTTGTTTTATTTTTCTTTACTTTTCAGAAGAGCCAGAGTATTGGTCAGCATTCCAACAAGATACAGTTAGTTTTAATTCGTACGGTGTTTTAGATATTTTGAATAGAACACATTTAAGATATACACAACTTGAAGCAAGTGATAATTCTACATTAGACTCATTTATTTTACAACAAGACTTTCACGGTCCATTTGTGCACGGTGCTAGTTGTCAAAATGGACATTTCAGCGCACACTACTGCGCATGCGTACTGCCATTACAGCGCATAATTATTGGAATCGTATTACTATCGATAGTTGCTATTTTACTCTTAGCTTGTGCAGTGTTTGCCGTGCTTCATTATTCATTTAAAAGGTGCAACAAAAACAAAATGGCGCATGTAAAGTTTAGAACGGTGCGCGCAAAGAGTGGGGTGAGAGACTGTTTAAAATGTTGTTTTAAACATAATCATAGATTTCAACAGCTTTCAACGGATGAACATGACTCTGAAGTATTGCTCAATAGTGAATTGTGCTGACCTCAATAAGAATTTTATAATAACAAAAGTGTCCTTATTAGTTAACATAAGATGAGGTCTTATATTCGTCAGTGATCTAAATTCGTCACTAATAGTTGCATTCGGAACACCTCGACCTTTCATGAATGAATAATCTCGGAAGGATTCGTGGGGGTCTTCTCTGCATATTTGGGATTTTACTACCTACGCGAGGCGAAGCACGTAACAGTTATACAAAATAGTTCTTGTAGCATACACACAGATCTTTGTGTAAACATATTTCTTGGTTTTAAATTGAACCAAATATTGTTCATCGATATCATTGAACTGAGTAATTTCAAATTTACGGACTAAAAACGAAGTTTTAGTTATCGCCTAAACGACCGTGAATTTGTTTACTTCAACACCGTTTTTTTTTCAAAATGGCGTCTAAATATGTCCGAGGTTATTCGTAGCGAATGGCCGAGGAGTTCCGAATGTAATATTTGATAAGTATGAAATCCTATATTAGTTACTGACATAAATTCGTCCCTCAAGTGAGAGAGACCAAGCTGTTATCGTAATTCGTGTAAGATTTGCAAGTTCCGTCCAATTATGCGCAATTCAAATTGATTTTATCAGTATCTGAAATTTTAAAGTTGGAATAAATGCTCAAATGTGTTGAAAACTTGAAACTTAACTCAAACATTTGTATTGCAATCATTTGATGATACCGTATATATGTAATTACATGATGTCATGTTAATCCTTTTTAAGAACATGTAATTACGTTTTCTCATGCCTACGCAAGAACAAAACGTATTTCTGTATACTGCCATGTGAATTGTGCTTATTGCAAAATTTTACCGTACCGGGTTTATCGTATTGTTACATCTTTGAAATTCCAGACAAAACATCAGCATTTGTATTACGCTTGCCATGAATTTGTCGCTTGACTTTTTTGCAGAATGTTCCCATTTATTAGAAATACATCTTTAAAAGTATTGCTACTTACATACATACGTGTGTATTGTTGGACTGTATATAACTGTTAATGCTGCATATATTATCCAACTAATATAAATAATCACCCACTATTTAAAAAAGATAGATATCCGTATTTTTGTGCAGGAATTATCAAACAAAAAGAGCATTTTAATCAGCGGGGTTAATGTATGCTCGACTGACAGTCAAATAAAATTTAACAATACCTTTAATTATTATTATTACAGAATTATGTCCTCCTTATGTCTACGTATGTTTAAAAGTAATAAAATTAGATTCAACTGTCAGTGGTGCATTCTTGAACTCCATTGAGTTAAATATTCACTACAATATTCTGTCATCACTATTGATTAAATTATATGTATTATATACTTTCCAGTGGAATACCGGGATTTATCGGTGAAATAATATTCGATATTCCACTGTTTTTTTTTTAAATTTGAAACAATGAAAATTAATTTGTTATTTTCACTGTTTAAATGCGCCGTTCTGATGAAATATCATACTTAAACTTTGAAAAGCCAGTTTGAAGCATACAATAAACAGCAAATTTGTTTATTTAAGTGTATGATCTATTTATTTCACGAGTGAGCTAAGCTACTCGTGAAAATATTGCATCCTTAGCTCACTCTTGAAATCAAAACCGATCTAACACCGAAATAAACAAATATCCTCTATTTATTTTAATAAGTTACGTGTAATGTTGAAAAAATAACGAAAATAAAGTTTGATTAAATTTGATGCCAAAAGCTGGGACTTCGATGCAGAAGACTATATTTGTAAGCTGATCATAAATGCATAGTTATTCATGTTCTAAATATATTTTTACATGTAATCAGACCACTATTTCACAAGTTGTATTCATATTTTTGTACTTTTGTATAGTGCGTACAGTTTGACTTCGATCTGACCTTTCGCATTTGCATTTAAGAATGATCTACACATATCCCAACGAAAATCAGTACCACGCCTATTCTACACTTCGTCAGCAATTGTAAAATTATAGAAGTATATTAATGTGTTAAATTTCAACACATAATCCTCACGGCCACGGTTAAATCGAACATTAATACTACATTCGTATTCAATGTAATAAATATTCTTGCATAAAGGTCAGGGTCAAACTTTACGCACAATATATTATTGGGCTTAAAGAATCAAACATTGATATGTTTGTCGATGTTGTTATGAAATGTAATATGTAAGCATTGGTTAATACAATATATTTTTGTCATACAATTGTATTTGTACTTCTATTGTCCATTTTTTCTAAAGTGTCAAAATTTGAATAATAACACGGTGAATGATTACACACTATCTCAATATCACGAGTGTTAGACAAAGAGCACGAAGTCACCGTGAAATTATTCATGTTTTGACAGTTGAGCAAAAACGAACTATACACACTGTTTAAACAAGTAAACATTTGTGCTATATCATTTTAAATTCCGTGAATCAGTGGTTAAGTTAGTGCCTAGGCAACCAAATTTTCAACAAAATTTTACCTTGACCGAATAAATTGGCCACGCCCTGCCAAGTAATTTTAAAATCTATCAATCCATGGTGGTGTTATTGCTAAGAGAAGACGGGCGGACGGACAGACGGACAGTCGGATGGACGGATTAAGTGACTCCTATATAGCCTCCACTACTATATGGTTATATAATAACAAACGTTAGATAAATTCTCCATATAACACAAGGAATGTTGAAGTTTGTTTTTTACATCCAGAATATAAATTATACCCTGTCGAAATATTTTATCTAAAGTTACTATATCGTCAATATATCTTCCGTGTGTTTTGTGAACAATTTTACAATGTTGAAGATGTTATTTAAGATAATTTCTCAATGTCTTTCTCTCCTCGTTCCCGAAAATGTGACAACCATTTTTGCTTCTGTTGAATAATTTTATCCCAATGCGCTAAAACAAAGAATAAGTTATTGTTTTCTTGACGAGGAAGCTTCTGTTTTTAGTTGTATAGCACATGTGAACTTCACTAGATAAAAATATTACTAAGACAGAATAGTTGAATTTTTTTTATCTTTTGTTTCCTCGGAATGTGTAAACTTGCCTTCAGGAATCAAATTAACACACGAATAAGTACACGATCTTAAAGTATATAAACTTTTACTTTTATCATTATACATTACCTTAAACTTCCAAAATAGAGAAAAACATAAACATAGTATTGGATTTGAATAATCAAATGAATATAGGTAAAGCTGCTGTGATAATTATACATAACCTTTTTTACACAATCATTTTTTGTGATATATAATTTCTGTTTGTCATACACATTTTATAGGTCGTTAAGGATAACATGAGACACATTTAAACAATTTGCTCTGATAACCACGACTAATGCAAACCTTAAAGAGCTATATGAGAGTGTCATTACTTTGATTGTGTTGTTATTTGTACGATTAAATCCCTGTTTCTGTTGTTGTTTGTGAACTACTTTAATGTGATTGACCTACAGGTGATCTCAATTTCTCATAATTAAAGCCATGACATTTGTTTTTGCGAACATATTGTTTTATTTCTCTACTGCACGTCATCTGAAGTGTACTTAAACCAAGAGCAAAAATAGCGAAGTAATTATCACCAGGACAATTTTTAGTTTCTACAAAGTGTTTGCAGATATGATGATTTTAATCATGTATGTACAGTAATTAGACTAAAAAAATAATTATGTTCTTGGTGAGATGTTTTGTTTAACATTTTAATTTGAAATTATATGCAATGATTAGTTTCCATTGGTAATGCATGTATTATTTTTCTGTTCCACTTTTTAATATTTCTGAAAATGTTTATTTTTATAGATTGTACATGTGTTTGCACGTTCAGCACGCCGACATATCCACGTAATATTAAAATGAACCATAACTGTAAAGCACACATCTATAAAAAAAGAATTACTTGCTCCACAACGAGGATACTGGGCTTGGTAAAATGGTTTAGCAATCAGAGAACGGTATAAATCGTGTTTGGTAAAATACAAGTGTATACGTTATCATTTTTTTTTGGCTGAAGTGACTTATTTACACATCTGCTATACTATACACTTTCTATTGAACAAATACAACAAAAAAAACATCATTTCTTGTTGAAAATTTAACAGCGTCACAATGGTCATTTATATACATGTTCATGTTATACGCCCTGTTTATACAAAGAAACCGGACCAGTGATAGAGCTAGTCGCAATGCCAACAATTTCATTTAACCACACTTATACTAGTTTAAATGAACCTGGGCTTATATTCTACATTATCAGTCTACACTGTTCATGTCTTTTACGTAGCAATACTTACTGGTTTAATTATGTGAATTCTGAATATTACTTTAAAATAAAAATGATGTAAGTTAAAAAAGAAACAGTTAAAGCTTCTATCTCTATACGCCTTGTATAATGTATTTCAGAAGACAGTCATTTAAAATTACTTTAACAGTACGAAATTAATAAGTTTAAACTTACGAAAATCGATTAAAAGCAGTATTTTTAGGTCTAAAACGAGCAATTTCTTCAATTTTGTATTTTATTGCAAACGTGCGTCTCCTGTAAAACGCAATTTAAAAATAATTATCTATTGTTTTCACTGCCTGTAGAAATATACGAGGGTTATATAAAGGAGAAGGTAATTATTTTTTGAACGTCAAAGACAATACTTTTTAAAATCGTCTAGTTATTTATGAGATTTAATATATAATTCAAAACACACAGTGTCTACAAAGGAAGGTATTAAATGTCGAGTGTGGGTGGGAGACAATTTAACCTTGACGCAGAGGCACGATTTAACAGTTGTTTCATTTTACAGCACATCTAAGCAAGAAAAACTTTAATTACATATTTGCTCTTGGCTATGCAAAAGGAAATTGATACACATAAACAGAAGGCGTATTTGTTTTATCCAAGTATCTGTTATAATTATAGGTTTAAATTAACTTTGCATATGTAACCATCTAATTCAGATCATAATTAAACATAATTGGCACTAAATAATGAATGTATTTAATATTGTTGGAAAGTTATGTCCCAAAATGTCTGGCAGTATTGCAATAAATTGGTATAGAGAGTTACAATTATGGATATGTGTAGCAGACATACCAAATTAACGTTCTCTCGGAAATGTTGTACAGATACATATTATAAACCATTTTATGTAATAACTCTTTTTTAACACCGCATTCAACTCATACATAGGTCATATACACGACGGCCAGCTCTTCCTACTATAGGTTTCCTGGACACTTATCAATCACCAATACTAACTTACCTACCACGAGGCAGACAACTCATGTATAGGGTATGACCTGCCGCGGCCGGGTTTCGAACCCGCGATCTCCGGATTCGAAGTCAGACATACTAACAACTACGCCACGGCCGCGGATATTAAATAACTCTCACAATGCATTATTTTGTCTGGATACGTAAAGCATCAATATGTCCCAAACAGACTAAAGATAGAGAGTAAGAGAGCGAGAACCAAGGGACAATCTAGAGATGAGTAGAACATAAAGCATTTAAAAATATTTACTTTGAAATTAAAATTACTGTTGTTCTTATCGTCTGTCTTAAAAAAGTTATCTTCCTTTTGTTTGTTAAATTTGTATGCATTTACTGACACAACTACAGCACACTTACTTTTAAATAAATGAAATATAAAAAACGTGATTTTGTGTTTTCTTTGAAATTAAGATACACTTATTAATATAATAAAACAAACATGTTACGGCTATCACTTAAACTATTGTAAATTGGTAAATGTTTGATCTTATCAGTTGGTTATATTAATGATATATATACTCATTAAAATAGATTAATGTAACAGGTGTACACAAGTATTTCAAACAGTTTTGGTACAATGTGTAATGTATTGTTTCATATGATTATAGGATTTGTCTATATTTAATTCTATAACTATTTCGTTCATGATGTTGATTATTTGCTGATAAATGGTGATGCATGTATAGGACAGAAAGTAATGCTAGAACCATCATCAGAGAGTAAAAAACACAAAAATGTCAACAGCATTATACTTCAAAAGCGATATACGTTTTAACGCCAATTCAAGCGATTTGTTATCAGCTGACATCATAAATAGTGAATGCGGAGGACACTCAAGTAAAGAATATAATAATGATATCAAAATTAACCTATGGGGATTTCTGAATTGGATTTATTTCAGTTTTAAACTTGGTTAAACTAATTTCCTTGGGATGAAAATACTCTAAAAGCAATGCTTTGTTGGTTTTTTTTACAAATTTACACGAGTATAGCTTTTAGTTTTAACTTTATAGTACAGATATTGTATAGTTATAAGTGGTCTTAAGTATTCAATATGTTTTATTACGTTACCTGTAGATTACTGAACTTAATTTAACTTTAAAGTTAATTTGCAACATAAAACATAACCTTGTAGCCTTGTGCTATGACATTCAGTCACAAACGTATATGTTAGGAATAATATATTATTGATGAACCGTTTTACAGCAATAATCTAGATACTAGCAACCGTGACCATAACTAGCATCATCGACAATAGTAATAACTATGTCAATTTTATAGTGTCAATCATAGGTAAGTCAATCAGTTTAGTCAAACAAATATGGATTTCGATTTACCATTCAATCGTTTCAACACGATTCAGATATTACTTTGAAAATATCAAAGAAATCTAAATATTGTGATCAAACGAAACTTACCTTACAGTACTGATTACATGTAATAGCAAAGGAAAACTACCTCGGTTTGAACTTGCGTGAGTGACAACTATGATCTAGCAGTACACTGTTCCGGCTAGTGTTACAAAAGGACAGGAAAGTTCATCAAAATTTAGTAAGTAGTCCTTAAAAATACTTCAACTCGTGTTTGCATATATTTCAGAGTCTGTGTAATCTTATATATCAAAGGTAAATGCAAAAGTTGACAGCTTTTGGTGTATGGGCTTTTAATTAGGCTATATACGACGATCGACTCACCTTACCAAGTTTCATAGACACTTCTTTGCCAGAACCAGTACTTAACATTACACATGGAGCCACACATTTCTCCCCGAACGATAAAAGTACGTACAATATCAAATATATAATTTTCATACAGTATAACCATTGACGACAAGGTTTTAGCACATTAATTGTAGTTTGTCTTAAATTACTTTATTATATTTTATCCGGTACGTTCAATAATATTATGATGTAATAATTGAAAAAAAATGACCTGGCTTTTAAAAATTCATTTTAAAATTATTGATACAAATACAAATATGATTTATAATTAATTTTTATATACATGTATATGTTGTTACTATAATTTTGTTACAAATAAAGACTAAGTAACTACCACAATCACAATACATATGTATGTGATGACACAAATTTAATCAAAGTTGGTTATGAGATGCCTGTCATTAGTCTTTTTTCTGGCATTTTTAAGTGTGCAACAGAAAACAAACAATTATCTGACAATATATAGCAAAACAAAATCAATAGCAGTATTAATCATAGTGAAAAGGGTACGTAAAATATGAAAAGAAACAACAAATGGAACTACAATTAAATATATAAGACACCCATATATTCAGAGTAAATCTGCAAATTTGCATGATTTTAGAAAACAATGAAATTCTTATATTTACTTAGGTAAATACGAACATCAGACGATTATTTACTTATGAAACTATACAAAACAGAAAGTTAAATACACAGTGTTGGTATCATAAAACTAGACTGGATAAAGTGGATATGCTGTGGGCTAGATAAAAGTTTTAATGTTGTATCAAAACATTCAGATCTTAATTAGATTTTGTATACAATTATAGGCCTATCGTTAAAACACACAATCCTGGTTGGCGCAATTCAAAACAAATACTGTTAATGTTAATAAAACAATAACACAAGAATATCAAAAAGTAAAAAATAAAATAAGTTTTATGAAAATATCATTTTGGAGAACTGTGAAACTACAATGTGTTTTATATGTTCTTTGTATAACACATTATCAAACGTCTAACTAAAACACCGAGCATGTAAATGTTTTCTTGTTTTTTACTATCTGATGATGGTTCTAGCATTACTTTCTGTCCTACGAAAACATCACCATTTATCTGCAATAAAATCAACATTATGAACGAAATATTGTAAATAAAAATCTAGAATTACAAGGTTAAATTTTTCAATTTGATTACGTGGATTTTGAAAAAGTAATTGTGAGTTAAGGTAGGACCTAAAATCAAATATAACATATTTCGATACATGTTAACAATATACATGTATTTATTGTAATCTGTACAAAATGCCGTATAGTTCCTATCAATTATGCTGTAACATATTTTACAAAAATTTTATACAATATTTTACAAAACAAAATCTATTTCTTCACAAAACGAAGAAGAAAAGAGCAAACCAACCTTTTCATTTTCCTTAGAGACAAACAAACAATCAGCGCCCAGATTTTCAATTACTACTGACTGATTATGCAGGAAGTTTACACATTTGGTAATTTTTGTTGTCATTATCAAAATTGCATCCAGAGACATAGCTTCATTTCGTTGCAATAAACTCTCTAAGCTGATCATTGTTAAAGCGTTGTCTTTCAATTTAGATACAAAATATGGTGCCAATTTTTCCATATCTCGATATTTAAATCCTACAAAATAAAAATACAACAAGTAGTCAACTTTGTGTAGCGCATAACCGTTTTGAATTAGAAATATTTGCCAATATCATTTTGGATAAGACTTAGTAACTTTCAAAGTAAATATATTTTAACAGATTTTAATAATATCTGGATAATCCAGACTCAATCCTACTTGAACTGAACTTATATAGATTCTTATTAAAGACACCAAGAAAATATATATATATACGATATTTATATTGGTAGGGGGTTCAGGCCCTTTTTTGTTCCATGCTTAAATAATTTTGTTACAGTTCTTAATACACAGCTATTGAAATGAGGTTTTATTTGAGGTATAAACTAGTTTGATAGCATGATGGGTCTAGAAGTTAAAGACTTTTTCATATTAGCATTTGAACCATTTTATGAGGCAGATCTTTATTATATAAAATAAACAGAAAAAAGGCACCAAAATTAGAAAAACTTGATATTATAGATGATGAGTAATTTATTTTTTAGTATTATGAGAAATGCAAATCCCCCGAATGTATACATTTTCTGGATGCTGTAGAACGAGGCAACATGATGCATTTTGATGCATTACAAATTTTTGGGTATGTTGCCGGGTTGGCCGAGTGGAATTAAAAATGGCCGTCAATTTTTACAAAATAAAGAAATTACATCTGAATTATGACAGCTAGTACATTGAATTTTAGTTAATGTCATGTGTGTATTGTTCATTACTTTTTATGGCAATTTATTGACATTGTTTTTAGTGATGTTTGCCACAAAATAGAGGAAATTATATTTTTCTGTTACCATAGCAACGCATAATAATATATATAAACCTATGAATTACCTACCTAGAAAACATGAATACTCACAAGGGAATGATATTCACATTTTTTGTAAATTTACTTGACATCAAAGCACTTAGCAACGATTTTGCAGTATCAAAGAAAACATACTTTTTGGTTACCATAGCAACAACCCCCCACAAAAACCATAAAGTCCTAGGGTATAACATTTCCCCCAAAAATAGCATTTATAAGAAAAATAATCCGAACAGGGCGTTTAACAGAGTAAATATAAATAGGGAAATTACTAGATTAAATAATGTACAGTTATTGTACTCAGTATTCGGCTACAATCGAGTCACAAACTCGATATTTGACGCGGTCTACATTAATATCAGTACAGCAATGTCGGCGCGCCTTTGATCACGGTCCCTTAAAGTATTAAACGACGTCATCAGATACGTTGCCGCCATAACTATTCTGAAGTAGCACAAAGATCAAAGAAAACTATCATACGTTGAAACATTCTCTTCAGCTATTTAGAATAATGTTAGTACAGAAATGTATAAACGGTGGACTCAAAATTTAAACCTTCCAACAACCGCCTCTTACTTCTCTATCAAACATTTAAGTGCAAAATGTGTGTAATTTATTTAATAGACCGACTTTCATTCTAATATGAATTAAAATCGTGTGACTGGTGAATACGGCGTTTTCAAGTCAGAACTTTATCGTTGATCAGAAGCGTATGTGCGAGAAGAGTTATGTCCGTTATTCAGGATTAATCTTTCATGTAAGTTGAATTAAAAAAATACCAGCAATAATCATGTTGTTCGAAATTAACATTTCATATTATATTTTTGAAGATGAATATTGTTAACTTAAAAACGATGCGTAACTATGTACATGTATACGTCACTTATAGAAAGTGGAGTATTGACCAAGGTAGAAGGAGGAAAACTAATCTGAGAAAAAATGACGTAGTGGAGAAATGACGTCAGCCAGCGATGACCGGTGGGTGGGATGACGTTACGTTCACAAAATGTCAAAAAATCTCGAACGGTAGGGTTGGAAATACACGTTTGCTAGAGCTATGTTACAGGTTTCTTCATTATTAATCTTTATTCTAATTTACAAAGGTATGATAAACATAGAATAAGTTGAACGTCAATGTAAAATCAATTGAAACATAACATAAACTTTGAAAACTTTCTTTGTTTACATATCAAATTTTTATTGATAATGCAATTTTCAACGTTCATTCACCAATGAGAAGCTGCTTGTGTAAGCTACATTTTGATTGGTCAGTCGATTTTCTGTGTTGGAAGCGGGCTCTAGCAAACTGCATAAGTCTTTTCCATACCTCGTCAAAATGACGCGAATCCGCGTCCATTGCATGTTAACGTTGCGTTCGACGGCAACAGGAGTTGTTTTCTATCATCATTTATTCAGGATTCTTGTTACGTTTTTTTTTCAAGAAAAACATATGAAATGATTTATTAACGATTACTCTTTCAATACATGTTCTTATTGTTTTATATTTGTCCGTAATAAAATCAAATTTAGGGCTTAAACTTTAGTAAAAAACTTAAAAAATGGCGTCGACGTCACGACGACGTCATGCAACGTCACGTCACCTGAACCCCCTATTATTGGACCAAATATTTCATGAATTAAAGATACTAGTTCACACGTTTGGTTAAAATTTTCTGTTATTTCAGATTATCATCCAGTGTCTATAATTGTGTCAAAACATTCAAGTCTAATGTTTTAAGACAAACTGAGCTACAGATTGCAAAAATTATAAAAGTCACAAAAATGTACTGCAATTGTTACATACGGGGTAGATTTGTACTCCACGAAACACCATCATTTGTAGTTATATGTCAATTTGCACTAAAATTGTCATTATTTGAACACTACTTTCCTGCTTCCAAAAATGTTTCCATAAAATTTTGCTAGTCGTAGAAGATGTTGATATTTAAGTTAAAATCTGTGAATGAGTACCTTTAAAATGTTCCTTTTTAATTCATGTTTTTTTAAAAAATATTTTTGTATCAGATACGATAAAATTATTTCTTGACCAAGCTCCACGAAAGTATGCCCCTAAGACATTTCGATAAGTAGACTTGTGCGCTATCGACTGAGCTAGCCGGGCGGGCTGAGCAAATAATATTGACTCAAAAAGGTACAACTTAAGATAAAACAAATAAAATGTACAAACAGACGACAGAAAAACAACTTTGTTATTTAAAAAAGACCAATCCATTGTTTATATATACTTGGACATTTTTTACAAAAAATCTTAAAGTTAAAAGCAGGAAACATTCATAATAACTTCATTTATTGTCCAATAAATTCTTGAATTAAGAAGAATAATAAATATCTCTGAAATTCATATAATTATATTATGTAATATCTTTTAAGCTTTGACCTTTTTATAATTGACTTACGATAATATTTTTCGTAAGATTTTTTTCTAAAATGGATCAATAAGATATAAATGTATTTAATAGTTAAACTATTACTTCGAAAAGTGTTTTGCACAGAGTTGGTGTCAGTTGACTCTCTTTGTTTCTGAAATAAACAAAATGTTAAGAATTTCTTGCAATGAAATTAAGATAACCATTGCCCTAACAAACATGCTATATCTTAATGAGGTTGGATATCAGTCCAGTAGGCCTATGTGAATAATTTCTTTGAGGTATGAAAAGTTTGCATTTTACTACATGTATTTATTCTTGCTGATGAAGTATATGAGGAACTAAATGAAAGTCTGAAATCATTGTTACGTTTCTGGATAACAACATTAACAAAATAAATTGAGTAAAATATGACTCTGATACAGTATATAGCCAGCTTCTTGGTCACAATTTTAAATAGCTTATCTCCTCATTATAGGTATGTAACAGTAAAATGTTCATACATGCACAAACGATATAGCAAATGAACATAAATGTTTTTAACAAAAGTAGGTCAACTAGAAAGTTTGAAAATAATTGGAAAAGTGGAAGTGGAAGCACAGTTTTGGTCATTTAACTTCCGAATACACTTCTATTGTATGTCTCCGTATTAGTTAACACTACATAAAACTTCAGAAAATATTTAAAACGTAATTACTAAACTTATAAAAAACATGAAAAAAAGATTAACAATAGACGGCCACTTTAGCACACATACCTGGTTAAGCGCAAGTTGGAAGGCGGCGACAATATTGCTTCTCCGAAAGAGAGATCTTACATTAACTTGCTACAAGAACACTCAATCTCACTTACCCTTTGACTTCTGATCGATGTCAGAGTATATATGATAGGATTAAGAGCAGAGTTAACTGGTAGAATAAACACAGCCGTCCAAGCATAAACTTCACCAGGAATTGCATGACCATTCATTGCCATCACGCCTGAAATATCAACATATACGTTTGTGAACAAATGTAAATAGGGACAACACAAGCCGGCCTAGATATATGTATGATATGTTAATGAGATGTCATGCTAGATCTACGCCTCTTTATCCTTGTTGAAAATTGTTGAAGCGTGAAAAGAGTAATCTTATACTTTCTTGTTACCATTGGAACGATTAGCATCGTTCCAAAAATAATCTGTAACATTGTATAAGTCATCTATTCAATTGGCTTTGTCTCGCGTTTCATATAAATGTAAACTGACCTGTTAAGGAGTCAATTAAATCTTTACCAATTTATCATATTTCATTAAATATTTGCCGAATGTAAAGAATGTTTATTAACATTGTTTATTTAGTAGCTTGTGTTGATGACAGACGATTAATATACTTGATATACTTCAAATATCCACTGAAACAATCAACATTGTTTCAAAAGGTACAAAACATGACATAACATAGCCCAATAGTTTATTTAAATAATTTGCTAACATTTTAGGTTTTAATGACAATCAATTCACGTATCATTCTGACGTATGACAGCCATTGTCATCCATGGTGAAAAAGCATCACCAGATAAAGCCTTCTGCTATTAAAAGGGTTACTTATTATGAAAAATAATACTTGTTTTGTCACTTACCCATACAACCAACAGGAAACCAGCACAAAAAGTCAGTTGCTACGACCATTAACAAGTTTCTAGCAATAACAAGTTCCTTACGTCTACTTGCTTTTGACTTTCCACTTCGTTTCTGATATACTTTCGATGAAATTTTTTTGATTTCTAGATAGATTGACAGTTGACCAATTGCAATTAATATAAAAATGACAAAGTTGACACCAATAAACACGATAACAGAATACAACCAACCGGGTGGCCGGTCACGAGTAAGTGGTAATGCTACACAAACACCAGACTTAGAGTAAAACACATTTTTGAAATAATCCACAGCAAGTAATGGTGTTAATGATATGGCACTAGCTACCAACCAGGCCAGTGTTGCTGCAGCTATTGCTTTTCTTTGAGAGAATCGAAGTGCGCTAAAAGGACTCTTAATTACAATTACACGATCAATTGTAATGAGACAGATAAATAGGACACTAGCTTCTGAGGATAGTGTCGATAGAACTCCTGCACATGTACACCACATACTATTTCTCCAATATTCATCCCTGTAAATGTATCTGAAAAAATAATTCAGGTTACTCATTACTATGACATTGATCAATAAACATTTCTAGACTAATGCATTATAACGCCATGTTTTCTTCACTAATACATAATTATTCCAAGTTAGATTTGAAAATATTGAAATGCCTAAGATGTTATTTTATAAAACATATACAAACATGTCGTTAAAAAATAGTTATGTTTGAAAATGCACAGAACATGTTTGTCGAGAAGTTGAATAAATATTCGAAATCAACTGAACTATAAAGTAACCGCAAAACGTTACCCTGTAAGAAACGGAAAGTATTCAATCGAGCGTAATTGTATAAAATAATTATGCGTCTGGAATTGCACTATTTTACCGTATTAATGGAATTTATTTAGTCACACAATTGTCATTGTTTATGTATTTTAATCACTCAATAACCGTAACATCTGTGTAATCGTCTATTACAAACACCATGACTCCCACATACAGTATGACAACCACGGGACGACCTTTATGTCTATTCTTTGTTATCAAAGCGCTTTTTCTACCGACCAATGGCAATGCCAGTGTTCCTGTCTTCTTGTTTGTATTTAAGCACCTGTTTAAGTGAAATGTCGTGTTTTGTTAAACAAATCGCACATCAAAAAGCTGTTTCCAGTTCAAGAAAGAACGACGAAGAATGTTATCTGTATACTTATTAGAAATGTTCCTTCCTGGATTAGGTAAGTCGTGATTTCAAGGATATAATTCTACTAAAAGTTTTTACAATATAATAAAAAATTACATCCGCAACATTTTTATATTTGATGTTTATGTTAAATATCTTCTAATTTTTTAAAGAGTTTCGCGTTTTGTTGCTTTGTGATTTCATGAGTGTATTTTATAGGATTTAGTTTTGTTTTCAAGTTTTTCTTATAGCTTCCAAGCATTAATAACAATGAGTAAACTACGTAAGGTAATTATGCATGAAGAATAGTAAACAGCAAACGAGCGCGAGAAAATATCGTTTTTTTAACTATGGAGCTGTAACTGTTCTTTTATAGGTTACGACGAAGATCGTTGATTTTGAAAATGATAATTCCTTCATTGCATGAAAATGATGTTTTGCTCATCGCGTTTGCCTTTTATGAGGCGAACGATTCGAAACAATCTAAATTGAAACACATTAAAAGATGTGCGTCAATCATTATATTGAAATTTCAATTTATAGACTAGATACTGTCAATTTTGCAGTAAGGGAAAATTAACAATAAACATATATCACAAACACAATATTTGACCCTAGGCAATGCATGTTGAAATTGCACTTACCTGTCCCTGTAAGATGCGTCGGCGATTGCAATGATAAGAAGGTAAACACCCATAAACAAATCTGATACAGCCAAATTTGTAACAAATATCCCATATCCAAGTTTCAATCTTTCTCTATCGTATACAATCCTGTAAACTATTGCCAGTATATTTCCTAATAAAGCACATATACCCATTATCCAAAGCATAACCCGCAATGTCGCATTTCTCATTAAATCATCGCAAGATGAAAACTCATCTTTTTCAGGTAAACAATTTGTTTCCGGTAAGTAATCTGGACGAAGGCAACAATACTTGTAAGCTGATGTTCGTAGTGATTCTAATTTCATAATGCCTTTGAAGATATTTTTATCATAAGTAATTAATTCGTTTGATTCAAATGTAAAACTACGAACAGAGAGACCACTGAAAGCACTACCAATAACTTCGTGAATGTAATTGTCACTTATTTCTAATTTGTCTACGTTCAAACCATGAAATGCATATTTAGAAATTAAACTGATGTTAGAGGCGACTATTACTAGCTCTTTCAGGCTTAGTCCAGAAAATGCATAAGATTCGAAAGTTATGTAACCTTCATTATCGAGTAAGTTGAGATGAACAAGTTCTGTAAGACCAAAAAATGCTCTGACATGTATAGAAATTATCTTATTGTGACTTAAATCCAAACTTCGTAAATTTGGCGTGAGTATAAATTGTCTAGATGACAGAGACTTGATGTTACAATTTGATAAGTTCAGAATTATCAAAAATGGTAATGCTAACACAAAATTGTCAAACTCGTTGAACAAAAAACCAACATCATGGTTTGAATGCATGTCAAGAACTCGTATTTTTTTGTCAAATAAATCGATATCAGAAATGTTTTTGAATAAAGTTTCACTGCAGTCTACACTGAAACCAATGCAAGAACAATTTGTTGGACACTCGTAGTCACAAAACATTTCGTCGTCAGAAAATGGGCAATGAGCGTGACCATCACAGAGTTTCTTATGCTCAATACACATTGATGATGAAGAACATCGATAAAAACCTGGACACACAGTAGTTAATGTATCTGCAAACAAAAAATACCAAGAATCAATTATCATCATAAATCCAGAGAATTAAACACAAGTGTATAGAATGCAATGTTTGTCATAGAGAAAATCTTTCAACTAATGTTATTATTTGATTTTTTTGTCAGTCTTTAAACCGTTTAGTTTTAAAAAGGACAACACCGGTCATTTGTGTACATCAGAAAAAAGTGTACAACTAACAAGTAAAATGAACTACTAATAAACTCAAGCATCATCCTCGGTAACCCAGAGTATTACTATTCGTCAACGTAATATTATAACGTATGACTACCGGCGGTTTCCGACGATGCTCAAGTAATGGTTGTTCATTTAGATGAACATCAATATTATATTACTGTATTTCTAATTCAGTTGATAAATTATCTATTTTTCAAACATAAACATTTACTAATGGATTGACACATTTCTTTAAAATAAAGGATAGTGATTAAGGCAACATATGCGTGCAGCGAAGAGAAATTTTGTAAAATTTACCTTTGCACAAGTGTGGAAAAAGTCTGATTGCCATTGACTCAACAAGATTCAAACTACGCACTTTGATATCTGTAACGTGAGTAAATCCATCATCATTGACAGCATTTGGAGAGCTCAAAACAATTCTATATATATCATAGTCAGTAGTTAAAATGTTCTGAAAAATTTTACGAGCAGTGATGGTTGACTTTGTATCGTTTTGAAAGAAAATAATACCACGTGTGGATTCTTTCGTGAACCGTACTCTATTCACAAATTCACTTGCCAAAATAGCATATCTACATTCATGCTCAACACTTATTAAATCCTTCTCGTCAACTTCTGTATCAGAGATATGAAGAATCTGGTGGTCGAACGGAAGCTCATGAATAATAGATGTACGATAGTAGAGGAAACGAACAATTGAACCCCTAGTGTTGAACTGGTGAGCTATCCGCTTCAGTTGTGTGTGGTGTTGGAGAAATTCTTCGGCAGAAAGAAGGAATATAACCTCTAGGTCGTCATTATTGCAACCTAAAATACCATATACAAATAAGGTAATTAAGCACTTAGATAAAAACGATCATGTAGATTATTCAATTATCAGTGTCAAAAATGATTAAAATGCCAATTTCTTTTTGTTGTATGGCGCCTAAACTTTCTTTTTAACTTTAGCATAAAGATAATACAGACATAACAAAATATTATTTTTATATTGATGCAAGAAATAACATTATATGAACTTACATAAAAATTTCAACAACGTCATCAAATGATCAATATATGTCATATCAACGGTTTCAAGAGACAGAATCTTCTACAACAGTATCCTTCATACAACCTTGAATAACCTTGAAATTAAGTAATACATTACCACAATCAACTTCATCATCACCACCGGGACAATTATTTATTCCATCACACACAAAATTTAAAGGAATGCAGTAACTTTCAAGACATTTTAAAGACCCCATTGGACAAGAAAAATTATCTGAAAAAATAAAACAAAATAATACTGTTTTATATGTCACCATATTCATAAATCAATTTCAACGTCTTGTTATTATATTTAAGACACGCAAATGTACAATACGTACTTTTACAAAAAGGTAAAATGTTAATGCAGGAAAAACAAATAACTTTATCTAAAAAACGTTGTCAGTGTGTCACAGAAATAACAGACACTTAACAGTGTACAGACATAACAGGGAACAAACGAATAAACTATACTAACTACAATCATTCAGATGATTACCATATCTACACCCTAGCAGGCGTCCTTCACTGTCTATATCATACATGCAACGTCTAGAAATATGGTAAGTAGCACCAGTATCTCCACATGGTAACAATTGCCTTTCTTCAACGACCTCTGAAGTTTTAATTGACAATATATATACTTATATATATACGCACATTGAAGGTCATGTAAATTTTAGTATTTAAAAATAAATTTGTATACTCACAAGTTAGAAAGTTGATGCATGCGCATACTTCTTTTACTATTAGTACTCTCTTTAGACATTTAGCGTTTATTATATTCTGTGCATTAATACGTACATTGCAAGTTAATTATTAGGATACATTAATAAAATATGCTTAAACTTACTAAATAATTCAAATGTTGTAATTTTTTATTCCAAATGTTGTTTTTAATAGAAAGCCATGTGAATAATCGCAATATTTACAAAAACGAGTACTACCATTAATTTGACAACAATTACAACAATCGTAAGGAAAGGCACCATAGGTTACTTACCTGATACATGTCACTTACCTTTTTTACATACCAATGGACCAATATGTATATTATAATTGTCATTGTAGGAGTCTTTCTTTTTTAGTACTGGCCATCGGTAATTCCATTCATAAGTCACATGCATCAATGAATTCTTAAGCTTACGAGTAGTGTCATTACAAGCATGCACCCGTCTGAAATAAAATGAACATACTTTGCTTCAAACTATTCTATTCCCCGGTTCACATTACAAAGGGCAATAGTTGGTATTCGGCAATATCGTTTAAGTACATGTATTTGCTACATTTTCAGATCTGATTTGAGCTCTTAAACAGTTTCTGATGTCTTTAGTCAGTATGTTACAATAAAAATAAGAACTAGACTTTCTCAAACACGAGTTTTAAAATAAATATTAAAAAACAAAACAAATACGTAATGGAATAACTGATGTTAACTGAAATGTTTTACCCAGGTTCAGCCTGGTATGGCTTTGATAATGTTAATGCTACACATTTACAATGTTGATCAACGTATTTAGGAGACCCATTCTCTGTAACAAATACTTCATGAACAGCAAATTTGCAAGTCTGTGTGAACTAAAAGAAATTAAGAACAACAATTACAAAAAAAACAGTATGTATCGTAAAATACTTATGGAAAATATATTTTTGTTAAATTTTAAAGTACAAACTATGCAGCTAAACCAATGTTTGACAATACTTCAATAATGGTAGATTGACATTAAAAAGCTACATACGGCTTCACGGACATACAACATACAACACATACAAACAAAAGCAACGACGCAAAAGCAGTTTCTACCTTGCACCTCTCTGTAATTGTTTCGTAAATTTATAAAAGGATGTAATTGTTATAAATATACCAAAACAACATCTAATTGCGTCAACATGTGCAATATTTTTGCATGAAAAATACAAGATCTTTGGCAAATTTGACCTATCTAATAAAAATGTGCAGTCATTAATGATTCTGACTAATAAAAGGTTTACCATGAGAAACAGGTCGTATGTAATAGCTTTATCTTATATGTCGATTCTTACACTGCTATTAGGCAAGTTCTGGTACCAGTAAGAAATCAACGTACTGCAAGTACTGTTGGAAGGAATTTTTGAAGGATTTTATCATTTTTAAAGTTCAAAGATACTATTTCGATATTCCTCATTATCTCTTCTTCATTCACAGTCAACTGTGTTTCATATTTCATTTTACATGCCCATTATTCTACTGATCGAGGGGTCGTAGGTTTGATTCCCGGGCCAGGCATACTTTCATGGAGCTTAGTTATGAAAACATTTCTACGGTCATTCTCCTCCTACCACTGATTCTAAATCATGTATTTCAATGTCAAACACGTTCTCCTTGACTGTCAGGATCTAAAAGACATCCGTGACAAACATTTTAAAGTTAACTCACTTGAAGAACTTTTTGAGTCTGTACCATCATATGCGATACTTAACTTTTTGAAGGAAATAAATGTTTATAATAAAATATAGAGCTTTACATCAATAATATCGTTTGAAATAATAGTATCATTGATTGCTTTCGGTGCGATATGACCTTTTTGTGTTGGTGCGCCGTAAAACCCAAACAAACAAACAAACAAACAAACAAACAAACAAACTAAATCATGTAGAGCAGTAGTTAGTCACTGATGCGCCTTCTTGTTGGTTAACAGCTAAATCCAGAAATTTAGCCTTTTTAGGAACAATGAGTGGATGGACTGATCTCCGTGATATAACATATACAATATGTGTTGCTATGGCGTTAAGGCCACAACAAATTGATCATATGTTCTATGAGTTTTGTCTTTAAAAAATGGAGAGAGCCAGCGAAAAAATTTTCTCCATTTTGAGAAGCGACCGACAAGGCGAGGAATAAACTTGTGATATTTTCATGAACATTTATATACCATATGTAAAATACATGTTAAATATGAACTTTTTACAGAAAACCACATTATAAGTGTAGTTCAGATAATCATTATAAGTAACATTTTAGTGTTTATACTAGTTGGTCATTTATTCAGCATATTGATGTGATACAATAGTGTACATTTAAAGATAAAAAATGTCAAAATCTTTCTTACTTGAACTTTATTATTTTGATATTAGGGTACAGGGTATATAGTTCTAATTATTTTGCAGGTTGTTGTGTGAAAGATGACTTGGTGTTAACATGCGTAAATGCTTTTAATATGGTACATACATCATAAATGACGGTATTGTGTTCCATTTGCATTAACTATTCTTTATTGTTTTACTGCATAGCTAATACATTAGGTGAATTCATTCAATATTAATCTTCAATTAAATACTTCAAATATTTCTGTATAATTTAGAATCAGCCAAGCGAGCTAACATCATGATGGATCAAACCTGTTGATTTTGGTGTTTAAGTAAAGTCTTAATGTTATTGGGTAAATGAGAGATGGACTCAACAACATGCAACTGCGCAATATAATTAAGTAATCAAGAATGAGTACTAGCTGAGCACCCCTGTAAAATATAGATAGATGAGTTCTGTTGACTTTTTGAGTATAAATAAAGTTATATTATTTTGATAATATTGGAATGACTCAACAACAAACAACTACTCAGAGCACTTAAGTCAACATGTATGAGAATTTTAGAGTCAGCATCCCTATAAAATAACAAGAGCTGTCATAGGTGACAGCATGCTCGACGTTTCTCAGTTAATCGGTGAATGGGTTTTAATAGTAAGAAGGAAGTAGTAATGATTAAAAAGTTATCCAAGTTTGACTTGAAAATCTTTCATAGTATTGAAGTTTGTTAAAATTTTAACCTTGATTTTGAATGTTTTCTAAGTAAAAAAGGAGAATAACTCCTAAAAAAGTATGCCAGGGTTATGGGCCTTTATGGTAAGGTGGGGTAGTGATGATAAATAAGTATTCCAAGTTTGAGTTGAATGTCTTTGACAGTATTGAAGTTATTTAAATTTGTAAAAACCTTAATCCTTGATTTTGGATGTTTTCTAAGTAAAAAAGGGGCATAACTCCTAAAACAGTGGAGCCAGGATTATTGGCCTTAATAGTTAGGTGAAGGTTGTGATGATAAATAAGTATTCCAAGTTTGAGTAGAATATCTTTGACAGTATTGAAGTTATTTAAATTACAAGAAAGGCTACACCAAAATCTGATGTTCATTGTAAGAAATAAATAGACAAACCGTTTGGGAGCAGTCGTATTCATAAAGCCATTCGTTCAAGAAGTTTCGACCAGTGTCAGGGATGAAGATGTTCACATCCCTATAAATACAAAAACATTTTGACGTGCAACTAAGTTGCAACTAAGAGTTTAAAGCCCACTCAAACAGTTTATATTGGTTTAAGTTTAATTACATCAGAGGCGTCAATATAAAAACTAATAATAAGGTTGACCAAAGTAGCAACAGATATACATTAAAAAAGCAAATGAAAAACTAGTGATTTAAATGTATTTGCTAAAGTAATATATAATAATGATTTTATAATAAAAACGACATAGGAGACTTGACACATCCATAATATGTGTAAACACTTATAATTACAGTTCACTATTGCACCTTAAATCAACTACTTACTTAATTTAGTCTTCATTGGTATTTCCAACACAATTTGATTTAAATTGATGTGCGTATCTTAAAGTGAGACAATCGATTTCTATTAACGTATAGTTAAATGATTTTATGGTAAATTTATTTTTGGTTACGAGCAATAAAAAATGAAATCTTATTACATATTATCTCCAGGAATTTCGACCGCATTAAATATTGTAGAAATATTGCTGAGCTCTTTTACATCGTCATAAATACATTCAGCAAGCGCCCATTCTGAAACAAATGCAAACAAAACTATTGTTGATAATAACTCCACAAATCAATTGTTTTTGACAATTCTATATATAGCACAAAAATTGAAAACAAAATACGACAAAATACGACAAGGTGTTATCGTGGTTCTATGAAACTATGCTCCCCCTGGCAGCTTAGTAAATACACTGCAGTTTTTTACGAAAAAAGTGAACGAGAGTGAAAGTCAGCCAATGTGTAGGAGAGTACTATGAGACTAGCTATGAGACTTGCTGATCAATGCTATTCAAAAGGAAAAGGGTTCTTAAAAATCATAGCATTAATGGATTATTGTAAGTTTCAATTGTTTAAGAGAAATATAAGCTTGATAATGATTTGTATGTTCCACATTTTTAAGAGAAAATTTGATAACAAAAGAAGTCGTACGCCAGCTTATCCATATACATCGGCTTTATCCAAATGTCTAATTTTATAAAGAATCCGTTATATATTACACTATATAATTAAGACTTTGGTTTGAAATAAGTTAAAAGACAAAGTATCTTCAATATAAGCTTTGAATAATTAAACTCAATTTATATATCACTGTATCACTACATTGACCTCGTTTTAACTACGGTCATTTGAATAAGGGAATTCAGAAGTTTAACAACAGACTTGCGCTGGCACTAACTGATTAAACTTTTAATGATATAACTCTAGTCTGACGGCTACTAATTAAACTAACATGAAAACTCATGAGCCAAATAGTTAAATTTGTACACGGTTTTTATAACAAAAGTTTAAAAAAACTAAAACTATCTCCCTGTTTGCATTTTGTCAGTATTGTTTTTGATTTTGTAGTAGTTCCTGATGTATCTAAAACTCATTTCGTTTAATGTGTAGGTTTGCTATGAGAAATGACATTTTAGATTTCTATAACATTTGTTATACATGTATCATAGAACTCGTTTTGTCCTTGTTAAAAATTTACTCATTACCAATTAGACACTGTGGTACATGTGTTGATGTGTTGCATTATAGTAATTTTGAGACGAATGTGTCCGATTTTAAAGCAGTGATATAGAAAAAAGAAATTAACCCTCAGCATAAGTACACGTGTTAAATAAAAAAAATAACTATTTTATTTACAGCAAGTATAATAATCTTACCTTGACAATTGTTACTGAATATTTTCTTATCAAGACCTTCAAGCTCATCGAAGCTTTTAATGGAATACAAATATTTGTCTATTGGCTTTGATGCAATAGCTTCTACTTCTATGGTTGACTCTAAGCCTATACTTATTACGTAAATACGTATATTCTGGTTATAGAAATCATAAAACGAAATTAAAAAAGATAACTCTCAGTGATTATTTTAACTACATTGTATTATGAAAAAGTAATTTCCTTATATGTAAGTATCTATACAGTAACTTATATTATCAAAAATTAATATTACTTCATGCAGATGCTCTTATAACTTTGAACTTTTGATCTCTTTGACGACCAAGTCCCTTTACACTTAATTCTACTTATTCACATAGTTTAAGTTCGCGTTATTTATTATCATGTATGAAGGATATAACGAATCCTATAAGCAGTCAGTTTCATTCCTGCTACGATGTCACTTGAATAAACTCTCATGGAATTGACTAATTGACTAACTACGAACCAATATAGTATCATTTCCAACTATATTAATAGATTTATTAATTTAAAGATTCAATAGAACATGGCTTTTGGTGCCGGGATTTTAATCTTCAGACATAACGGTTTGTTCGTTGTAAATATCAATTGTACTTAAATGTGTTTAAATTTATCACTAGATAGTTTTTAATATGTTTTAGAAATATAACAATATACCTTATTTC
Organism: Mactra quadrangularis; assembly: GCA_025267735.1. Lineage (NCBI taxonomy): Eukaryota > Metazoa > Mollusca > Bivalvia > Venerida > Mactridae > Mactra > Mactra quadrangularis. Next base: position 17,241,993 of record CM046304.1, read on the forward strand.
TGGCTTGTATAGCCTCGGGTATAGTTCTTCCAAAGTTGATATTAGACAGACCGTCAGTAATTAAGACAGCAATATTAGAAGCATCAGCACGATCACCATTAGCTAGAGTAAACATAACCTGTGACATTGTTCGTAGAGCATCGGCAGTGTTTGTAGAACCATACATGTGTTGTAATTTATCAATAGCATTATAAACATCTTTCTCTGACGAATAACTGAATTAATATAAAGAAAAGGATCACTTGTTTAAACATACAACCAGTTTGCTGATTGCTATATGAGCCGATATTCTCATGTTAACAAACAATGTTTTTGTTTATTAAAAACACACCACTTTATAACATATTTCGTGATATTTTATATGTAATTAAAACTATTTTTGCTGGTGTATACACTTTCAACAAAGACCATGTTATCTACCTATTTCATATGGCAAATCGTATTTACGTTTTGATTAAGGCTTACGACTTTTTTACTCATAACTTTTGAAACTAATAATTTGTAATTGTTGGCATAGTTGTTCTTCAGTCATTACGTAAATAAGAGTGGAAATGTATTTATGTATTTTGTGTTGGATTCACTCGCTTCTGCTCTTTCCATACATACAAAGTTAGAATGTGACTCAAAATCTATAAAAAACAGTATTTTGTAGGGAGCGCCATATTATACAAGATTTGTCTACACTGCTTACTTTTCCCTCTAACAAAAACAGGTTACGGTTCTTGAATATTTATCAGAAAGAGACCAAAGGTATTTAACGTGTGTCCCTATATTTTATTTATGTTGCAAAATTCAATCGTTCAAAAGTAATTGATAAAAGTGAATAATTGCAAATATGTTGTTAATGGCTTAAATGCAAACACTTTTAATAGCTTATTCATTACGTACGTTATGTCACACATGGCGCATTATCTTGTAAAAAATCTACCATATAGTGTGTATTGCTATGTTTAGCGAATTAATTATATATTGTCATGTGTTTTGCCCTTTTGAACATTAAACATTTTCAAAAAGCATTTCGTGTTTTTCTTAACATTGAAATTTTAAATACAAAAAAAACGATAAGTTTGATTGCGAAATTGCTTAAAAATTTGCTCTTTTTAGAGTGTCCGGTTTATTGAACAGTCCGGCAAATACATGTGCGGGGAGTGTATAATACTGATGTTTTCAAATCAAAATATAAATAATTTAATAAGTTCTTATAAACAGAGATTTACTACTTTTATGTAAATAACACAATTAGTATCATTGGTACATATGTTTACTTTAATATTCCCTTATATAAGTTTATATTCGGTATTAAGACATAATTCCTTTCACTCTTCCGTCTACGCTAACAAACAGGTTGTAAATGTCTAATGATAAAATATACCGGAACATTTGTTATTACAACATTGTAAAACTTTTCATTTACATTAGTAGTGTCAATTCTTATTTGTTTGTTAGTTTGTAAGTTTAAAGTTTAACGCTGTAGCAACACATTATATAGGTCATATAACGGCGGTCAGTCAACCTACCTACTCCTCCTGGAAATGATAAATCTCTTGATTTAGCTGTTAACCAACTACTAAGCGCATACTTTCGTCAGTGACTGACAACTGCCCTACATAATTAAAAATCATTGGTAGGAGGGAGAATGGGAGTAGAAATAATTTCATGACCAAGCTCCACGAAAGTATACCCCGCTCGGGAATTCTTAAGCAGGGTCTGCGAATTCAACTATACTCAGTTTGAATGTATAAAAATCTTTTTTTAAATTCCTTAGACATCTAATGTCGTCCTTAATTGTATCAGGGTAGATATAATATATTAAAGCTCTTACGCGTTCAGGTGAAAAATAACATGTACTTCTGTACTGTAAATAACAATTCCCACACGTACTGACCCAGAGTCAATATCAGCGTTGCGTAAAAAATCTGCCAAGAATTTACGTAACTGGTCGAAGCTTTCGATAGACACACTGGAACTGGAATCCAATATGAAGATCAAATCTGTCTTTCGTAGTCTACATTCTGATAAAAATCAAATTATTGAGTTCAAATACTTATCAAAGTTAAAACATTTACAATAAAGGATGAAAAGCATTTATGCTGCTACATGTATAAGCCACTTTCGACACTCAGTTTTATTTCGAAGGACAGCCGACCTACTCACTACCTTAAGTATAAGTTAACTACGCAAATATCTTCGCCAATAAATGTTGATTGCGAAATAAAATAAAGCGCTAATAATAGCGCTGTCCTGACATGGGTCCATTAGGGCACCAAACAATGTTGTCCGATATTGTTAATAATTAGACTATTTTCACGAAAAAAAGTAAGTGTAAACCTAAATAGACATCACTGCTATTAAGCAGACAGTGCATAACCGAATGTAATTTTCTGCGACATTTTTGTAATACGTTTCAATAGTTGTTGTATCCGAGACTTAAGTTACAAAAAACGCATGTCAAAAAAATCAAGAGGTAAAGTGACCGCTGCAAAAATAGTTCGAGATTAAACTAACAAAACCATCAAACCTTAAAGGCATAAAAATAACAAGTTGAACAAGCTATAACCGACGACTTATTATTAGGTTATTTCACAATATGAGACTTTTTTGCTACAGGGCCAATTTGTGGGTTAATGACCAATAGATTGGCACTCGCGGTGGCTTATATATGAAGTTTCATTAAAAGTACCAAAATAAAAAATGACAATTTTTCAAAACATATGGACAATCTAAACCAAACTAAATCATAATGCGTCCTTGTCAGACAATTACAATTGGCATTTTTGTGTAGTTCTAGGATGGATCTGTATAAAAACAAATAATTTTTGCTGGTATCTGGCATTTTATTTTCTTAGCAAATTAGGACCATTTTACGGGGTTCTTGAACCATATCTTTTTATATTGTATAGATCTTCATCAGTCACTCATTCTTGATAAGAAATTTGTACAGAAGGTCTTTGACACTGATATTCACAGATGATCATGTCAAAATAACAAGCCACTGCACACTATAAACAATTTTCTCGTATGAAAGAAATACATAAAACATGTTATAAATACGTTCAATACGTGTGTATAGCAAAAATGATGACGGTACGGATTGTGTATTGATTATATTTGACCTCGATTAAGGCTTTCTGAAACTATCATAATTTATATACAATATACAATGTATTAAAATATTTTAATAGATTTAAATAAATTATACACTTTTAAGTGAAACATGAAAAAATCTTATCTATCCTAGTGTTTTATCCAATAAAAAGTAAAATACCATCTTGAGAAATGGCATCATTGACGAGAGGCACTATAATAATGAGTATTACATGCTCTAAATTGCTCAAAAGATAATAAAATACTTACGAGGAGTGGACGTTGTTGTCAGCAATGTTGTTATTGAAGAGGAAGGATGTGTTGATTTTTCTAATGAACAAAATAAATGTCATTAACCACAAGTTTTAAAGTGAAATAAAAGATAATAGTAAAAGTTCCAAATATGCATTAGGATAACAATTCTCTTTCGAAACGAGCAAAACACTTAAGTTTTCGCCAACTTAAGCGACGTTAAAAAGTAAAGATTGTGAAACTTTGTTATTGTTTTATATAAATCTAAAGATGTGTGGATGATATAGTGTCCTCCGATCAAATTTCTTGCAAATTCGGGACAGGAAAGATAAACAATGCTTAACATATTTTTTCTAACAAGCAAAAGAGATACTTTGGCGATTTCTGTGCATCTTCTGAATTACTTATCACAGTATATTGATGTTGGGACATTCTCGTGCATTCACGAGACAGAAAAGAACAACTATGATGGGTATACGTTTCAATTACGTAATAAAGGATTATCATTTTGCATGATTTATAGTAAGTGATATAAAGCCATTTCTTAGATGAGAAATGTCCTTTAATAAAAGCATTACGACTACCGATGCATGACTGTTATTATTGTCTCCGTCTGTTGCTTGTGTTTTATTTACTTCTTTTAATTGCAGAATGAAATTCCATACATGTTAATTCTTTTATTCATCGCTTAAAATGTAATCGTTTTAAAAGGACAAATGTACATATTATTTTAAACATGCAATTTGAGACAAAAAATACCGCTAATTTTATATCTCCCTTTTCTGTCCAACCCTTTCATCCATTTCTCATCGCATTTTAAATGATCAGTGTTAGAACATGCCATTTCATCTTGTTCGTCATCACAGTCAAAAAATCCATCACAAACCAGCCGTTTTGGAATGCATCTTGTTGTATCACAATGAAAAGCATCGCTACTTTGACATGTATCTGCAAGAGATTATTTGAATAAAAATGTACAGATAAAAACCGGCAGACTTAGGTACAAGTACAAATATGATAAGTATTTTGTTAGTTGGATCTAAGTACACCATTTTGATATATTCTCATAGCATCTATTTTAACAGAAACCTTTTCAAACCTTGCATATATTCTATTGTATGAAAATTATCTTAATATAGCTCAATGATTAACTGACGATGAGCCATTTTCTAGTCATCTAGTCATACAATACATTAATAGAGTAATTTAAGGTAACAAATCTCCCCCGGGGGCCATATATAACGCATTTTTATAACAGAACTACAATAGTATAAAGAGAATACAAGTATATCAGGTAGGTGGTATAAACAATGTTGATATTTGGTAAATGCTGATTTTGAATGTTCAAAAAAATATTTTCCTGTTACCTAAATAACATATCATAACATATTCTTTATTTGGCGAAATGCACCAAGTCTGTAACTAAGCAACCATATTTACCCTGTTAAAATCTTATTTCACAATATTTTCTCGTCGATATATAATGAAATAGTCGTGTTTTGAGGCATTGAAAATGGAAACCTTGACAGTCTAAAAACTGCCTGCTACATAATTATATGTATTTTTCACTTTTTTTGTAGTCATCCTTTAGCCGTTTTGAATTAACGCTATATATCCAAACAGACTGGCGTCTGTAATAATGTATATTGCAAACTTAAATTTACAATATGAACTATGTTGACTATAGCTTGAATCTACAAAAGATCATTTTGACATACACTGATAGGGCAGGAATTTTCTGACACGCACTTCTTTTAGATTTTTTTTCCGGAAGATGGAACATGGAAGATGTTTACTTTTAATATAAGATAAATGTTATAATTACCGCACGATTTCTCATCTGAACCATCAAGACAGTCTTTGTAACCATTGCACTTTTCTTTTAATAAAATACATTGACCATTTTCACATTCAAAGTCATTGCATTTTGGATATTCTGAAATACATTATGCATTAGACATCGCATTGTAAAAGTCACCATAGTTTTGTAAAAAGAAATATTAAACATGTCAGAAACAACAACAAATAAAACAGATCTCCTACACAGTCAAGCAGCAAAATGACACTCATTTTAAAGATTTTTCAAACCTTTTGATACACAACCAAGAAACTAAGGGGCTGCAGGCCTAGAACTGATAATGGTTGAAATGCTGGAGGGGTTTCAACCAGATTCTATAGTTCACCAACCTCATCCATGCCCAAAACAGGTACATGCAAGAACAAAAATTTAACAAATTGTTTTAGATATCAAAACTTCAAACACCCATCTAAGCAGAATTTAGCGATGAAATTAGCCTAACTATTACATAAATGAGGAAGTGTGAATGCACAAGGACAAAGTTTTTATTAGAAAGAAGTAACAAGTACATACCACAGAACTCATCGGAATGATCGTTACAATGTGGAATGAAATCACAAACTAAACTGACAGATATACATCTTCCATCACCACACATAAATTCATTCACTGAGCATCCTTTATAATAATATAAAATGTAAAAACATCAATCAGCTAGACAAAATGGACACGAATTGGTTATTGCTAAATTTACTTAATTGGAATTTATGTATATGAAATTAAACACTGTGTTAAACGCTTTGATTACCTCGAGTTGTGGCGAGAGCATTATGAAGCTTTTGTGGTATAATTTTCTTCACATGGGTCAATAAGTGCAATCAAGTCCTGTCGTGTATCACCCTCTAAATATATATTTGCAATAATGGAAGCCTACATTTCTTAATCAAATAAACATACTCGACACTAACAAAAGTCAACTATTCTTATATTACAACAAACATAAAAACCTGGAATCAATTTGATCGATTGCAAATATACTGACTCGTCAAATGTGTGCACAGGTTTAAACATTCGCCAATCAATAACAACATTGCCGTATCACGCTAGTCCAAATTTTCGAAATGTTTTAACTGTTTATTCTTTATACAATCTAAATATCGCATTAATCGCGCCTTTTCTTTGTTATAAATACTATTGCACTTCTATAAAAGTTAACTTGTAACAGTTCTGCGTTGAAATATGGTTTGAATGATAGGGTTTAAAGTGAATATTGGCTCATCAGATTACTTAATGCATTCACATTACAGCCTACGCCGATCACTAACCCGTATATCCCGAAATGCATGAACTTATTAAAAAAACCAACACATGGTTCAACTGAGACGGTCTTTTAATTGCACAATTTTATACATGCCCTTAGGACTAACATACATTTTTAAAACAAACTAATGAAAATAAATTACCTAGTGTCTCTCTTTCACAATGAGTTTCATCCGATCCATCTATGCAATCAACTACATCGTCGCATATAGCAATCATTGAAATGATTTCATTGTTATTACATTTGAATCGCATGTGTGAAGGAGTAAGCCGACTTTGTATAAACTCTTTTTTTAAAGTTTGTGACAAATTTCGTTATGAAAAAATGCATATAATAATGAAGGCACATATTGATAAAATAGGCAATGAAATAACAGAAACACACGGATAAAAAACTATTTTTGATGAAAACAAATTAATTCTCCTGTACTATTTATAATTCATCGCTAAAAACCATCCAATCTAATGGAACTTGTTTTTAAATCAATGATAATAAAAAATCTTCATACTTATGTTTTTTTTGACAAATTGACGCTTCTTTTGTTCGATTGATACACTAAAATAAAAACATCATCAATAAATGTTATTATAAATTCATAACTATCAACGATGGATTGACCTGTGTACATCTAATGTAAAACAAGTGTGCAAAACATAAAAGAAAAGAACTTATATTTACCTCTATAGTTACAATTAATTTCATCTAAAGCATCTATACAATCTACGATACCATTACACACATTTCGAAAAGATATTCGTCTTCCATTATCACATGCAAATGAGTCTTCAATGTCGACATAACTATGATTACTGGCTTTAATTTGAAATAATAATAAAACATTTTGATATCTGCTATACAACTCATTACTTCATTATTCTGTTTCGTAAATAGAAATACAATATAATTTGACAATGTATACTTTACTAAATAAATCTATCGCATTCATCCACCCAAAACACTATCCAACTCCTCTGTTTGAAAGAGTTCACTAAAATAATCTTTCTGTAATGCTTATAAAACAATTTTTTATAGACAAATTAAAACGAAAAAAAAATATAACGTAGTAATAACATCGCAACAACTTTTTGCCATAATTCAAGTAAAAATTCATAATTAACGGCCGATATTGAATAATTTGATCACATTGCTGACAGTATTTATGATATACTTCACCATTAGTTTAAATTACATATTTTTGCGTATTAAATCATATCTCTGAAATACCTCTTTCATAAACGCAACTTTCCCATATGACATTTGGGTCCATAGTGTAACACCATAGAAAACCATCGTTCATTGGATCCAGGCAATAATTTTCAAACCGGCTCATATTTCCTATATTAAATTGATGCGGTGTATGAGGGTATGATGCATCCCAATGTTGACAAGCGATACCAGAGTATGTGACATTCAATGTTCCAGAATATATTGAATGTGTTTGGTAGCATCTGTCAGATACAATATCTGAATTATAAAACAAAACAAATGTATTTTATTAACGATTACTGAAACGATGACTGCATCGGTTCAAAATAAAATGAAACTGCCTTAAACTGATTTTAAGTTTATTTAAACAAGAATTAAGTAAAATTAATTACGTCTGTATGATGACAATTGAAATTCAGACAAGAGCGCTAATCTCTAGGAAGTTTATTTAGTTTAATCACAATGACGGCGTACGATAAATTACAGCGTACTATAAGGATTTTTAAACACCACTCATTACAAGCAATGTTAACTGTCATTTGCAACATGTTTTATATTAAAATATTATATCATACATAGGATTCTCACATGTTCACACGTTTGAGAGCTTATATTTTATGGACGCATAATGACGCAATGTATAAGCATTTTCAAATGGACAGTTTACAATCTTAGACGTGAGTTAAATTGGAATTTGTTAATATTAACTCATATTTTGTTCATAAAAGACAATGTAACCAGGTAAAAAATCAGTATGCTCCAGTAAATATGAAACATGCTGTCAATGGTAACAAAGATGGAACTACAAAGATGTCTAAGATTGCACTCATAAAAAAAGTTTTACACAATGCACAAATATGCTTGTGGCAAAAAGAGCCTACCTTTCAATTTACAATACTCCCATGTTTTTTCTGGATCGGTTGAGTAGCACCACAAAGTTTTTTCCTCACCATGACGATTATTCGATGGATCACGACAAAAATTTGCGGCATCTGTGATACTTTCATCTGGAAATTGACTGTCGTCTTCTGCAAAATGCTGTGAATCCCATCGTTTACATGTTTGACCTGTTATTGTTGTGCTTAGATATCCAGTATACATACTTGGATTCCATTCGCCCACAGCTGTAAAACATGGAAGTAATTCGTGCAAAAAGCCACCGGTTAACTCAAACGGCAGTACACAAGTCTACTGATCGATCAGGCCTTTTTTTCCTTATGTAACAGGGGCCGTTAACAGGCGCCTTCCCCTCTTGAAATCTCTTTAAAATCATGCAGTTTTCCCCAAATGTGGAGTTTACCTTGGATATTTTGTTCCCCTTTCTATGAAATTGCAATAACTTTTCCCCAAATGTTCTATATATAAAATGGCCCCTTCCCTAAGTACTGAAAAAAAGCTCTGTCGATGGTTGGTAGTTTCGATTCAACATTTTACTCTTCAAGTCATATCAAATACATTTTAAAGTTTTGTTTTTTAAGCTCGTACACGTGTAATAATTATTTCTTCAAATTTATTTTTGACGAAAATTAAAAAACGGACGTTGAGTAGTTAACGGGCGAATATGATCAACATTATTTCCTTATCTTCTATTACCTGCAACATAGACTGTAATTAAAACCGAGTAACGGTAATGTCGGTTGTAATATAAATTATTTAATCTGTTTATGCCTATTGTAAAGATAATTGCTCCAATAAACTAAAGATGTAAAAACTAAAAATGTTAGTGTTCAATTTGTACAAATATTGTTTGAAATAGATTCGATATCTGACAAAGTAAACATTTACATGTAATCATTCACATAATAACATTTAAGTAAGCTAAGCACAAACCTTTCAACGGTTCCTCACACATGTAAAATAAAGATAGTTGTTTCACACAGTCTTCTACTTCCCATGTATTTTTCTTGTTTGCAAAATAGAAACTTGTCCGTACACAATCACCATCTTGCTTAGGTTGATCTTTATTCCTAAAATACCAGTTTACATTATAGAATGTTTTGTGATTCAAAAATGCTAAACACAACAATAATAACAACAAGTAACAAAACATAATAATGTGAAAGCTTTAAAGTTGGAAATGCGGAATGGCTGTGCTAATCTTAACGTAGGATATTTTGCCAGTGGATAAGTTTGAACTTATTTTTCGTCCAATATGTCCTTCCCTTGAAAAAATAGCTCTCGTATCAATAATGTCTACATTTAAAAGATTCGAAAATATAAAAGTAAAATTGTGAAATCAGTTATTTAATGAAATAATTATATTCCTATACCAAAATATTAAACTGGACAACCGTCTGTCTAAAAAATTATAGCTATCGTATCAATAATGTCTATATTTTAAAGATACGTAAATATAAAAGTGAAATTATGAATGCAGATATTTAATGAAATAATAATGTTACCATGCATAATATTGAACTGGGGAACCATCTATCCAAACAAATTCTCTGATTCCATGTTTGTTAATTTTCCTCATCAAACCTGCAAAAACCAAACATACTACATATGAAGAGAAACAAGCATGTTTGCTTTTATACATTATACGCCGCCAATCGACATTGAATATTTCCTACAGCCAGTTTTGACCAAATCTTCCCCTTAGCATATTCTAACAGTTTTAAGAAAGAACGCCAAGCCATTAATACATAACCATGCCAACTGTGGAAGCAATTTGTCTCATGGTTTAGAAGAATTTTTCGAAAGTCTAACATACCTTCTCGTAAACTTGTTATCACCAAGCAGAATGTACAATTGACCATTAAATTCTATCTATTAAAATATTTGATAAAAGTATACATAAGTAGTTACCTATATGACAAAAGTAAGACGGGTCCACAGTATCACTATAAAATGGTGAGGGGATAGTTCCATACTCAACTAGCACATTCAAAAAGAATCTAAGTATGTAATATATCACTTCTTGTTTTTCCTTAGATTTGATTGAAACTAGTCTCTTTCGTCTTGTCCAACAGTCTTCACTTGCTAAAGTCCAAGACATAGGGTTGCCGGAAAATATACTGTAACATTCTTTTAAAGACTCTGAGCATGCTAAAGAAAAAAATAAGCAATTCGTTACTTACAGTAATACACCTAACAAATTAGACACATACACACTTTTTATTTTTTACGAACTTGTATATCCTTGCAGTTTAAAAAATAAAACAGAATACTTTTGTCATGGCAACAATACTATATATTTGCCATATGCGGAAGCTGTATGTGTTTAAGCTATATGATATTAGGAATAAATATATTGCTGTAACACAGCTCAGACACTTAAATGGGTGTTTGAGTAACGTCACGTGATATCAATTTAATCATCATTCATTAAATAGATTGATAAATGCTTTAAGATATGGGCGAATTAGTTATACATATAATTCCTTACAATTTTAATATTTTTCTTTGGCATGGATGTTTGTATAAAAATTAGATATTCCGTAAAACGTAAACAACTTTTATAGTTTTATTTCAAATTCGGATGTTCTTGATACGCGTCTATGTATAAATTGTATATAAAAATGATACCAGTGATTATGAAGTAAGCGAATCACGAGATTTAACGGTATATTTTGTAGAATTATTTCGCCTTGTGATGCTCCCGGCATTAAACTTTTTTTTAATTCTTGCTACCACTCATCCAAAGAGAAATATGTATTGGTTTGAATTCTGCAAACATTGATAAATATTACATTGTCAACAACGATACTCTGGTTATATTCAAAAAAGGCCTCGGCTTCATACTTTAGTCTTGGCTGGTGACTGATTAGGAAAACTCTTCAGCTACATGTAAATGTATTGGAGTTTTAACGGAACACTCGCATCATGTTAGTAGTTTTGCTATTAATTTTAAAGCATTGTTATACAAACGTAGGAAATAAATACAACAAAGTTGTTCTCACCTTTGAACACCAGGAAAGTTGTTCCATTACTTATGGCCTCTACAAAAAAGAGACAAAACATTTATATAATAGGTACATTCACATTAATTATGTTTAATATTTTAAATAAGAAAATGCGATTCTGTATTTTAAGAGAGAACTGTTAAGAACGTATGATATCCATCTTTGAACTGTACAGATTATACCAGGTAAAATTATAACCGATAATTGGCTCAGTCGTGGTATACCAAACTTGCGTATATTTCTTGTTCGGGAGTAGCTGTGTCGCTAACAGAATTTTACTTTGAAATCATTTAACTTTTCTATTATTTCTTAAAGGAGTCATTTACTACATGTATCTCACCTGAGTTATCATAATCAAATCGTATTTTTTCATATCCTGAAACAAAAAATGTAAACATTTTATACATATATTCTAGACAAGTAAGCGTAAACAAAAATTTGACTGGTTTAATCCTGGCAGAACCGACGAACTTGCATCATTAATTTTTTATGACTATGACGTATACCACAAATATTTACAAAGTATTGTATCAGGGGTATCCGAATATGGTAATCCGCCGATACTAAGATGATGCGACTATATTCAAGCTTGATAATGTTACTTATAAAATCCAGGATCAGTTATAGAATTAACCATCACAATGTCGTTAAAATAATATAGTAGATTAAATAGAAAGAGACAAATACTTGACATGTATGATAAGCTTTGATTAAGTTAGAAATTAGTTTATACCATAATATTGGTCGTAAGTGTCTATGAGATTGTTGTGGATTTCATTTGATGTGGTATATATAGCTGTGAATCCAAACTCTGACAAACTATTAGTAGTTTCACGAATATCAAGAGTCAGTGTTATAATGTCGGATTCAGAAATAATTACTGATGGTGGAGGCTCACAGTTGGAGTAAGATATGACATCAGAATAACGATTCTTTACCTCAAACTTCACTGCAATAGATATAAATATAAATATGATAATGAATGTTAAAATGTGCTAAATCAATCCTGTTCACAGAATACAGAATGAAGATGATATAAAAAAAACTTTATCAAATTGTTAATCTACTGCTTATAACTAGTCCCACGATAATTTCCGTAAATTATTTTCTTGCAAACAAATGGTTCATCGATGACAGCGATTTGTTGAACAACAGTTAGAAAGCAATTACTCTTATATTTATGTAACTGCCTTACAAAATGAATAAACGGCGATATATGAGTATGCTTTTAAAACAGATCCGAATGTCTTAAACGCTGATTGGATGCCAATTTATGCCTTAATTTTGAAAATGGTGTTTGTCAGAAGTTAAAAAAAATGGAATTAAAAAAAAGATCAACATACTGATAAGTGCATCACAGTGAACATGAAAATATGTGAAAGTGACATTTATGACATGTTTTAAAACTTTGATCTGCCAAGATTCCTTGCTTTCGGCTCTAGGAATGTTTTTCATTGACATTGATGACAAAAGCATAGTACTAAGTGAACATTTCTGATGGGTAATTTTTTGATCAGTGAATGAGCAGGTAGGCAGATCTGAAATACAAATGTTTACATATAAATATTTTGAAATTACGTACAATAAACAAATCAAGAAATATAATATGCTGATTTAAATAACCTTTCTAGATTATTATGAATGCCATAACAACATACTCAATGATTTAAAACAATATAGTCCTTAGGTATCTCTTTATTAAAAAGTAGTAATATACACGAAATATTAGCAGTACAGACTTGCTGTTAACATCATTCTGTTTTTGAAGAGATTTACCCAGCTCTATTATAATTCCGCTTTATTTTTCGTTACAAATAGTATTCAAATTGTATAAGTAAAAAGTCTTGTATGTCATGAAATGTACATGTTCAAGTGGTAGGTATTCTAGACCCAGATCATTTTCACATTCAGATGAAAAAGATGACACAACTCAATTTTTTCCACCACGGAACCAACTCGCATTTATCACGAACAATTCTACTAACCCCAGTCATTTAACGAGAACAGTATTAATAACTAATCATTTCTACTTTCTGGCTAATTATTGGCATGTGGTTTGATTAAAACATAATAAATAAAGAATTTAATACAGACCCGTAACTAACACAGAAATAGAAAATTGTCCACTAGATTTGGTTCTTTGATAATATTGTTTACAAGCATTGAATTCAATGACTAAATATTTTTCTTGTGTAGCCAAGATAACATTTGTTAGTTCGCTAGGTGATGGTAAAGTCCAGAAAGTTCTCTTTAGGTCTAAAACTTGAATTTTATCCTCACAAAAATACAATGAAGCTGGATGACTTCGGTACTGAAAGTAAGAACAAAGAGTTATACTTGTTAATTTGTTTCCGAATGATACCGAGTCATGCTTAGACATAACGTTTAAAATAACATTTCAACACATATAAATGTACATTACTGAGCGTGTGTCCTAGCGATAAATGTTTCACAATGCATGAGTTTTCACTTCCTATGGCAATACGATCGGTCCCAGTGAACATTAAAAACGTGCTTCCTACCTGGTATGCTTGTAGCAAGATTTTATTGAATATCAGTTTGATATATCCAATATTTCTGAAGTCAATGATCCAACTGTATGAAGTGCCTTCACGGTATGAATCAGGGTAACCTACATTTGTGATCATCTCAGGTAATGTCAATTTCTGGACAGCACCAGTTACTATATCCTCATCTATGTTACTGGATATTATCACAGGATTGTCGATAAAACCTGGAAAAAGGTTATTTCTCTATTAATTCTTTTACACCTTTTTTATCCTGGAACCAATGTTACAGGTTTTATAAAAAATTAACCTTTAAGGTACTTGTTCACAGATTTGGTTTATTTTTTCTATAATTTCAAATAACCGTTCAGTGTCTGTAATAGTATAAAAATAAGTTATTATTCTCAGACAAACTGATATATAGACTGCAAGAAATATACCATAGAGGTCACAATAATGCACTAAAAGTGTCGCAACCGCGACATACGGGGTAGATATTTACTCCAGGAAACGCCATCATTTGTAGTTGTATGTCAATTTGCACTAAACGTGTCATTATCAGAACACTACTTTTCTTCTTTCAATTCCATACAATTTTCTTTTTTTAGAAAAAACTGATATTTAAGCTGAAATCTGTAAAAAAGAACCTTAAAAACCATTTTTTAAGATCAATACATTTGTTTGTTACTCAAGTTATATCCTAGAGAAATAGAGTGTTCAATATAACAACTGTACTACAACTATGAGATAAACAAAATTAGGATTTAGCATTGCAGTTACACTCAGGTATACATGTTATAGACAATATTGCCCCAGTAAGGGAATTAAGAATCAAACAGAGAACAGCACCCTGGATCACAAGTGAAATTTTAAGTGGCATACAAGATAGGGATAAAGCATTTCAAACTTTCATTAAGGATAAAACTGATGAAAATTTTAATAAATTTAAACAATTGAGAAATGCTACACAATATCAAATTAGTTCAGCTAAAAAAGATTATTACAAGAAATCTATTATTGATAATCAAAATGATTCAAAATCTTTGTGGAAATCTCTCAAAGATCTTGGAATGCCTTCTAAGAAAAATAACAAATCTACTTCTAATATTGCACTTAATATTGATAATAATATTAGTTTCAACAAATTAGATGTTGCAAACCATTTTAATAAGTTTTTCACCACAGTGGCTTCTGTCCTAGTTACAAAATTACCGACTGCATTGGGTCAATATGGCAGAAAATTTGTGGCTTCATTCTATAGAGACCAAGGTGTTGTTCTCAACAGTTACTCTTTTTCCTTAATTACTGAAAATGGTGTTTTTAAACATTTGAATAGACTGAGCTCTAGCAAAGCAACTGGCCTAGATAATATTCCTTGTCGTTTTATTAAAGATGGTGCTTCAGTCATTGCTTGTCCTCTATCTCATATTATCAATTTGTCATTAATCCAAGGGGTAGTACCTGATGATCTTAAATCTGCCCGGGTTGTACCAATATATAAGAAAAATGATAAAACTAATGTCTCGAATTACAGACCAGTATCAATTTTAAGTATTGTTTCAAAATTTTTTGAAATAATTGTTTATGAACAAGTAGAAATGTATCTAAATGATAAAAATCTTTTATACAAGTTTCAATCTGGGTTCAGATCGTCATATTCTACTGATACATGTTTATTGCATTTAACTGATTTTATCAGGTTTAAGTTGGACAAAGGTTTTTATGTAGGGATGGCTTTGCTTGATCTACAGAAGGCCTTTGATACTGTAGATCATTCTATTCTATTAAGCAAATTAGGGCTTATAGGTTTTAACATTGATGTAGTTAATTGGTTTAGATCATATCTATCTGGTCGTGTTCAATACACTGACATTAATCATACTCTGTCATCCCCTTCTACTGTAACCTGTGGGGTACCACAAGGCTCTATACTAGGACCTCTATTGTTTTTAATTTATATTAATGATATGGCTGGTACTGTTAAAAGTAAACTTTTATTGTATGCAGATGATTCTGCCATCTTAGTGTCCAGTAAATGCAAATTTGAAATTGAAAGACTATTGTCCAATGACATGCAAACTGTGAGTAATTGGCTGGTTGATAATAAATTGTCATTACACCTTGGGAAAACAGAAACTATTTTATTTGGCTCTAAACCAAGGTTAAAGAAATGTTCTGAACTTGATATTTTTTGCAATGGTATAAAACTTAAAACAACCAACTCAGTTAAATATCTTGGTGTGTTATTGGACCAGTCTTTAAACTTTGACATGATGGTAGTTTCAATTATTAAAAAAGTCAATGCTAGGCTTAAATTTTTACACAGAAAAAGTAAATTTTTATCACTTTATGCTAAAAAGCTCTTGGTTATGTCTCTATTGCAATGCCATTTGGATTATGCTTGCTCTGTCTGGTATTTCAGTATTTCACAGCATCTTAAGAACAGACTCCAAATTACTCAAAATAAAATTATTAGATTTGTTCTTAACTTAGATTGCAGACAGCACATATCTCAAGATCATTTTGTTGAGCTAAATTGGTTACCTGTTGAAAAAAGAGTAAATCAGATTGTTTTAAACAATGTTTTTAAAATATTTATTGATATATCTCCTTCTTATTTACATGAACATTTTATTCAGGCCAGTTCAGTTCATAATCATAACACTAGATTTAGCTCTGAATCTTGTTTTAAAATTCCATCTGTCAAAGGTTTTGGAAAGAAGTCATTTGTATACAATGGCTGTTACCTGTGGAACCAGCTACCAACTGAAATTAAACATACCACCAATACTGAAACTTTTAAAAAACTAGTAAAAAAACATTATTTTACCAAGTTGTAATAAATTCTGTGATATTTCATGCCTTTTGTTGCCTGTGATAATCTTAATTTTGATCTCTTATAGTCCCTTATTTTAACTTATTTTAGTATTTAGTAATGTTTTATGATAATTGGAAGTAAATTTAGTGTGTGCCTTGCTAGGACATGTATTCATTTATTTAAGGACCACAATGGAACCAAGGAAATTTATATTTCCTTTTTTGTGCTATCCTTAATAGATGGAAATATGTCCTAGTACAATGAATGTAATATAATACATGTACAGTATTATTTATATTATTTGTTTTTACTGTTTTAATCATTCTTGTGCTATGTATGTTATTTTCATTTATTGAATAAACTCTATCTATCTATCTATCTACATGTCCCTTATCTTTAAGAGATAGATTGTTTTGAACATTATTCAGTTTTACAGTAAGTGAATCATAAGCAAATTATTCCTGATGATATTACATATATTTCGACTCGTTTTAACCACTTTAGTTATTTATTTTATTTAGCATTGCCATATGATCATATGAGTGTTTATCCGACGTTTTAGTAACATAGTGAGATGAAATTATATAGAATGTAAACAATATTTATTAGTTAGGTACGTAACTGCATGTACTTAGTTAGTAATTTGTATTCTAATGACTAAGTACTGATACGATACAGCATCTTTTGATGTACATTGTAGTTATAATGTCAGAAAACGTTTCAGAAAGGCCAATTTTTAATTAAACAATATTGTAATCTCTAAATTCATTTTGACGCCCTATTAGTCGGACCGCGCGTATTTTGGTCTAGAAGGTGAAATGTAATACCTTTATGTCTACATCCGTGCAGTTCAAAACTTAAACATAAATACCCAGGTGTCATTGGTTCAAGTAGATGTATCTTTATATACCTAGCTTTTACTTGTTTCAGAAATATGAAAGTTTGTGGCTCATCCGCACGACGAAATAAGTCTAAATTAAATGTCTGAAATAATGAATAAACATATTATGAAATAAAAGAAATTGGCTATTGCCAATTTGCTATCTTTTCAATTTTAAATACACTTAGAATATATACGTTCAATCTTTATATATACTAAGAAGAGTGTTCGGAAAGTGTTAATGTTTATGAAATATTTTCGATTAAAATATAAATAAATTGTGTATCATATAGCCTTGGTAATATACATGATTTAATATCATCAAATGCGAAATTATTCAATCCAGGTGCTTGTTAGCTTGGAAAATTACATATAAAATTCAATAATACTTACTAAGTTGTTATATACTTCATATTCATGTCTGTCTGTTGAAAATGAGACCATAAATGATTTAATTCCCATCCGTAAGGTGGATTTCATAAATTCCCCATCAGTCATCGCCTCAACTGTTTTATACCAATTAAATATTGTTATACCATCAAGAGACACATCGTGTTTTAAGTCAACCTTTAAAATCAATAAATAACATTAAGTCTGTAAGGTGTAGGAGTTGTTTCTCTTTCAACATGCAACAAAGTCTTTTCAATACCAAATGTAATAACAATTCAAGGAAATGAATACGACTGTACTCGATGGGCATTAAGTATAACATAGTTACAAATATCTACATATCTGCCACATTCACATTTCTTCATACAATGTAGAGTTAGCAGTGACAGTAGTAACTGCAGGATCTGCATTAAGACCAGCCGCCCGGCTAGCTCAGATGATAGCACTCAAGTCTACTGATCAAGGGGTCGTAGGTTTGATTCCCAGGCGGGGCATACTTTCGTGGAGCTTGGTCATGAAATTCTTTTTACGGTCATTCTCCCTCCTACCAATGATTCTTAATCATGTAAGGCAGTTGTCAGTTACTGACGAAAGTATGTGCCTAGTAGTTGGTTTACAGGTAAGTCTAGAGATGTAGCCTTTCCAGGAACACTGAGTAGGTTGACTGACCGCTGTTATATGACTTATACAATGTGTTGCTACGGCGTTAAATCCAACAAAAACAAAATACAAACGGCATTAAGACCACATACATAAAAAAATATGTTAACATAATGATAGTATGATTGATTTTTATATTAAGCTTACTCCGTTTCAATTTGATTTTTTAAATATGGAACTGCTATTTCAATGTTACTATCGATTATACTGCTAGCCGGTTAAACTGGAAGATGGAACTTACTGCTAAAGTGTTCATCATTCTGCTTGCAGCGCAGCAGTGCGATAGATGTAATATGCTCCTGTTGTTATAGCTAACTTAACAATTACTTTCACCCTTCAGTATTTTGCTAAATAAAGGTTCAACTGTTCAGCCAAGATATCGTCCAATTTTATAAGCAATTAAATAAAACGTTAAATTCTTTTCCTGACCTGTACGTATGGAATGAAGTTTTCATCATTGTCTTTGATACACCAGCCCGTCCTATTCAAACCCAACACAGTGGAAACGTATTCATATTGGTGTGATACCGATATTAGTTTCCTAGTTATGCTACCATCCACTATCCCAAGATCGACCATACACATGTGGTACTGGGGACCTATATTTGAAAACAACTATCTGGTACATGCACAATGAATACTTTAAAATGATGAAAAGTCAGTTTCTCTGTCAGAATATTAAAACTTTGACCTATGAATTTACACAAACAAGTGGAAAAAAACATTATCCTGATTAATCTGTGTGGACTGTAGAAATTTGATTTAAGTTTTGAAATTTGTAGAATGTTTGTCTAGATGTCATAATTTATACATATGACGCAGCTCTCAAATCTTACTAGTGCACACCAGAACGATACAGGTCGACATATACAAACCAAGCTGTCTCAAGAGAGAGAGAAAGTATATAATCACAGATCATCATCTTGTGATCAAAATGGTTATGAACGTTTTACGTGCAGGCGCGAAAAGGACGCCTCATCAACATTTGGTTGTATTTTTACCGTTTTAATGAACGTTAGCAAACTAGCGATTGGTTATTATGAAAAAGAAATTTCTCCAACATGGTAATAAAAATTCTTGTTTTAGCATTCTGCCACAATAATACCTTTTAAATGACCACAAACTGTATAAAATAAAAAAACTGTATACAATAATAAGAATTCTTGTTTTAGCATTCTGCAACAATAATACCTTTTGAATGACCACAAACTGTATAAAATAATCCAATTTGCAAATGTAAATGTTTTATGTAGTTTTGAACTACGAATAGTAAAGAAATAGATATCGAATTGGGATGAGGTATTTCTTTTTAGCATCAGTTCATATGTATTGGTTGAGTACATCCTATGAAAGACTATTATTTCAGAATATTACAGAAATACAATCGTAATGATAAGTTGGAGATATATCTACGTAATAGTGCATTTCCAAACAAACTTGCATGGAAAGGAATTATCCATAAAGCGGTATTAATGTCTGAAAAGCAGAATCGTTATCAAAATTTACTTGCATCTGAGCTGTCATCAATAATATCGTTAGTACTAAACACAGACAGCCTTTTAATTTATTGTCATTATCTATTGATAAACCGGAAGTATTTAGACTTTGCAAATAATATGCCTATGGGGTCGCGGAATTGGGTAAGGTATTGTAACCAGTGTAACAAATTGACAAATGACATATTTACTCATAGAGTTATGTACTGTCAGAAAGTAGACGAAGTGCGAAAAAAACTATGGTTTTGTATTATGAGTACAGATGGTAGTGACATTTATAAAGTACTAATAAGTAATTCAGTTTTGAACAATGTAAATGGATTATAGAACACACTGTCATGCAAGTGATGCATGATAATAATCAATGTATGGGTATTCCTGTGAATAAGTTGTTTGACTTACTATATTGAAAACTTATACATTGATAAATGGTGGCACTTTAAGATAAGCGTTTTTAACTAATAACATGTTAGTTGATTCATGCACATGTATTTATTGTTCTCTGTAATATTTTCATGCATGTATACAATTATATGATGTAATATTTGGTATTTTGCACTCTTCATATATGGAGGAATAAAAGTAAAAGTAATATAATCCAATAGACGATTGTGAAATTTAGTTGATATACAGAAATAGTATACATATAAATCTCTACATATAAAGAAGTTTCTATTATAAGAACACAAAGTTATTTGAGGTTATCAAAAATAATAATATTTAATCAATTAGATATAGGTGATTGGAATGTAATCGGACAATTAAGGTGGGTCGGTACCTTACTCGGAGGGAAAAACGAAAAAAATATTTTGTTCACCGATTATAATAAAAGTTGGCAGGCAGATACCGTCATGCTTCTTGTTTGTTTTTCAGGTAACCTTAGCGACGTTGTCGTTTTTTTCACGACGTCATGGACGTCACAATGGTTCGCGCCAAAAATAAGCATGCAAGTACATTAAACCCACGTATTTGAGATATTAGATGTCCGAGGTCAATGATTATTATACCGAAACGACAGACGTGATATTTAGATAATCGGAACAAAATGATTGTATGCAACAACATTTCAGAAACATTTTGGTATAATTATCTTTGTCCTCGGACATTCAATACTTTAAATATATGGGTTTAATGTACTTTCATGCCTGTTTTTAGCGCGAACCAATGTGACGTCCGTGACGTCGTGAAAAAAAAGACCACGTCGCTAAGGTTACCAGAAAAACAAATAGGAAGCATGAAGGTATCTGCCTGCCAACTTTTATCATAATCGGTAAACATAATATTTTTTTCGTTTTTCCCTCCGAGTAAGGTACCGACCCACCTTAAGTATTTGTTGCTCATTTAAGTTCGTTTATCATCACTTTTTATAAGTTTATGTACGGTGGGTAATTCAGTCTTAGTGAACAAAACAGACGGGGCCATAGATTAATTATAGAACTTATGGCTCAACCCATTTGCTGTAAGTACATATATATTTTCATTATAGTTATTACTCTAGATGTTTATCTGTTTTGTAAAACATTATTTAAGTATGGGAGAAAGAATATGCTCTAACAAAACAGCATCATGTGAAATTTAGCTTTTAATTGTATATTCATTGAAACTCGCGATACACGTTTTACCCTTACATATGTTTGCTTATAATATCAACTACTTCAAGCATTCCACTAGACGTATAAAACAGAAGTTCGAACTGATTGATTATAGAAATATTTACAACATCAAAGCATCATGATTTATCATCATATAATGTTAACTTACTTTTTACTGATACTTTAACTGTGAAAAGAGTGGTTTTCGAACTGTAATGTGGTATTGCCAATAAAACATATCTCCCGAATCTGTAAATTAAGCAATGTTTAATTACAATGTATTATAAATATATTACGAATTAGCAATTCGGAAATTTATCACTTATTTCCTTAGGTACCATGTTATCCTTGGGTTATGTTAAACTTGATGCTTTGTCAACCAATATGTATCAAATACCTAGTTTGACTGGTGTAAATCGAACAGCCAAACATAGATAAAAGTATATATTGGGCTGACTCTAATTCCTAATCCTCTGTATGAATCCTAGACCTTGTATAAACAGTCCGTCATCCTTATACTCCTCATGTTTGAACTGTTAAGTCTGTTTCCTAGTTTCACTCCTTATTACCATGCTTACATTTAACCCAATTAATAATTACATCCTGAAAATGATGACCGGTATGAAGTATTTAAATCAATGAAGTGCATCCTTACATCGCATTAACCATTCATAAATGAATAAAAATTTAAATTATTATTGTACTCATTCTACTAAATTCGATGTTTGGTATGTTTATATTATCAGAATCATAAGACGCTCGCAACAAAATCCATATATCAAGCGTCTATGTGTAAAAATTCCATTTTCCGGTACAGTTCCGGTAAATATACTAATACATGTAAAAGTTGTGGTTCTTTGACACTCAAATGTTTAACTTTCTTATCGCCCCCCCTCTCTCTCTCTCTCTCTCTTTCCCCTCTAGAAATGTTAATATTTCTTATATTTATATATATGTATTTTTTTTTCTTTTCTTTTCTTATATTTATATTGATAAAATGTACATATTACTCATGTATCATGTATCATGATTTGAGAAAATAAAGGTTTGTTCTGTTCTGTTCTGTTCAGCAAGGGATATTTAAACAAGTTTGTCATTAGATCTTATTTCCCAGAAGTGTCGTGCAAAACACGATTACGTTTGTCATCGGTGGTGATCCCTACATGTTTAATTGCACCGGTGGTGGTTTCAAGTACGTCTTCATCGGTGGTGTTATCTCATATTCATATGTTTACACCGGTGGTGCTAATTAAGTAAAATGTTTTGCACCGGTGGTGCTGTTGTTCACATATATATATATATATATATATATATACGTTTGAAACTTTTGTTATATGGTTATTTTAGAAAGAAGAATTAAATTAAATTCATGACAAAATTCTTAGTTTTATCTTTTTATATCCAATGTAAAGGTTGCTACATTGTATGGTCCCGCGAGCCGGATTAGATCGAGTGAAATAGAAATTAATTTAAAAATGTGGATTTACTTATTTATTCTTTTAAACAGTGAAAACTTGGATTCATTGAACAACAAACAACTTCATCCATCGGAATTTATTCATACTTAGTTTGGAAATAAAGGAAATTGGATTTATTTAACATTAACAATGGCGAATATTACGACGATGAAATCGGTACGTACTAGATTCAGAAACTCTTTATCAACAGAAATAAGCAAAGCTAAAGGCTATATTAATGATGAAATACCCTTTGGTAATGAAATTGAAAGGATCAAATTTGGAAATAAATGTGCAAAAATGTTAAACTGTTACAAACAAAAAGTAGAAATTCAAATGGAAAAACTCACAAATGCTATTGCAGAGAATGATCCTAGCCTGGTCGAAAACATAGTTGACCAAGATTATGAACTGTTACAAGAAGCTGAAAACAGTTTGATTGACTTGGAACAGTTCTTGGAAAATATGAAATTAAATGAAAAAAGAGAAAAGGATGCGTTTAATGAAGAAAGCGATAAAGTTCGTGAGCTACAACAAAACATGCAAGAGTTTCTTGCAATGCAGATACATCAACAAAGGTTATTCATGCAACGTCAAGTCGAAAGGGAAAATATACAAAAGTGTTCAGTGAAACTTCCAAAATTGGACTTATGTTCTTTTGATGGAAATAAAATGAATTGTCGAAGTTTTGGGATGCCTTTGAGTGTACGGTGCATAACAATAAATCGTTATCACCTCTTGAACAGTTTAACTACTTACAAACAAAGGTAGTGGGAGAGGCTCGTAATGCCATTGATGGATTAGCACTCTCAAACGAAAATTATGGAGTTGCAGTGAATATTTTAAAGGAAAGATTCGGTAACATCCAAGAAGCCGTAGATCTTCACTATAAGACGTTGATCAATATTGCAGCCCAAAGTAGTCGAGTCAATAGTTTGAGAACATTCATTAATACTGTCGAACGACATTTGCGTAGTCTTGAAGTGTTAAATGAAAACGTAGATCAGCAAGTCTTTTTGTCAATTATAAGATCTAAACTACCATCTGAAGTGTTGAAACAACTTGAACTGAACAATGGCTCAAAAACAAAATGGACTGTCACGAAAATGCGAAAGATGATACTATTTCATTGAAAAGTACAGCAAATTGTCACTCTGAAATTCCAACAAAAAGGATTGTACTAAAAGATATAGCTTCACACTTTGATCCATTAGGAATGTTTATACCCGTTCTTTTACCAGGAAAGCTATTAATGCAACGTTTATGGAAGAAAGGTATTAACTGGGATGATAAACTTGAAATTGAAGATGAAACAGAATGGAACAAAATTAAGACTGAATTGCGCTTCTTACATACAATCACAATACCAAGTTGTGTATCCGAGAAAACTGACAAATCGGACGAAACAGAATATGGACTTATATGCTTTTGTGATTCATCAAGTTTTGCCTTTGCTACAGCTATATACTTACATCAAGTAAAAGACAAAAAAGCTAGCGTAAATTTGATATTCGCAAAGTCTAGATTAGCTCCTGTTAACGGATTAACCATACCTAGATTAGAATTATTAGCAATTCTGATTGGGGTTCGAGGTATGAAACTTGTTCAAAACCAATTAGACGTTCATTTGAAGTTTATGCGTCTCTACACAGACTCACAATGTGTATTGGCATGGTTAAAGTCTGAAAAGACTTTGCCAGTTTTCGTGAAAAACAGGGTGACAGAAATAAGGAAGCATAATCAAATTGGGTTTGATTTCGTGAATACTAATGAAAATCCAGCGGACATAGCAACTCGTGGATGCACAGCTCAGCAACTTTCAAGTAATAAATTGTGGTGGAATGGGGCAGATTGGCTTACACAATCAAGCTTCATTGATGATCATGGCAAAGAAATGAAATTAAAAGGCACACAATGTGCAATTCAGAAAATAACTAAAAAGGAAGAAACAGTGCTGGAAATTTCTGAACACAAAACAGATTTTCCATTTGAATCCCCATTTGGTATTAATTGTGAACACTATTCGTCATTTAACAAGTTGATACGCATAACAGCTTATGTACATTGGTTTATATACAATCTTAGAAACCCGGAAATAAAGAAAACAGGGTTCTTAACGTGCTCAGAATTAAGAAAAAACTGAACTACTTTTGTTAGTTAACATTCAAAATAAACACTACTTTCAAGTCAAACAAGACATAATTGATGGTAAACCAAACTTAATACAACGACAACTTAACTTGTTCTTTGACGACAGTGGACTTTTACGTTGCAGGGGAAGGTTGCAATTTGCAGAAATTGTGAAGGGTCACGTTATCCAATACTCTTACCTAAACAAGACATTCTTTCAAAAATGCTTATAAAGAAATTTCATATCGAGAATTTACACTGTGGTGCGTCTCAAACATTATGTGCCTTACGACATAGATTTTGGATACCAAAGGGTAGGGCAGGAGTGAAGTCCGTATTACATCGAAGTGGTGTATGTCGTCGTAATGAAGGTGGTCCCTACCGTTTACCATACATGCCTCCGTTATCAAAGATGCGAGTTACCTCATCGCCACCATTTTCGCACACAGGACTAGACTACATGGGTCCACTATACGTTAAAACAGAACAAGAAATCAAAACTATGATATGGGCGTGTTTATTTACGTGCTTAGTTACACGTGCTATTCATCTAGAGGTTGTATATGATATGTCGGCTCAAGAATTTATTTTGGCATTCAAAAGCTTTATGGCACAACGAGGAGTGCCAGAGTGTGTTATTTCAAACAACGCTAAACAGTTCAAGTTAACAAGCGAGACTATGGATGTACTGTGGTCACGTATTCTTCATTGTGAAAATGTTGTGTCTTTCGTTGCCAATAAGAATGTTAAGTGGCATTTTATAGTAGAAAGGGCCCCCTGGTTTGGTGGATTTTATGAAAGAATGGTTGGCTTAGCTAAACGTTGTGTACGCAAAACACTAGGTCGACGATTGTTTTCAATGTCTTAGATGGTAACGTTGTTAAAAGAAGCAGAAAGTGTAGTAAACAGCAGACCTCTTGTTTACATAAGCGATGATATGAACTCAAATTTAGCCTTGACTCCAAACCATTTTTTGATGCTTAATCCTCGTATCGGGTATCCGGATATTGAAAGTGACGATCAGGTTAAGACATATAACCCCCAAGAAAGCTCTGCTGAGAAACTTCTATCAGTTTGAGAGAAGGGTCAAAATATTTTGAACCAGTTTTGGAAAATGTGGAGGGATGAGTTAATTGTTGATTTAGTTAAGGACGATATACCACGCACTTGTTGGAAAATAGGACGAATAACAAAATTAAATGTGAGCAGCGACAAAAACATTCGGTCCGCCGATGTGAAATTGACTTCTCAGAACACCATCAGAAGATCTCTAGCACAACTGTTTCCGATCGAAACATCCAATCAACAAATTCCGAATCAACCAACAAAGGACGATACCATAAATGAATTACCCTTAAATTTAAACCGAATACAACGGAAAAGTGCAAAACGGGCTTTAGTTCGAATATATTTCATCTTCAAAAAACCCTCATAAAGTTAATTAGTTGATTTAAATAAGATCAAGGAAGCCTACTACTACTGTAAGAGTTCACTCCCTTGATGTCTTGTGTAGACTTCGGATTAATTCAACGGTGTATAATAAAAGTACCCAAAAGTGTACACGTGAACAGGCCACGCTTCAAGAATTATAAACCATCATATCACTATACACCGTCGGTGCACATAATATTTCACACGTGGTGTTAAAACGCTTGATGAATTTAACCATTTTTTGGGTGGAGTCATAGAAGTTTGCACGAGAATTCGTTACCAAAGAAACCCTGTTTTTAACTGGACTGGCTTATACGGTCATTTTATAGTTTGCATTCAATAAGTTCAGAACAAGATGACTTCCACTTGTGAACATTGTGGGAAAACTTATAAACATAAACGAAGTTTGAATAGACATGTAAAGGAAAAACACAGTAACATTGAGTACTTCAAATGTTGTTTTGAAGCTTGTAAATCGACATTTATACGAAGGAGTTATCTTTGCCAACATCTCATTATGAAACATCAACTGACCAGTTACGATGTATTGTTTAAATCACTCCAACAGAATACAGAAGGGGGAAACCAGAATGAATACTATGAAGATATTAGTGAAGATGAATCGAATTTGGACTTACTTAGTGAATTGTGAAACGTTAATGAAGATCAAAGACACATAGAATCTGTTGAATCATTTGATACATCTCTATTTGGTAACGATGAAACCTACATTAGTATAGAGAGTTGGGGTTTTGATGACATTGAAGATAATGCTGTTAGTGCTGAATTTGATGTTGTTATTGAGAATGAAAATTGTAATATTGGTGCTGAGTGTGATGTTGTGAATAATAATGAAAATTATGGTGTTAGTGCTGAGAATGATGGCGTGATTGATAGTGAAACTAATGCTCTTGTTACTCAATGTGATGATGTTGTGAATGAAGAAACGTCTGATGATATTAGTGTTTTTACTGCAATGATGTGATAGATTGTGATGATTGTGTTGTGAATGATGATAATGATGTTAGCTTGGATCGATACGGATTACAATGATAATATTAATGAACTTGATTGAGACAATACGGCTACGAGAAGAGTGGTGGAATACCAAACAATAACATCAAGAACACTTTATACTTATGTTGGTGAAGAGGTTGTTCACCGGGACAATATTATATTTAGTGACTCGTGGTATTACAAAATGGATTGAATTTATTAATTTCTGGCGGGAATGTCGTGAAACACACGATTACGTTTGTCACCGATGGTGATCCCTACATGTTTAATTGCACCGGTGGTGGTTTCAAGTACGTGTTCACCGGTGGTGTTATTTCATATTCATATGTTTACACCGGTGGTGCTAATTGAGTAAAATGTTTTGCACCGGTGGTGCTGTTGTTTACATATATATATATATACGTTTGAAACTTTTGTTATATGGTTATTTTAGAAAGAAGAATTAAATTAAATTCATGACAGAATTCTTAGTTTTATCTTATTATATCCAATGTAAAGGTTGCTACAAGAAGATAGAAAGTAATAGGAATTGAAATTAATACAGTTGAATACTCTAAATTATACAGACAAAACAAAAACAATTCACATTTGCATTATTTCAAAATAAATTGTTCACTTCTGTTCCTGGAAAATTTATACGAATACAATTATAAAATTGTAATAAATGCATGCAAAGCACCTGTTTTGATAAAGATATATGGCTAACTCTGATAAGACAAGCTTATGTACTAACCAAAGTTTAAACATCAGATCCGCAATTTTGATTTTACCGATGTGAGTGCAGCAATTTTTAGGCGTAATACTTCAAGTCATTTAGAACTAGTATATATAAGTAAAAGTCATCATAATTTCATCATAATTTATTGCGATATTTGAGGCCACGGGCCCATTCACATATAACAGTACAAACATACAAATACAAATCAGTGTGGCGGAGATACATTTTAACAATACATTTAAGATATATTAATGATAGGCTATCATACATAAATGCAACCTAATATTCATGTAAAGAATGTACATATTTTTTAACAGGAGAAGTAAATGTCAACAAGCAGACTCGTTGGATTTAACCCCAAATCAGTTAGTAGCAGTTAGAACCTTTTCTGTAGCTAATTAGGAAATTTTAGGCTATTCGCAAATGTATTTAGCCTTGACACAAACATCTCGAGAAATGCTATGTGCAATCTTCTCACTGCAATAAAAGGGTAGGTGAGTACTGGTTATAGACAATGGTCCAGGAAAGCTAGGTTAGGTGCGCTGGACGCCGTGAAATGACCTAAATTGTGTTGATACGGCGTTAACTCCAATAAACAAACTCACTGCAATAATGTCTTAATCCTACAGATAATACAATCAAAACTAACTTCATAAGAGGAATAACACTTAAAAGTGTCAAATGTACTTAAACCGAGGATGGACAATAAAAGAAGAAGAAATAAAAAGACTATGTTCGAACAACAGTGTTTCTGTACGATTTATAAAATACATTGCTGAATGAAAGTGGGTGACACACAACTCGATGGAACTTGTAGCCTAAACATGGTTAATATCTTATTCTAATTGTACTTACGCCGTATATTGGTTCTTGAAGATTTCGATTCCACCGTATTTAATCAACGACCATTTGTCATTACTAATATGAGCTGTATATGGAATTTCTGTTATAATAAAAGGAAATCGCAAAATAATTTCTAGGTGATTATGTAGATCATTATGAATAAATATGGCTAAATGAAATGTCAATAAATACTTATTGTGTTGACGAAACACCCGATACTCTACTAAGAACTTTTTTGCCATTAACAACTTTCTATTTAAACCGCTTATGATTTTCATAGCTTGACTTAAAAACTATCTTTCCTATTTAACTTATATTACAAAGGGCATCTTCGCCTGTACGCGGAAATGATATTGCAAGGCTACGCATAACTTTATGTAAATAAAATAATTAGATATAGTTCATAAACACCAATTGCAGATTATTTTGCAATTAAAGCAATTAAGTTGTAACATTTGCTCGAAAATTTGTTCTGTTTCAGATAACGTTACTGATGAAAACAAATTTGATATGCCTAAAGAAAAACCTATCTATCATTTTATTCATAGCATACATACGAGTACTACAAGATAGCTGTGTTCCGCAAATTATTATTAGTGTTAAGCATATACAAAATTAACGGTATTATAGTAAAATACATAATTTCATGATACCAACCATCATTGAGAATCACTTCAGATACCGGCAATGTCCTTCCTGTATCAATTACTATCCAGCATATTGTGTTTTCTGTACAATACATTTCATAAGCGTGGACACGATCACCATCACTATCTGTCGTTAAAGAAGGCAAATTAGACATTATGTATGTCACAATGAATAAAATAACAAGACAAATAATAAGACATTCGACAAATCATTTTACTTTGTGATTTAATCATACGATAAATTGAATTTTCGTCGTTTTAAATGTTGAATTAGACGAAAAATACTTTTTCTTGATTGAAAGCTCCGATAGGAAGCGTAAATGTAGAACGAGTTTTCGCGCTAAATTGATGAAGCGGTTTGGTCATTCAGCCTTGGGACATTGAAAGGTTAAACATCTGCAAGTTTTATTTATTTACTTTTTATTGTTTTATGTGAACGAGTTGTAGTTAAAATGTTAAGTTTGTAAATATATATGCATGATGCCATTAAAATGCAATATATAGTAGGAATTAAGTGAATAATTTAACTCTTATGTTTATGTATGTAATAGAGACATATCAATACTTAGTATGTTGATACACAGTAGCAGATCGTTGGTCTCCCAAAGGCTTGTAACCAAAAGATATATTTTTTTGTTTGTTGTTTATTACGAAAGTAATGATCTATTGGAAGTGATGGTTATTAAGGGAAGCACATATTATATAACCTGTATAATTGTATCCATTTTCGTACCCAGAGGTTATCACGATTCTGGAACTAACTAGATGGAGAATCTTGATAGCCTCTGGGCACGATTATGAAATATATCAAGTATATCTTCTATTTAATTCCATTTTACATACTCGTAAAGCATACATCTTTCATATATTATCGAATATTGTAATACCGTGAATTTGCATTTGAAGGCGAAGAGGAAATAAAGATAACGTTGACAACAAAACCTTACCTTGGTCTGCATTGTGGTCTGCTGTACCAATATACTTTATTTTAAATGTAGGTAGCTCATATCCTGAAGTATAGGTACATAATGTAAGTATTGCTATTAGTTTTCAGACAACTTTTTAATATGAATTTATGTTTGTCGTAGTATAAGTTGATCTGTCTGCATTACATAAACCTCACCGATTTTTATCTTTATATTATCATAGAGCCAATGTGACATTAATTATTTCTGTTAAATCATTTTCTGAAACCGACCATCTTAGTCTCTAAAGGGTTGCTACTTTTCACTATTTGTGCTGATCAAGACAAACGAGTTGTTACACACTTGGTATAAACCTTAAAGAAATTTATTGAATTTGCAGTTTATAAGTCTAATGCACATTTTCTTGTTAAAATATTTGAGACATGTTCTTACAAATAAAGATAATGCTATACTACCGTCAAAGTCGTTGTTGTACTCCTCTGGATCTGTAATGAAAAGAAGTGTAATAGTGAAAATAGTCTTAGAATGATAATCTACGTAACATACAAAAATATTTAATGAAAATTTAACAGAAGTTTTGTCAGCATTTACATATTTTTCTTGATATAGAATTGACTTCGCATCGCTATCCTTATCAAAATATTTAACCGAATGTAAAGTCGGGCGATGAGAGTAAATCACATTTAAATAATATGTTACAGGTTCGTTCACAATTGCAAGCCATGAAAAAAACATCCATAAAAATTAAATATATCTTACCATACTCTGGATGATAAAAACAAAATTGGAATAAAATCGTTACATTTTCTTTTGCATTATTGTCATCCGCCAGTGATATTATCTCTATTGTAACATTATAGGCACTAATATATGGACATTGTGTATCTCCGTCCTACAAATAAATTCATAAGATGACAATGCAGTGAATAAAACAAAGTTGATTTAATTCATATAGGTTGTGACCATGTTCAGTATACTTGGATTTAGTTTTAACATTACAAACTTCAATACAATAAACTGGACTACGTTGGTAAATGTCACGACGAACAGTGAAGGATAAGCAATGCATACTTCTTACATAACTCGATTATTAATACTTTTGCAATAAAACATGCTTCAATCACAAAAAGTGCTATGCATAAAAGTGATGACTCGGGTATATATTTGTCAAGACTTTATTATCTGACGAGTCGTACAGTGTAACAACAGTTTGTGTGGACATCCTTTCCGAATTATCACTTTTCGTCGCCCGAAATCAAACGATATGTTTATAATTAAAAAATCTGTCGGAATAAAGAATATAATTAGTTTTGTTATAATTTTTAAATTCAATCATAGAAAATCATATATTTCAATTTATTCAAATAACCGGTCTTCATAATCATTTACCTTAAGAAGAATGAAAGCTGATTTGATTGGTTTGAAAAAGTCCCTTGACAAATCATCAGCTGAATGATGAGTGTCATTAACGGTAGTTGAAAAAATGTCATTTAAATCACTGGAGGTTGAATTTTCTTCATAATTTAACACTCGCACACAAACCGTAAGGGTCACTACAGCTGAAAATTATAAGACAAACTTGTTGGAGGGCGTCGTAGGACACAATAAAGACACAGAGAACAACTGTAATGACACATTGACATATGATGTTACAACAAAAGACGATGGTACAACTATGAAATTCAAACTTATAAGTATTTATAGTTTTATTATATAGATTTGTAAGAAACTAAATTGTCGTTTGGTAATTTTAGTTTGCTCATAATGCGATATGAATATTTTTGGCATATTTGCGTCATTTAGCAACGTAACATATCTTGAACAGACGCTTAAAACAAATATAGATTACCATTTTAGACAGCTCACAGTAAAACAGGAATCAACTTAATAGACAAAATTACTTACTATGGTAACTTCCATTAGCCACAATTTCAAAACTCGGCAAAAATCCATTTGATGTCCATTTTCTAGTTGATGGTAACGTAAGGACAAGACTATCATTGTAGAAGCCTAAAAGATAAAGAATAAACCTGTTCATTTTAAAGTTCTCCCTTTACGCTTTCCTTATATTTTTTAAAACCTTATTTTATAGTGTTTGTTTTGGTGTGTATTGGTCATAGCTGAATTGATGATATCTGAACGGTGAAATAATAGACTGTATATTGTGATTATTGTAGTTGTATTCCGCTGTAACATTTCAGCATTTGTTGAAAGGGTTTGCAAAATAAGACATTTAAATATTATAGGTAAAATATAAAAATCTACTGAGTTGAAAGTTTTAATTTGATTATTATAAATACTAATGGCATCTGTCCGTAATGACTGTTTATGGAGAGATGAATGTAACAGTAAATTATTTATGAAACATCGGTTAGAATTATAAATACCTTCTGGACAAGTAGCATTTGCATCAAATAAACGGAATGTTTCTCGAGGCCATGGATTGTTAGCAGCATTACTTGCTGAAGTATTTGATCTCTGACAGAAATTTAGCGTCATTTTATATGGATGATATGGTCCATACAAGTTACTGGGAGAGATTGGCCAAGATTCCTCTGAGAGAAGACGACGACATCCAGTGTTGTTTCTATGTAGATTGATGTAATCATTACATTGTTCCTTGTCATCATGAGAGAAGATGATATGAGAAGTTTTCCAAGTAAAAGACAAATAACCCATGTTCCATTTTCCTGCTGGACAGCCATGTTTTGACATCAATAATGTATAAGAACCATCTGGCCAGTCATCTGGTTCTAAAGTGAAACAAAA
Source organism: Mactra quadrangularis (assembly GCA_025267735.1). Taxonomy (NCBI): domain Eukaryota; kingdom Metazoa; phylum Mollusca; class Bivalvia; order Venerida; family Mactridae; genus Mactra; species Mactra quadrangularis. The sequence continues at coordinate 17,275,840 of CM046304.1, forward strand.
TATTAATAAAATGATGACATTAACAAATCTAAACATTGATAATTATATACAAGTACCCAATAAAACATACATTTAATTGATATCAGCATATAATTTGAACGAACGGACAGTTTGGAAGCGAATAAGGTCAGTATACTGTTAACAAAGTATAATGAAAATAGACATTGCTATCATTAATTCGTGTTGAATCAAACTATTGTGTATGTAAATCGTTATGACCACAGGCCGTTAGCTCGGTGATTCTCTAATTCATTTACCGCCGGCCTGAAGGCGACCAAATAGGGACCAAATTATCTTGCGTCAAAATTCCGATTGATACCCATTTAAACAAAAATGTTATCTCTGAAAATGCCCATAAAACGTCTGATAGTAATGTATGGAGTACATGGTTTCCCATTTAGTAAAAGCTTAGGTAATTTTTCACTTTTTTTGTTAATACACGAATTCCTGTATGCTTTTCAATTAGCATGTGATTCGTGGTTCGATTCGTGAATCGCTACACATGAATCGTGGTTCGGATCGGATTGCCACTTGCTAAACGATCCACAGCATAGAATTGAACCTATTCCTTTGGAACCCAACTTAACATGGTTACGTATTGATACAACAGCAATTATGTTTAGTAATTCAAGTAATTCAGTTGACAACAAACCTTCTGTTAGCTCTGGAACTTCAGTCGTTATCCATTCTTCACCATTAAATCTTCTTTCAAGATACTCGAAGTCTTTCTCCACAGTATAACATGTAACTAAATAGAAAAAGAACACTGAATTGATACTTTAAGGAGCGGGCGTTGCCGAACGGTTAAGACGTCGGACTGCAAATCATTGGATCACCATTGCCAGTCCACGTCGGTTCGAATCTCATCCAAAACCAACACCGTTGTTTCCTTGAGCAAAAAGCTTTATCAAACCAGCTCAGTATTGGGGGTACCAGGAAGCGGACTCAAAATGACTAATCTAAGTTGTAATAACTAGTTTCACAATCGAGCTTATACTAACTTGATACTAGTAGACATCGTCAATTCCGAAACTACGAGCAAAGTGGTTCATTCTGCCTTTTTCGGGAAAGCATACGCGCCGTTTTTATTCTAGAGCATTATCGTCGGTCCTGACCGACGATATAGACACTTATCAAGATTTGAGCACTTTTGTGTCGACACCGGTTGCCTTAAGCCAATCAAAACGATACATTGAAACGTGATGAAAAAATAGGGGTGCGTGTATGAACTCGTCGACGCTGTGTTTTGTCGGGTTACCTGTTTGTATTACCAGAAAATACCATTATTGATATATGAACGAGTACCAGTTTCAAGAAAGTTGCAATATAAGACCAAAAAAAACATGCATAACTAATTGTAACATGTTCATTTCTTAAAAAAAGCTTGCATTTGTTAAAACAAAACAAACAGTTCTTCCCTACTTCCGAGCGAGTTAATTAATAAATAAATATGAACGTTCGATTAGCTGCCGGAATGTGGGCAGAACATGGTCTTAAATAGAATAATCCGGCTTTTTAATCAAATGAATTTAGTTTAAATGCCAAAATGAACAGGTGAATTGTGAAATCTACCATAAAAATTCTTTTGTATGTGCGCAGTCGGAACATGTCTGGACAGCACATGTTCATTCGATGGTTTTAATCTGGTCTTTCAGTGTGTAGAATTAATGAAACGCTCTGTATTCTATAAATGGATTTGGGACGGTTTTAAACGCTGACGCATATTACTTGAATCTTTTTACTCAAAGGAGAATACACGGCTAAACGACGATTTCAAGCATTTTTGGAAATGCTGATACTTGTTTTACATACAGTACCAATAACAGTACATGTATGTCTCGCCTCTATACATGATTTCAAATTTACAGCTAATATTTTGTTGCAATGTTCAAAGAGACGGAGTGGAATAGGCAAATTAATTGTTTTTGATCTACTAACAAAAATGGTTGCGATTAATTACTAACAATTGCTTCTCTATTAAGTATGAAATCAATTGAGTACGTAGGACTGTAGGCCTATGTATATAAAAGAATGGTTGAATATCTTTCTACCGTAAATTGTTAACATAGTTTTTTAAAACACATTGAATAATGCACATATGACATAGTTATTGGGTTTTAACATGAAACTGTTAGATGAACATTTAACAAGATCAATTTTTAAAATGAGACTGAAAACATTTGAGGAACAGCAACAGTCAAAAAGACAGACTTCCTACACTGTCGAAAAGCCACGAGGGAGATGTTTTCAGGTTATTTTTTGTTATGGGACGCTACAAACAAATGACAAAAAGAAATTAACGGTGTTAAACGGACGGAGTGGTACATATGACATTTCTGTCTATTCATACCACAGATGGTAAATAATGTTATGGATTGCGTCATTTGCTGAGAATACATGTGATATAATGACATTAATTGAAGCAATTATTTCATTACATACGTGTTTCATGACATAAAACCACATGTATTTATACGTAATGTATTTCGATATTTTATCTCTATTACCAACACTGTTGAGTTTGTGAATATTTACAATAATGAACAATTAATGCAACGTTTATACCCAGTACTATATATTATATACTTTATACTTTACTGCGATCTGATTAAACCCCGATCTAACATTTTCCGTTCGCCAACTCGCTAATTTAGATCTGGCCTTTTTCTAATGAGGGTCACGTTCATGTGACCTTTTCTCACTATAATATTCATGACGAAATCGTTATGTTTAGTAACTTGTTTACAATCGCATACTGTGAATAATACCGCTGTCAAATTAGCTCGCAAACCTTGGTATAAAAATAGAAATACAAAATCAGAATGCTATTAATAGTGTTTCGTCTAGATGAAATTTACGCAATGATTGGTCAACATAAAGGTCATCTCGACGTGACCCTCCATGCGAACCTTAGAGATCCTGACAACGCTCTACAGGATATCTGTTTACGGAGATTTACTTTAGTGCTGATGCATAATACAAAGTTCTGATATTCATAATATGCATTTTATTTATTTATTTCCTCTATTAGAGCAGAGCATACCAAATACATTTACTTACAATATTACAATTACACATACCATACATATAAATATCACAGGCGCGTAGGAGCAAGGGCCGCAGGGGCCGCAAGGGCCGCGGCCCCAATATTCTGGCAAGCAGCTGCAATGGGAGCGTGAGTTAATTTTTCATGACACCTATTGAACATCTTGAGGTTTCGTTATAATACAAAAATTTGTTCTTAAACAGGTGGTGCTGAAAGAGCTGGAAATCAAGTGTCAGAGGCTTACATTCAGAGAAAACTTCGACCGGCAGGAGGGCACACCCCTCCCGTACCCACCACATCTGCGGACCATATATTCAGATACTTCTTACGCGCAGGATATGCATAATAATAGTATAAAAATGATAATATGAATATTACCAAAAAGTATGTTCATGTACTACATGAATGACGTTTACAATGTACAGTCCAACCTGTGAACAACGGCCGGCCAAGGGAAAAGAAAAAAGTGGCCTTTGTTCACATGTGGCCTTGGTTCGGATGGAGGAACAAACGGGCCATGTTTGGTCAGACTAGAGAGACAGAGTTCATAATTAACATGAATTAATAATCAAGAATTAAAAGTGAGTTTATTTTCAATCATAATTCATTATTTGCATTGTCATTATTGAAAGTGTGACAATAAATGAATAAAACAACATTTTGAACAAAGAATGACTAAAACAAAGAAATCAGTGATTTTTTGTTTGCAGCAACATTTAATGCTATACCCTCAACATTAACGAATGCACTCTACAAATTCTCATTACTGTGACCTTTGGTATAGTATTTCAATCTTATCCCAGTTGTCAATTTATCTGTATACAGCGGTCACAGTTGAACGAATTTAGGAATTAACAGTGTGTCACAAACATTTATCTTACTGCCGAACGTGTGAAAAACAAACCTAGTGGAGTCTCCAAACATTCAAAACTAATTAACAAAGTGTCATCACATGACGTAATTTACTCCCGATTTACAAAAAAATAACAATAAAGGGATACATTATTTTATAATGTGGTGATGCGAAAATTGTCTACAGCTTGATTATAACTAATAAAATCGTACTCGAGATGGTTTGTTTACGAAAAATACGGAAAACATCGGATTACGGGTTTTTAGCTTAACTTTAACAAAAATGACGGCCTGCTTTCGAAATCGCCTTTACACGAAAGACTATCTTCAACCAATCATCTGGCCGTTGTTCACAGTTCTAAACTGGCCGCGGGGATGGTTTCGACTGGCCGCTGGTCGCAGTCGACAGGTGGCAGTTATTCACGGCCTTTTTAAGAGCGTTTTCGGTCGGGGCAAATAGGAATGGCCACTGTCCGCAGGTGCCCGCTATTCGGAGATGGCCGTTAGCACAAGTTGGACTGTACGTGTAAATAGACGTATAATTGACAACATCATATTATGAATACACTATGGGATAAATCATAAAGTGGAAGTTGTAAAGTAAAATTAATTCTTATCCTGTGACATTTGGTGCACAACATGGGAAGGTGACAATTACTTGGTCAGTTAAGAAACGCTTTTAATGAAATAACTGCTTCTTAAACGGCCTGGTGATCTGAAATTCGAGACGCGTTTCCAGTTCGTGGAGGAGTATGTAACGGCACTCACCTGTTCACATTATGGGGAGAAGGGTATGTAAGCAGCCGGATAGCTCAGTCGGGAGAGCACTTGCCCTGTAAGCGAGAGGTCCTGGGTTAGAGTCCCGGTCAGACTGCATATTTTTCTTACCCTGTAACATTAATTCAGATATTTCTCATACAACACTGTAAAGGTTTGCCGAATGAATCAAAATCGTGCTGAGTTTATTCTGAATGTGATATTTATAAGGCGTCAACGGAGAATACCAAGCTGGTATAACCTTCCTATGTAAAAAGTTCATTGTGTCGGTGTATTCAAAATGCCAGTCGCCATAATGACAAAAATAAAGGCAATAAAATACATCATTTGGAAATGTCAAATAAGAGTCAACAAATCGTTAGCATTTATACATGTATCTATAATATCACTAATGGAATAATTCCGATTAAAGCTTGGCAACCAGTAAAGGCAATTAGATAATAAATTAGTTAATCCAAAAATCCATCATCTATGAATTTGCTATACTTCATAAATGATAATTATTGTTTCAACTAATATGATTATGTTGATAATAGCTGACCTTTAATCAGACGTATTTATGATATTATGATCAATGAATAATATCTAGTTACAAATCAAACACAGTAGTAACGTCCGTAATTCCCTGTATGTTAGTTTAAGTTCATTTTTACCATACACTCAAAATGCGACTCGTATTTTACGTTACAGTGTAACTCGAGGTAGATTTCGAGTCCCGTCCATTATAAATTCAAGTACGCGATTTCTATTGAAGTATTGATTTTTGAAAATTTTCACACCTTTCACGGCCAGATATCATTATCCGATGAATAGCCTTTTGTTTGACGGGTCACTAGCCATTATATTGAAAACTTATCAAAATAACTCAAACTGTGAAAATGTAGAAGCCAAGATTTGTTAACAAATCTTGTTTAATTTATACGTGTCACAATGTGTAAAATCTAATTTAAGTGAATCTATATACGTACTATCGTTATTAGTGACGGATTCGAACCTGACAGCCTTTAACAGGTTTAAGATGATGACTTTGAATTTTGACCCCTGCGAAAATCTTACTTACCTGTAGCCTGTTCAATTACACAAAACGCTACAGCTACTGTGTCAATTTGGTGTGAGTGCCCAAACTATACGGAACCGCCTTAAGCAATCTCATGTTCCAATTCGTGCCGTCAGGCCTTATACTGGGCAGATAATGAGACCCCGCCATAGGGTCGCCAGGTTGGCATGGGCACAACGTCACGAACGCTGGACACGTAACCAGTGGGGAAGAGTTATTTTCAGTGACGAATCTCGCTTCAGAATTAGCCATGCCGACGGAAGGGTGCGAATTTATCGTCGCAGAAATGAAAGATTCGCACAATGTTGCATCAGGGAAAGGGACAGGTTTGGTGGGGGAAGTGTGTTGGTATGGGGTGGAATTATGGGGGATCAAAGGACACAACTTCATGTAGTCCCCGGTAATCTGAATGCACAAGGTTACGTGAATATTCTCACGAATACTCTAGTACCTTTCATGCAGGCTCATGGTCCTGGACTAACCTTCCAGCATGACAATGCAAGGCCACATACTGCCCGCTTGACAACCAATTTTCTGGCGCGTAACAACGTCAACGTCTTGCCATGGCCCGCTCTTTCCCCAGATATGAATCCCATTGAACATATCTGGGATGAACTTGGACGAAGAGTAAGGGCTAACCACCATATAAACAGCGTGAACGACCTCACTAATGCACTGCCGGTGGAATGGCAGGCGTTGCCTAACGTCCTAATTAGACGTTACGTACGCTCCATGAGGCGGAGAGTTAGAGCGTGTATTGCCAGATATGGGGGCACACACGTTACTGAGGTGTTCTAAACAACATTAAGGACTCAAATAAAAATAATCAACGCATCCAAACTTTTGTTCATCATCACCTTTAATTCCTGTATTTTTCATTCTGACCCCTAGGTTAAACTCTTACGTCGTATTCATGGTTCGTACAAGTTATATCAACAAAAATGTAACTAAAGTGATGCAATGTCTTCAAGGAATAAAATGCATTAATTTTTTTTAGATATTCCGACGGAAACTCAAATTATGCCCACTTAAACACCATGTAAAGTTTTTTTATTTTGCTGAGTATATAACACAGGGATTTGTAACGAGAAGTAAATGTAATAGATTTTCATCAAATTTCACTGTCGTCGCTATTATTTCGGCCAATACAAAAACAAGTATAACAAGCTTGAATAAAGATATTCATATGAAATGTTGTACCAGTACCATTAAAATTGACATAAATGTTAGAAAAAACGTGTTTCTAGATGATTTTAAGGTAAATAACACTCACAGACTGTTTAATAAAATAATGCATTTTTCCGCCGATCTGCCATTTTTAGGCCCATTTTACATTCCTAAAGTCAAATTTTCGGTCATAATTGCAACAGTTTTTTGTCAAAAAATTCAGAAACAGTTGCATGGAAGACATGTACAAAAACATAAATCAAGTATTTAAAGTCTGGAATAGTTTGTACAGCCTGCTTCAGTCAGTTATAGACAGTGACGGCCGAGAAAATTAAAAAAGCACTTCGTTACAAATCCCTGTTATATAGAATCCTTGGTAATATTCATATAAGAACGATAGCAGAAACAAAATGAGATTTTAAAGAAAATGTATTTAAACAAAGAATGGTCAAATTTGAGGACATTGACATAATGAAATTCAATCATATTGATAACTTCATTTTATGTTAAATACACATAATACATAAAATAAGAAAAATAATGCCAGTGAAATAATACATGTCTATGAGTCAAACTCAAAATTAGAGTACAAAACATCTAATATAGTAATAATGCGAGACGTCACGATGAAAGTGAATATCACGATGTGGAAAAAGTACAGAGAAAACAAGATGACACGTTCATTCGAAATCGCGTTCGCTCGACCTATTTTGGAGGTCCCGTCCGAATTCGAATGAACGCAAATGGACTGTATCATGTTCTATCATGTCACCAAACAACAACAACATTGATCATATACAGGTACACTCATCAGTGAGTCAGATGAATGAGGGAGAAATCAATATTTCAAACCATTCATCTAAACCATTCAAACATTCCAAATATTAATCATGGATATTTTAAACCTGTAATTCTAGAAAAGTTACAGTACAATTTCTGCAACCAGAACCATTAAAATAAATGGTATTGGGTTTAAAACACAGGTACCCTTTTTCTATCTAAGTATTTGGGACTTCAAAAGTCTTCTATCACTAAGGAGGCCTATATAACAGATCTCTGCTATATCACACACAAGAATACAGACTGTCACTGTGTGCGGTAGCTTAACTTTCCATCAATCAAGTTCAAATTCTACACTTGCCGTTTCCAGATTTTTCAAGTATTTTTTTGCATAACAATAAGTCAAAACTAGTCAACACCCTCCTTTATTTACTCTTAGTTAGACTAGTTTTGCACTAACCCATCAATTTGAATGTTCAAAAAGAGATCAGGTAGTGATTATTTTAGAAATAAAAACAGAAAATTCCGGATTCATATTTTTGAGGTTATACATTACTAGAACAATATCCCTGTATCCAGACCTCCACTACAGTGATTAATTTACAGAGATAATTTTTGAAATATTGATGAAAAACAAGTTTTATCAGAACTTTCATCTGAATATAGATACATGTTATTGAATAATATTCGAGCACACCCATGTGCATATGCAAGTATAGATAACAAAGATACAAACATATTAATACCTTTTGCAATAATTTTCTTATTTATGATATTATCTTATTATTTTTCAATAAATTTAAGTTTTATACTGCATACGAGTAAATCAAATCAAATTAAAAAGAGAAAAAAACGTACCTGCACTGATGACAAATATACATAATAAAGCCAAATTATTCATCATGGAACGGTATTGTAGAATCATTGTTAGAAACAATGTGACAGTTTATATACACTCGTTCAGTATGCTTCTTGTATTGATTCGACATCCCCGGATACAATCATAGGTTCATATCATAATCATAATCGGTTTCGTTAAGCATCAGTCCGTGGCTTGTTGTGGACCCGTACGTGCATACAGTCGTAGGCTGTGGGAAGCCTTGCATTTGTACGGTCTCTCCACGGGTTTTTGGTCACATAAATTTTAGAGTCGTGCGGTCAATCGTAAGAGCGGCAGTACGGGCATCGTACGGGCTATTTACGGATGTAGAAGACTCGGCCGCCGCAAGGACGATGTGCGTATACATTTTGTCTGATAAGATGATGACGTAAAGCCTGTTAAGAGAACAAAGAGGAACAGAATACGTATCGTATGACCCGTACGAATGCCACGTGAGACCCGTGCGTCACTCGTAACGAACCGTACGACTGAAAGCGATTTCATTATAAGCCGTAAGTCCACTTGCGGGGTACGAACGACACATTAGCGCAACAACGGCACATTAATTTAGTAGGTTTCAAGATTGTAAAAAAATTATTGTTGACTAGTTGAGTTAAATATGACACGAATCCGCACTTTACGCTTGTTTGTTTTGTTGAATGTTCAAATGGGAAAAGTTGAGAAAAGCAATAGAGCAGTTCTATCTTGTCTGATTAGGTGGAGATTCCTGTAATACTGGTGTTTATTGTTTAAGGTTCTATCTCCCCACCTGACACGTTCTACTGAGTAGAAGACTCGGTGATGGTAGTTTTTGCCTCTCGCCTTTCCTTTCTTTGGCCCTATATGTAATTATAAACGACTCTACAACTTTAAAATTTCTATAAGCAATAATAGAAACGTTGACGATTTTCTCATTTATGTCAGCGAATGGCATAGAACCGGTTATATGCTACTTTTCATACAGGGTAAAACAGAAGTTGCGCATCGTCCATGTCTCAATACATCATAACCAAGAAAAGTGATCAAAGCTCGTTCCTGCCATAAATAACGCATGAAATCTCTTCATCTAACTTCAATTTACTGTCATAAAGAGTTTTGTAGCAATCCTTTGGTAATTAAAAAAGTGATGCCTTCTTTTTTTACTCACAGATAACAGACCCAAATTTTCCTTATTATAGTATACATGTATATAGAGAAATTTGGGTCTGTCACCTGTGGTTTGACTACCTTGAGGATGATCTCTTTTAAAAGTGGACAACACAACCCTTTTTACCAACATGGAACTTCTCACCAATTTGTAAATTGCGTTGTTAATTTCTTGAACCAGAAATTTGCTGCAAAATGGATTGGACGAAGAGGTTCAGTGGAGTTGCCACCAAGATTTTAAGATCTACCCTCTTGAAAAATTTCTATGGAAACGTTTTAACTAACTTTTCACTAAATTGTTGGATCATTGTTGATGAAATTACATCCGAAACGGCATCACCGTAGCAACTAAGAGAGTGTGGGGGAGAGCAATATAAGCCATCAATATTATGATATGCAGTGATGTTCGTCCATCGGTTGTCGATGATGACCATTTGACTTCAAGCAGTTAACTGTGTTCTGTGTGTCCGGAGATGACTTAGGAGTCCAATCCGAGCACGGAAATAACGACCGCATGTTGCGCATTGGTGGTCTGTTGGGGATGTATCGCTACTTGCTGCCGGGGTTTTCCTTAGTTGGCGTTTTTCCATGGCTACACTGGTACGCATTGTCTCTGCATGTTTGGCTCCTCTGCTAATTTGGGCTCTCCAGGAAAGTCGGTTTTGAGCTTGAGATTCCCAAGTGTCTGAGTCTATGTTGAGGCATTTCAAAGATACTTTGAGACTGTCTTTAAACCTCTTCTTTTTCCCACCTACAGACCTGCTACCTGATGAGAGCTCGCCATAGAGGAGTTGCTTAGGAAGGCGATCGTCAGACATTCGAGCAACGTGGCCGGCCCATCGTACCTGGCTTTTCTGTAGAAGTGTGTAGATGGATGGAAGGTTTGCCCTTGCTAGGACGTCAGTTTCCGGCACTTTGTCCTGCCAGCGGATGTGAAGAAGCTTACGTAGGCATGATGTATGGAAATGGTTGAGTCTGCGCGCATGTCTACTGTATATAGTCCAGGCCTCACAAGCATACAGTAAAGTAGTGATAATTACCGCTCTATAGACCTTCAGTTTCGTTGACAGCTTGATGCCTCGACGCTCTCATACAGTGGCCCGAAGTCTACCAAAGTTTGCACTGGCTTTGGAGATTCTAAGGTTGATCTCATCGTCAATGTGTACACATCTGGACAAGGTACTCCCAAGGTAAGTAAACTTGTCAACAGCCTGGAGTTGTACACCCTTTACTTGAATGTTGGGCTTGGAGTAGACTTTCCCTGGCGCTGGCTGGTGCATGACCTCAGTCTTTTTTGTACTGATCGTTAGGCCAAAGTTGTCGCATGCTGCTGTCAGTTTATCCATGCTGCGCTGCATTTGGTTTTCGGAGTTTGCGTTGAGGGCACAATCGTCTGCGAACAGCAACTCACGAATGATCGTATTTGTTACCTTGGTAACAGCCTTCAAGCGTCTTGGGTTGTATAGCTTGCCGTCCGTTCTGAAACGTATGTCTACACCTGGATCACTGCTTGTAAAGGCATCATTTAGCATCGCAGAGAACATCAAGGAGAAGAGTGTTGGTGCAAGGACGCAGCCCTGTTTGACGCCATTACTGACTGGGAAGTCGTCTGATACTTCACCATCATCTAGGACGCGAGCCATCATTCTATCGTGGAACTGTCGTACCATGCAGATGTAGTTTTCTGGGCAACCAAACTTGGACATGATGTTCCACAGACTCTGGCGACTAACAGTGTCAAAGGCTTTGGTCAGGTCGACAAAGGTGCTGTACAAGTCTTGGTGCTGTTCTTGGCACTTCTCTTGCAGTTGTCGAGCAGCAAAGATCATGTCAACTGTACCTCTTCCAGCTCTGAAGCCGCATTGACTCTCGGGTAGGAGGTCGTGCTCTAGATGTTTGATGAGCCGATTTAGTAATACTCTAGCTAGAATTTTGCCTGCGATTGATAACAGTGATATGCCTCTGTGGTTGTCACATAGCTGACGGTTACCTTTGCGTTTGTAGAGGTGAACAATGGAGGCATCTTTGAATTCCTGTGGAAGTGTTGTGCTTATTCCAGCAAGAAACAAAGAGTTCAGTTAGCTTCTCAGTAAGCATCTGACCTCCTGATTTGTAAATCTCTGCTGGAATAGCATCAGCACCTGGAGCCTTCCCACATGAGAGTTGCTTGATGGCTTTGGTGACCTCAGTACTACTTGGAGGCTGGTCCATTTCAGTGTTTATGTCAACTTGTGGTAGGCGTTCTATGGCCGCCTCATTGATGGAAGAAGGGTGGTTGAGGACAGATTTAAAGTGTTCAGCCCATCTCTCTAGAATCTTTGAACGATCAGTGAGCAGTGTCGAACCGTCTGATGCTAGGACAGGCGCTGTGCCTGATGATGGAGGTCCGTAGACTGCCTTCAAAGAGTCATAAAACCTCTTGCTGTCGTGCTGGTCTGCGTATGATTGGATTTCCTCTGCTTTGTTGCTGAGCCAGGTGTTCTGCAGAGCTCTTAACGACTTCTGAACTATTTGTCTGTTTCTGGTGAATGCATACTTCTTTGACGATGACGAAGGATCGTTCTGATATGCGAGGTGAAGCCTGTTCTTTTCCTGCAGTAGGTCTTGTATGACATCGTCATTTTCATCAAACTAGTCCTGGTGTTTCCTGGTTGCATGTCCTAGGTGCATCTGTGAGACGTTGTATACCAGATCTCTGAGGGCTGCCCACTCTTCCTCTACACTAGCATTGCCGAAACGAAGGTCGGATAATTTGCTGTTCAAGTCATTGATGAGATCGTCAACGGTGGTACCTACTTTCAGTTTTGATGTGTTTAGCCTCCTTGGGGGTTTCTTCCCTTGTGGTCGTCGTTTTTGCCTGACGTGTAGCCTTAGTTTGCTGACCACAAGCCTGTGGTCTGTCCAGCATTCTGCTCCACACATTGCTTTAGTGACACACACACATCCTGTCTGTCCCTCTTCCTGGTGATAACATAGTCCAGGAGGTGCCAGTGCTTGGATCTAGGGTGCATCCAGGTTGTCTTATTGCGGGTTGGGAGACGGAATAGCGAGTTTGTGATGACCAAGTCATAAGCGCTGCAGGTTTGGAGTAGTAGTAAACCATTGCTGTTACACTTCCCAATGCCATTTTGGCCAATAACTCCCTCCCATGCTTGGTTGTCAGATCCAACTCTAGCGTTGAAGTCCCCAAGGAGGATGAGTTTGTCCGTCCTGGGAACGCTTCTAATGGTGGAGTCAAGTTCCTCATAAAATCTGTCCTTAGCTTCATCAGAATTTGTCATGGTAGGAGCATAGGCACTTATGATGGTGGCTTGTCCGCTATACTTGAGGGGCAGTTTCATTACCATCAGCCTGTCATTGATGCCCTTAGGTAAGCTTGTAAGGCTTCCTACTAATTGTGTTTTTATAGCAAATCCTACACCGGCTTCACGGCGCTCATCTGCCTTGCGACCACTCCAGTAGAAGGTGTAGCCAGCTCCTCTCTCTGTGAGATGGCCTTCTTCTGGGAGTCTTGTTTCTGATAAGGCAGCGATGTCTGTATTGTATCTGGCTAACTCTCTAGCAACCAGCGCAGTGCGTCTGTCTGGACGGTCTGCCTTGGCACTGTCGAGCAGAGTTCGTATGTTCCATGCACCTACGTTGAGCTTTGTAGCTTTCTCTGTTTTTCTTAATCTTGTGTTTCGACCGCATGAACGGGATACTGGTCAGCCGCGGTAAAATGACCCGGGTTATGAGAGACAGGCAATGTTTATGGCACCTTTTCTAGCCCCTTCCTCATACTACGGAGGTGAGCAGTGCAATCCTAGAGAGGGCTGCTCAGTCACTCAGGGTGCTGCCGGGTTCCACTGCTGTCTCAGTCAGTGGAAGACGACTAAAGTCCTGAGTCGCCTATGTGCAGATTCGCAACTACAGCTCCCAGTGTATCCACACCTACTGCTTCGCCGCTTGTCCATCGCCATAGGACTTTTGTGTTGAAGTTTCAACTGCTGAATGAAGTCATGACTTGCGCGTGACTTAGTTTATAGTGGGGAGAACTTGCGCAGCATCATCCACACTCTCTCGTCCTTAGACATCTGGGTCCAGTGGCAAGACATGGTCTAGACAACTGGAGATGAATCAGGATGCAGGAGTTGCCGGACGCTTGGCAGGGTTTGTCAAGTGACCGTCTACGGGGCTCCACTCCGAATTTTCTGTAGGGATTGTTTCTCTTAGCCTTTCACTATCCCTAGTTCACACAAGGCAGTGAGACTATTTACCCATAGCTGGGACTATTTACCCATAGCTGGGAGCCTGTTCATGGGTATCAGGGCATGTCCACACGCCGGTGGGCCTGGCATACCGCATGTCTAGGGGCAGACTACCTCCGAGTCCCTTGTAGTTCAGCCTGAGGCCGCGAGGTGCTCAGTTGACGTGTGTTGCCACGGGAAGGCACTACATAAGGGCTTGTCTACAGAGAGGCTATGTACCGGCAGGGAAGACTTACATGTTTTGCTTCCGTTTCACCTATTGCTAGGCTATCCAGCGGTGGAGATCTGAAAGCGGAAGGTGACAAGCACACAACACACAGTGGACCACACTTCGCATCAATAGACCAATAAACACACTGATATGCAGTACATGTGTGCTGAATGTACACACTGAGGGTACATGACTTTTGGTATACCCTGCACATTTGTGTAATAGTGACTACATATTCTTCGTTTTTCATTCAATTGAGAAAGTAAAAAACATATTCCAATTCACTAATTTGAGCGGTATAAGTTATAAGTACATGCATAAAAAACGATACATTTATCTTAATTTTGACCATTAGCATCGGCCCCATGGAAGAAACATATATTGATATTTAAGTATAGGACTGTACATAATAAATGTATCATATGAAAACGAAATGTCGGGCAATTAAATTAATTTTTTACTTAATGCGACGTGGGCAAGAATAGGACATTTTTTACATTAACGCGACAGGACATTTTCAAGATGTTCTTATTTCACTACTAAGTGACTGACATATATGCAGCATAGCAAAATTCTTCTCTTTTCAGTCAAACATTTGCATTTCATACATGCATTTTCTCAAAATGATGTGTTAAGTGCCAGTACTTTACAAAAGTTGAAAACATATTAACTCATCACCATTTTGCGTCATTCCTCTGCACTCGATAGCCCCGATTTTTATTCTGTGCATTTTCAAACCCCAGTGATAAAGTGGAGAATTCTAACAGATGCATGTGTAGTGCCTGTAATATTGGCGCAATTGTAAAAAAGTGTTGTTTTAATTCAAATACATTCGCAGTATGTACGGATACTCAAGAGTTCGTACGGGGGCCTTACGATGCTTGGTCGCACGGCGCCCTTCCGTTCCCTTACGGCTATTTTTATGTTTATGAGACTGTAGCTGTATGCAAACATTGATATGCAGAAGTAAATCGATGAAAATCGATTTACACTTTTGATTATCGGAACTATCGAACAAATTACTATCGACAGTTTTTCGATAGTAATATCGGTAGCAAGTATCTAAAGAACTTAACATATCATAAGAAAGTCAACTAACAATTTAAACATTTAAAATCAATTTTAAGGAGTTTAATCACGTTCACAGATACTATTGCATGCGATATAATTGTATGTAGGACTGCAGGTATGAATAATTTATTGTAATGAAATACTGGGAAGTTCAACTAAAGTCTTAGAGACTGAAAATATTATTGAAGGAACCATTTTCTTCATAAATATGGCGAAATACTTGAATTTTCAGTAGCGGCTATCGATAGTTTTGAGTCATTATCGATATTCGGCGACTCCAATCAAAAATCGCGATTTTTTTTGAAAGTTTGATAAATGCAGGTTGTGGTTATGCAAGCTAGAAAACATAATTTATAGAGGTTGATGAACGGTAGCTGTTGTTATGTAAGCGAGAAACATAACTTAGAGAGGTTAATTAAATTTTAGTGCATTTATGCGAGCAAGAAACTTGATTTAAAAATTAAACGGGATGCTGAAACTGTCCATGGTTATGTTAGCAAGCAGCGTGATTTGAATGGACTAATAAACAAAGCTTGCGATCATATTATCAGAAAAACTTACTTCAATATAAGTATAATTATGATATAAAGGATTAACATTGAAAATTTGATAATATTTGTACATGCTAATAATTTGGCCTTTGTCGAACTAAGGGAAGTAACACGGCATATACTTTATTTTTGTGCAAATTACCACCCTTGATGAACATTGAATTAATGAAATAAGATTAATAATTACCAAGACCACTACATCACGTTTTATGAGGCATGCGCACTTATGTACTTTAAATAGTGGACTTACCCCTTCAATACGTATATATGGGGATGCAGGCTCCTTTGACTTTTAACATTTATTATTAATAGTGCATAATTTCATTGTTTATTTTATATGTTGATATTGCAATAAAAAGGTTTTTATCTAGCAAAACAATAACAATGTGTACGTTTACCACTAAAAATTGTTTTAATGGAGCGATGGCTAGGTTTTAGTCAGATAGTCTACATAAACGATCGATCGCTGTTGTTCACAATAATGGTAATTTTTATGGTGCTTTGCGCATATCTTTAAACTTTTTTCTGTCATATCAGTTTGATGAGTCGACATACATACCCATTCTCAATTGACAAAATTATATCTCTAGTCTTTGTTTTAATCAGTGCTAAGCACGTACCTTTGTCATTTGATAGCTACATATACCAACCTATTGATATAAAGGTAAGGTAGAGAATGACCATACATGCATAGAAAATATTTCATAACCCAACTACATGAAAGTATGTACCGCTCAATATTAAAATCTTAGTTCTATGAAAAAATCAGTTGTCTGGTATATTGAGACACAGTTATCGTAAACCATCGGCTATATTCGTAATTGTCGTAAATCGAAAAATATAAGACCGCGACGCTCTGATATACATGTAGTATAAAGATATGGTGTAATTTATCTCCATTAAAGCATGTAAATTGTGTATATAATACATATACATGTACTTACTACTTATAAAATATCAAATTTAGTTAATACAAAAGTCATTTTGAAATATTAATTTCGGTATTAAATTAATTAAACGAAATTTAATTATACATAACAATGACGCACGTGATCATTTAGGTGACCGTCGAACATGGCTTAAAACAACTCACCCGTACGGAGCCGTAGCTTGAAGATATGCAATTATATTCCATGGTTGGCCACGATTTTGTTCACGATTTGATTTTAAAACTGATACGTGTATCCACAGCTCATCGCACGGACCCTGGTAAAAACTTTACAGTCCGTACGGGTACGCAAGAGTTCGTACGGGGCCTTACGATGCTTGGTTTATGGGACTGTAGCTTTACCTAAACATTAGATTAACACGAAGACAAATATTCAATAAAAATCGAGTTTTATCTCATTGTTTCACGTTTAAAACTTGTTAGACTTTGTATATTGCAGATATAGGCGGACGTGTTTTTCATCCAACCAAATGTTTTAGTGGAAACAGGCGCAAACATGGACATGCAGGTAATATCTTAAATATATTTTTCGACGGCGTGAGATTTACAAACAATCCATCCAACACGCATTAGATTTCATTAAATAGCACGTTCTTCAAAGCCATGTGTGCCATAAATGTAGTTTTAAAATGCATTTCCTCATTTAATAAGATAACGAAACTTGGTTGTGTACCAAAAAACGACAGGTGCCTACTATCAAGTTGTACTACGTAAACTGTTTGCTAAGCAAGCTTAGCAACTTTTACTTTCAAACTAAAACTTTTTGTTGATACTCTTCCTCCATTAAATTAAGATACAACTCAAACATCTACGTAATCTACGTATGTAATTTACTAATATAACCTATAGAAACGATGAAAGTGGCTTTAATTATAACTTAATGCTGAGATCCAGTATAACACCTTATATAGCTGAAAACATAACAATTAACAAATCTTGCAAATTGCAAAAATAATGATTTTTAATGCGTAAGCGTCATTTACCGTCGAAATTTTAACAAGACATTTATCCATTTTATATGTGTATTTTAACCCATAACTAATTCTGACCTTGTCGAAAATTGACATTCTTTCCATTAATGTGATGACCATTCTTAG
The DNA here is from genome assembly GCA_025267735.1 of Mactra quadrangularis. Classification (NCBI taxonomy): domain Eukaryota; kingdom Metazoa; phylum Mollusca; class Bivalvia; order Venerida; family Mactridae; genus Mactra; species Mactra quadrangularis. Next base: position 17,293,671 of record CM046304.1, read on the forward strand.
AGTACTTTCGTCAGTCTTGTCACTTTTTGTTTTAAAGAGATGCTAAACATCCATAGCCTACTATGACATGACTATGTTGCAATATTCTAAGCAGGAAGTGTGTGTTTATACATATATGACTCAACTCATAATCAAATTAAAAATAAGTATTTTAAAACAACACGAATTCCAACTTCAATGATAATTACTTTATATGAAAGAGTGCATCATTGACGTCATTATGACATAATTAAGGACTAGCAAGGGTTAAGCTAAGACAATAAAAAAAGAACAAGCATTCAGCAGAAAACAACTCGACGACTCCCTTGTCGATTTTCTGACACCTTTTCTCGGCGAGTTAATCTCCCAGCGTGTGACCGACAATAAGGTCTAATTGACACGTACGCGTAATTGACATTTATTATTGCCGCGGGTGGTCTCTCTTTTAACAACTCTTATCTGGATTAACAATCGTCTGTCAATACAAATGGTACTTTATTTTAGTCTACTATGAAATATATGCTTATTTTTTTTAAAAAAAAGTTCGCCACTTTCAATATTTTTTTCGCCATTTACGGAATTGGCGAATTGCAGCGGAAACCCTGCCTCTTATATAATGAATTTTAGTAGACAGTCATTAAAATTACTTTGATAGTATGAAATTAATAAGTTTAAACGTACATGAATCGGTTAAAAGCAGTATTTTAGGACTTAAACGAGCAATTTCTTCAATTTTGAATTTTATTGCGAACGTGCGTCTCCTGTAAAACGCAATTAAAAATAATTATCTATTGTTTTCGCTGCCTGTAGAAATATACGAGGGTAATATAAAGGAGAAGTTAGTTATTTTTCGAACGTCAAAGAAAATACTTTTCAACATCGTCTAGTTATTTATGAGATATAATATATATATATATAATTCAAAACAAAAAGTGTCTACAAAGGAAGATATTAAATGTCGAGTGTGGGTGGGAAACAATATAACCTTGACGCAGAGGCACGGTTTTCATATTTAATCTATCGTAAGATAGCATTCACATATTTTTAAAATATTTCTGTACATTTGTTTGATACCAATTTCATTCGTAGTATAAATCATAAGAACTTCACATGAAAGTTTAATCAATTTGAACCATCCAATTAACCATTTTAATGGTATGTATATGAATGATAGGAATTTATGACCCAATATCGAACAGAGCTAGAAATATTGTAAGTGAAGTGTTTTGGATGTTCAATACAGTCATACAGACTTCGACCAAATAAGGGTTAATGTTGAGTCTTCATGTATACAAAACGTAGGAGTTTTGCCTTTGGAAACAAAATGTTTGTCTGCTGGATTTAGTTATGTAAAAAAGTAATTGTTATTTTGATTAAAAAAAAATCTAGCTGTAACACTCAAAAATTTGTACTTAAATAAAGTTAGTTTATAAGATGGAACTAATTCTAACATGCTGATTATGGATCATATAAGTTGACTTGTTAAAACGGACTTTGGTAACTTCGATGCTTCCAAATGTCAGTTTGGAGCAATGTTAAAAAAATAATTTGAAATAAAAGATAAATTTGGGAATGATTCAAACAGGACCAACGAGCTCTTAATTCATTATTTAGATCACATTGGTTAAATGTAAATATCCGTTTCTATAGTCGAATTGTTATAAAATAAGCTGTTTGTATCATTATCCAGAACAATCACATAAACAATCATTACATTTTACCGTTCATATAGCTTACCAATTTTTGCGGGTTGAATAAGAGAATAAGTTTGAAAAACTCCTGCATGAATAATTGCACATACTGTTAATAGTATTTAAAGCAAAGAATATACATGAAATCACAGTCGTTATTCAATACAAACTCATGTAATGCTACTTTTATGGACCATATTCATTCATTGACTGAAGAAAATGGACAAAAATCTGGCCAAGAGTTATAAACAAATATGAAAGAAAATGAACCGTTATGGTATGACTTTCAAGAAATGAAAAGTGTAGATAACCAATCCGATGTATTACTCGTAGATGGTATACATATGTTAAGCTAAAAGATATTCATTACGCTAGACTTATGGATTAAACATTATATAAACAATTAAATATTTTAAGAAGATTTAACAATTGTTCTATTTTACTACACATTTAAGCAAGGAACATAAAATTTAATTGCATATTTGTTCTTGGCTATGCAAAAGGAAATTGATTACATAAACATAAGGCGTATTTGTTTCATCCACGTGTTTGTTATACTAATAGGTTTAAATTAATTTTGCATATGGAACCATCTATTTCAGATCATGATTAAACATAATTGGCACTAAATAATGAATGTATGTAATACTGTTGGAAAGTTATGTCCCAAAATGTCTGGCAGTATTGCAATTACTTGGCATAGAGAATAACGATAATGGCTATGTGTAGCAGATATACCAAAATAACGTTCTCTCGGAAATGTTGTACAGACACATACTAAAACCATTTTATATAATAGCTCTCACAATGCATTATTTTGTCTGGATACGTAAAGCATCAATATGTCCAAACAGACTAAAGATAGAGAATTAGAGAGCGAGTATCAAGGGGCAATCCAGAGATAAGTAGAACATGAAGCATTTAGAAATATTTCGTTTGAAATTAAAATCGAAAAGGTAACTGTTGTTCTTATCGTCTGTCTTAAAATGTTTTCCCCATTGTGTTTGTTAAATTTGTATGTATGTCCTGATAAACTACAGCACACTTACTTTTAAATAAATGAAATATAAAAAGACGGTATATTGTTTTTTCTTTAAAATTAAGATACACTTATTACTATAATAAAACAAACATGTTACGGTTATCACTTAAACTATTGTAAAGTGATATATGTTTGATATTATTAGTTACTAGCTAATAGTGTTTTTATTTTTTTTCTAATATCTGTTAGTTATATCAATGATATATACTCATTAAAATATTTTTACGTTACAGGTTTTACGATTATTTCTCCACATGCTAGGGGTTACATAATAATTAGCCACAATAGAATTCTTTCATATAAGGTAAAGTAAGTAATTTAATAGAACTATAAAATTAACTAGACTTCATAGAACTATGACTATCTACTGCTTGAAGTTGCTTTCAGAAAATTTGAAATAATTGAGAAACACAACAATAACTATCCTTATGCAGATACTGTAAGTGAATTGAATTAGTTCGTTCTATATTTTCGTTAGGCAAAAGCTTCACATGCATTCAACAGGTGAAAAAATGATTGTTTAAATCACTCACACAAAGAATTCGATTTTCTTTACATTGCTAGCTGGAAGGATATTGGAATCACAAATGCAAGATTATGAGATAAGATCTTAAAAATGAAAAATATGATTTGATTTTAGGTTCACTTTAGGAAAAACTGATCAAAGAAACCAAATTGCGAATTTGAAAACTGCATCTGTACAATATCAATGCGAAAAGAATGTATTATATCAAAGCTGGCCTTAACTTGAAAACAAACACATTTTTTTTATATGATTTATATCAAATGGAATAAACATAAAACCAACACTAATCAAAATGGGACTTTATAGCCTGAGAATTTACAAAAATAAAAGAACCGACGTTTCTATAATACTCATCCAAATCCATTAATCTTAGATTAAGGTAAGGCATTATCTACATATCGTTGTTAAGCAACTTAATGTGCAATAATGCATTTTCAGCTACGTACTTTGTTTCTGATATAAGAATATTGGTCCATCAAGACTAGATACTTATAACATCAGTATTTTTACTTAGTATACTGTCTGAATCGTTTAGGTTAAATGCTTGTAGCACGACGGTCTGATAAAAACCCGATCTAAAGTTTTCCGTTCGCCTACTCACCAATTTAGATCTGGCCGTTTTCAAACAAGGGTCACGTTGAGGTGACCTTTTTCTCATCATAATATTCATGACGAAATTGTTATGATTAGTAACTTGTTTACATCGTCTACGTCACGCAATTTGAAACAAGCCGTCCAATCGCAAACTGTGAACAGTACCGCTGTTAAATTAGCTCGCAAACATTGGTCTAGAAATATAATTTACGAAATTAAAATGTAATTAATAGTGTTTCGTCTAGATGAAAGCTACGCATTGATTGGCCGACATAAAGGTCATCTCGACGTGACCCTCCATTAAGATCTTAGAGATCCTGTACGACAACGCTCTACAGGATATATGTTTACGGAAATTGGTAGCACGTTTTATATAACATCAATGATAACATGTACCAAAGTTGATGGAAACTAATCATTATACCTAATATTTGATAAACATATTCATGCTGCTTATGCCTTTTTTAAATGTGACAATGAAACTCTTTCTGACAAAATGGCAGTTGTTCTTATGTTTTGTGCACATTTAATTGGTAAACGGTGGTCTAACATCCTAAAAAAATAACCATGTTGTTTTTGTTCGTGCAATTTGTAACTTTCACTTCATGAAACCCACATGAAGCTAAGTACATGCAGCGTTATATTCTGTTTGTCTCAAATCTCACATGAACTTTAAAAATAACCACAACACTTTGTAACCAAGAATAATCTTAGAGCTATACTTACCAATAATGATTATAATTTGTGTAAGGGTATGTTGCTTCAATTTAGACATTCTCTTTAATAACTACAGAACTTTTAGTCCTCTTCTTTATTTGAATTGTAAGTAGTAGATTTATGACCTCATTTAATTGCCTTCTTTTATGTTCTACTTTACCCACGACAAATTGCTTAAGCCATCAAAGCAAAATTACAAATAAATATAGAAACTACGTCAGCAGCCACTTTCAAAAATAATAATACATTACCACGCAATAATACTTGTAGTTAAATAATCCACTATGATGTCTACATTGAACGGTAATGCTAGACAAGATGAAGGATAGAGGGCAAGTGAAGTCGTTAACTTATATGCTTTTCAAACCATGTTTATAACTTCATAATCTGTTGTATTCCACCAGGTATTCATGGCTGCATAATGCACAACCTCAGTTGTCTTGCTATAAATGACACAATTTAAAAATATAGCATGAAGAACATATCGGGTGATTCTGAATAGCATGTGGGATAAACTCTGATAATAATTGATTATTCAACATAAAACGATCATTCCAAATAAACCTGATCCCTTACTTTTGCCAATAGTTATTTCCTGTCAATAAAAACAAACCTTTTATGACCGAAACTTAATGAGGACAGTATTTGTTGTTCTATGCGCAGTCAAATTGCACCGCTTGATTAATATTTAGTTACACTTGTATAAATAAGTTTCCCTTCTAAGTACCAGTGGAAATCAGTGTTAACTCGCAATGTTATAAATGCAGAATATGACAAAGTTAGGCAAACTATTCAAGATAAACATCCTTGGATAAATACGGATATGTTACTTATACGTAAACACTAAACAGCCATGTTCATTATGGCAAATTGATAAACATAATCCAATGTACAAATATCATGAGGTTGCTATACAAACTTTAATAAAATTAGCCTCAATACCAATACTTACTAAGTGTAGTAAATGTGACTTTTACACTGAAACAATTACTTTACATCGTGTATTTCATTGTCAGTACTTTAATACTGAACGTAACAATGTCTGGGCTGATTTATTTTCAGTTTTGGGATTAAGTGAGTACAGATACATGATAAGGCTGTCCTGTCTTGAACAGTGCAATCATTTATTTTTGGCAGCACTTACAGGTTCTGCCGCTTTTAGATTATTTGTAAAGTATGTGAACAAAGCCACTCATTGTTGAATTGTGTATCTATGTTTTGTTTATATTTACATGCTCGTATATATAACATGATTTATGTTTTCTGTTCTTTATGTTCTTTTTGTCTATAATTATGTACATGTACTTGTTTAATTTTGTTTATTAACTCATACATTGTCTGTAAATATGTAACTTATGTAACTCTCCAAAACTGGAGGTAATAAAAGTATATAATTTTCACTACTATCCATTTTATTGTGACATGGTTCTACTAAGTATGCTGTGTTGTTGTTTTAACAATCTACAAATTAGACGTCACGGAATAGTGTTATCACGCAATGTACTTGATTAAGCTTTTATCCCGTTGTATTTTGTCCTCATTTCATTACGTTATTGTTCTTTATTGATAAAACTCTAGTTTGTAAAAAAAATTACTCGATGTCATTTGTTTTGTTTTATTTTACGCTCTTATTTAAGTAGTTTGGTGTGGAATGTTAAGCTTTACGCTTTTTAAAAGGCTCAAATTCCTGTTTTTTTTCTGCGGTGGCTGCGATTCGTGTGCAATTTTGTTCGCGGTAAAAATCGTACAACAAGAAAAGTCGCACGACTGATGTGAAACTAGCTTTATACAAATTGAGTTTGAGACAACAATCTATTAAAAGGTGAACTTAATGGACTACAGATATGACACCAAGAATGATATTTCGTATTACACTTGCTTAAAAGTCAAGTGTTTTGCATTTGTTTTTATTATATTGTTGTATAATATATGAAGTTTTGTCTGTTCTGGTTAAAGTTAAGTGTTTATTCTCTTAAAATTCCCCAAAACTCACAGACATATCTTTTTTAGTAATATATATGGATGTTAATATAATTGATCACCAGTTTATTGCTTGGCAATATGTATTTAGACATCACATACATGTATACTTCATTATTATTTTTCGACGTTAATTACAATACGTTACATTATGTACGACAATCTTTGTTATATATATATTTTACATGTTGATTCTAATCAGACGGAATAGTCATCATGGTTTCTTTAAGAATAAAATGTATGGTATCAACGGAAATGAAATGTCATTTGTTCCTTTTCTTTGAAATATTAAACTATTGGTAAAAGAAGTCGTACTATAGTTGTGCTTAGGAGTTTCATTTATATATTTATTTTAACAATGCAGATACAATATATCTCAAATCGGAAGAGAAAAAATGTTATTTGGTAAAGAACATCATACAGTGCAAATTCAGATACTCAAGACTAAATTCATCTGAACTATTTTTTTCAAATTTTGTATACAGCTTCAAGAAAGATATTCTATGAATTTTGTATTTAGTAATACTGATTTTCATGAAGATTGATTTAATTGGTCTTTAAGAAAGCGTTTGATATATTCGTTGATGCAGTTAAAGTATTAAGCTAAACCTTAAAAAATATTGAAGGAATTATACAAAAAATAAATAGTCGGCAAACAATCACTAGGAACAATGTGGTAAATCTGTTATACAATTTAATGTACACAAATTACTGGAATTATAACGCATTTTACTTATACAGTAAAATCAATAAATTGTTCTATTTAATATTTCAAAAAGAAACAAAACAGCATGAAAATAATTATACAAATAAAATAATAATAATTAGTTAGATTGAAATTATCTAAATAAATCAAATTTATAAAATAATATTTTCTCTCAAATAAAATCCCTGTTATACTTATCACTCGTTTAATATTTAATGTTCAATGTAATCAATATGAAATTAAAGAACACTAAACTAAGTCAATTATAACATGTACTCCCCGAGAGACTATTTGATATGCAAATCTTAATTTTAAATCATGTAAGAGATATTGTTTTACCTCAAATTGATTTAGAACATGAAAGTCATAAAATGCGTTTTGATCAATACAAATTAATTTTTGCTTGTGTTATAAAACTTGGTACGTAATATAATTCTGTGTTTCAGAATTGCATTACCAGTAAGATATAATCTCCTATTATTTAAAATTGGTATAGCGTTGTCAGACATGAGTTTTTATTGGAGAGTATTGCTTTAACAACAAACGGTAGAGAAACAAGGGACCTTTATCTTACATTAGTCAGATTAGATTACATGAACTTCAATTGCACCAACAGCAATCGTCTGTATGTTAACGTGTAATGCAGACTACAGGATTACATCCATTGAAGTACAAATTATCTTAATGACTTAATGTAAGTGTCCTCGGCGTATTTAGATGAGAATTTGTTACAGTCTGCTTCTTGACATGGGAAACCACATGCAAAAACATGTAAAAACTGAGCGATCTAACTGAAACATTTCTCTAAACCACTGGATATTTTGTGAACTAGTACTCCTGACATTTTCAAAGTTGTTTTGATTAAATATGGGGTTACAAACTATCTCATGCAGATTTTTCTAATGAAAAAATAAAATAATAAATTACACGCAGAGATAAAATCAATCATTTTGAACGTCAAAGGAACCAAACAATAACCAAACAAATATTTAGAAAACAAAATAGAAGTTCATATTGCATTGTGACAATAATTTATGACAGAGCGAACATCATTTGATTAACAGTAGGGTTACCAAATATCTCGTGCAGTTTGTTATTTTCTCATCATGAAAGCATTAACAAAAACTGCGAGCAGAAATAAAGTTAACAACATCCTTGCAAAACGCAATTTGCTTTTCACGAGAATCTACAACAATGAAAATTAATGTGAGGGCGTTTTTGTGCTTTCTGTAGGATTCTAATGTAAGCTTTGATTTAACTACCTCACTCACGCAATGTGTAGCTATTTGAAAGCATTATCATGTGTTCCTTTTACGCTGCACTGAAGTAACAAAGTGCATCAGGTCGCGTAAACAAAACATATAAAGGTAAACTTTAGATTGTAAAACTCCTCCACAGTGTTTTTTCTTTAGATACATTTATGACTATGTGTACAAGTAAAATAAATACTGCAGGTATTGTTAAGAGTTGACACATGTGTATCATCAAGTGGTCTTAGATACGTTTTCTTCTTGCATGGCATTTGCAATTAATACTGTACTGTTAAGTGAATTGTCATTCAATGAATAGTATCAACTTCTTGATGATAGCAACACCTTCCTTATCTAACATGACACCATTAACCTAACATGGTTGTATTTTCATCTTACATTCATATTGGTTTTCCTGAAAAAAAAAAGAATTTAAAATGAATATGTGTATATCATTATTGTTTACTTTACACCTAATTTCATATCAGAAGTGAAAGGAATACCAATAATTCATTATTTTCCACACAATATTTTGTCTGTCCTGCAGCACAAACTAATAAAACCCTCTCTGGACTCATACTATTATTGTCAGTCTGTCACTGGTGTAATTTCAGCAGTATTTACATATCAGCTTTCTTTTGTTTAGAACTCCTTTCAGTGTTACTATGTTTAGATAAATATTTTTTAGCTTTTATACTGACTAGTTTCATTACACATCATGCATTAAGCAAAGAAAATGTTTAGGCTTTAAGTCTGGAAAATAGTCAGTTTAAAAGTCAAAATGAATTGTTAACCGGGTTCACAGGGTTCACGACAACTACATACAACTGAGGTCATTTTGTAGCCTTAGAGATGTATGGAATTCATTCTTTAAATTTCACTAAGGCAATTCCCTAGCATTTGCAGCCCTAATTCAGATATAGGATGGTTTGCTACGGGTAACTTTTTTCGGGGTGTTTCAGGCTTTAGTTAATCATTGACTTTTTTATAATTTATTGATGGATGACTTATATTGACACACTTGACATTAGTCACTATAGTTGCTTCTACTAAATAATAACACAATAAGAAGTATTTTACTTCCAAAGAAGGGACAAATAAATTTATAGGACACTTTTGTCAGTTTAAAAAAAGAATCAAATACTGTACTCATTCTGTTGTTGTTTATATCACATAACGTGAAACATTTTGGGGACAGGTACCTCAGCACCACTCCTATGTAACAGGGGCCTGCATTTAAAAACTAAATTTATTTGTCTAAAATGTTATATAAGGAGGATTTTATGACATCTATTCATAATATTGACTTTGGTTTATTTAACTTATACTGCACATGTGTCAGGTCTAACCGTCTTTGTCAACACCGATAAACGAGGGCGAAATGCTTGGGGACGAAAATGCGTGTCTGAATTTAACAAGATATAAACGACAGGCATGTCTTGAAACGAACAGACTGAATCAATTTGTTAACAAAAATGCAATAAACTACAATTATTATATAGGGATAACAAAATTTAAGACAAGAATTAGTCGAAACTAACACTTTTACAGTTCAAGTGTTTAGCAGACGGACTTGTTCACCTGCTTTAAAAAAATACAGGAAATTTCATTAGTCAAAAGAGAAAATAAATACATTTGTACTAACGAACACACTAAGTTTACTGGTTTATCTTGAGTCAAAGACATGCCACCATGTCTAAAAAATGCGATTTATTATCATTTATACAAACAGCAAATTCAGATTTTTGCATATCAAAAACGGTGTAATAACAACTTTTTGTAAAAGCTGTTCTGAAAAAACGACGTCACGCCCATAAGCCCCAAAGTCTCATTCCACGTCACATATTCTCGCTGCAATGAATTCTAATCATGTAGGACAATTGTCAGTCATTGACTTACGCCTAGTAACTGGTTAACAGCTAATAGACTTAGCCCATCCTGGATCATTGAATTGGATGACTGACCGCTGTAATATGACATATAAAATGTGTTACCATGTCATTAAATCCAACCAACAACACAAAAACAATACCTAAAGTGACATTACTAATATTTAGTTGTTATCGTTAAATGTCTGAATCATTACAGTGTTGTGATTCAGTAAGTACATTTTATGCGAATAGCTTAATTCATTTTTACTTAGGTTTCGTTAATCCACATAAACAGTCTTAGAGTCTATAGTCTAGAAAGGAAATTGGAATGTCCATAAAGTAATAGTGGTCTACACTTATATATATTAGATGGTAAACACTTATTTTGCTGATTCATAACAAAATTTACAGACACTAAATGATACTTACTCAAAAGTTGTGAGTATTATCATTATAATAAAGATAAACATTAGCCTTAATATAAGATGGTTTAACGTAATACATTAATGATATACGTAAGATAACAAAATTCACTAAGAACAGAACAGAACAGATAATTTATTTCAGATAAGTACATAGTACATAATCTTGTTTACATAGTCACAATAATCATTACTAATTTTAATACAATTACTTAAACATATATATCTACATATACCGATACATTGTATATACATATACTATATACGCAACTACACATACATACATGTATATATACATACAATGGCAAATATTATTAAAATAATAATACTCATACATGGTTTTAGTGAAGAACGCTATTATTCATAAGATATTTGTGATGCTGATTTGATGACATAGGATCAGGTAAGTAGGATAATGAACAATATGTGATATTAAACATCATTATTGAATAAGGAATTTCTAAGAGATACGAGTAGCTAGTGCTTCTTTAATAAACATTGACAACTTGATAAGTTCTACTCTATCGACTGAATGTATAGCAAGACAAGTATTACAAAAGTCAGATGAAATGTGTATATGATAAAAAAGTTTTCTATAATTCAATAGTCACTACTATCCATATTACGCTTGGACCTGATTTTTCTAATTCTACTCATATTGTTGTCTAACTACAAATTAGATGTCACGGAACAACTTCATTAAGCAATGTACTTGATAAAGCTTTTATCCCGCGGTGTTTTGTCCTCATTTCATTTATTTATTGTTTGTAAGGGATGAATATCCTATTTTTACATGAAAAACAACACTATGGTAATGATCTTGTTTATTCTTTCGTTTCATTCTAGGGTGAGTTCTCAAGCATATCATGTTTTTTTTAATATAGAGAATCCAAAATTCCGGAATATAATGTTTGAGATGATAGATATGTACTATTAGTTGAGTAAAACGTGTTTGAATGTATTGTTAATTGTTGAATTAGTTTAAATAATTACCAAGTAAACTTGTCTAAATATGGTGATTCACACTTATTTGAAAAGAAAACAATAAAATGATCAGTACTTTTTTCTTACTGTTCTGGAAGTAATGTTATGTGAAATTACAAAAATAGCAGACTTATTATCTCATACGTTTTAGATAACGGGTTCACTGCAGACACAACGCAACAACAATCTAGAAGAACTCTTTTTGTCCGTTTTCGATAGAGTTTAAGCGTAACTATCTTACAGAAAAGTTATTGTGTTATGAAGTTTGATGTTAAGTAAACTATTGATATTCTATGGTCCCAATTTCTTGTAATTATGAAGTAGACGTACATAATATTTTGAGTTTTACTTTAAGCGGTCTATCAAAACGTTCCATCAGGTATTGTATCAAACATTACATATGAACTGTAAAATTATAACAGTAAACCATAAAGTCTTAATAGATTTTAGATTACTTATTGATATTCAGCTAACGGAAACCATATTATGGTGTCATTAATCAAGTATTTGTTTTGTCTCAACGGAAATAAAATGTCCTGTGTACCTTTCTCTCTGAATTATTAAATCAGTGAAAGAAGTCTTATGAGAGGTCCGCTGAGTTGTGACATTTTATTGCATTTATCTGTTGTCCACATCAGTATTAACGTGGTTTCCATGTTTTGTTTGTTTGGGTTTAACGGCGCATCAACTCAATAAGTTTTAATCGCACCGAAATCCATTGATGATAACAAATTATCAAGTCAAATAATAAAGGAATTAGGTTCTATATTTTGTGATAAATATATATTTCCTTCGGGTAGTTAGGTATCGCATATGATGGTCCCAATTGAAAAAGTGCTCTAAGTTAGTTAACGTTAACATGTTTGTCGCGGGTATATTTAAGATCATGAAAATCAAGAAAAATGTGTTTTACATTGAAATGTTTGTCATATAGTATACATTTAGGCGCTTTCTCTCTTTTGAGAGAGTATGTTTGTGTTAATCTGGTATGACCAATTCTACATCGCGTAATTACTATTTGTCAATACATCAACAAAAAGTGTTTTGAGTTGTTCTTAACTTTTATTTGTTTTTTACTTACGATGCTCAACCAGTGACTTACGCAAGTGTTCAGAAAAGTGGAGTGATAACCATTATGATGATTACTCGTTCAATCAAGATAGCTTTTAAGTATAAAATACACTTTCTTAATCATCGTTTATATCACTCGAGCACGCCATCGAGCAATGCATGTAAATAGAAACGATTTATATAACTATGATAAAAACGATGTTTACTTTGGAAAAAAATCTCTTTTATATATTTTACATCGCCCTAACAGAGTATCCTGTGAAATTTGAAAATTAAGTTGTCAAATAGAACAATAAGGTCATCTGAAACATCTCATACTATGTCAGTTCAACGATTTTGAATAATTGTAACCATATATTACTAAAATTGATTGAAAATAGTTGGATCTATATCAATACAATCATTAAAAACTCTCGAAAGACAAGAGTCTTGAAACATACAAAAGGAATTACACATAGCTAGATAATGTAACTGGTACATAGGAAATAAGGAACGTAGAATCTTTTTAGAAAAAAATACGAATGAAGTTATGTATCTGTAAACGCTTGAAACATAATGTTTACCCTAATTATGATTGTTTGTAAAGGAAATTTGATAACCTCGGGCCATTTTAGCTACATTATCTATTGTTAATATAAAGAAGTATAGAATTGCGTTGACACGTTTAAGAGTTGCTTCCCATAGACTTGAAATAGAATCTGGTAGATGGAAACAACCCGCTACACTTAATAATCGTCTTTGTAAAAAATGTGGAATACTTGAAGACGAGCAACATTTTATGCTTGAATGTACCCTCTACAAAAACTTACGTGTAAAATATATAAAGCCATATTTTCGTAGAAATCCAAGTTTATATAAAACACTTCAATGGTTTGAATGTGATAATGTAAATGATATTAGAAATTTAGCTATGTATGTAAATCATGCCTTTTTATTAGGATCTGATTATGTGAAAGAACATTAGCTTTTTGTATTACTGTGTATTTCTTTCTCATATAATTAAATGTGTTCTAATGGTTGTAAGCATATGGTATACTTAACTATCTGTACATGTAAGCATATAGTGATATGTGTATTTAATGCACTAAAATTTATAAACATCCATATAATATTTATATATACATGTATATACGATATATCCATATGTTTTGGATATTAAATCAGCCATTGAATACTATATTTTGAACTCTTTTGCCTTAACTATTTTGATAAATTGTTGTACATGCAAACACTATCTTAACTTGTAAACATTTTCTTAATATGTAAACACTATCTTAATATTAATGCTTTATACCAAAGATCTCCATGTTTCGAGCTCTAAATGATGATAAATTTAAATGCATGCTAACACCTTGTTACTATGATTATATGACTCTACCATTTAACTCATTTTTAATGTATATTGTATTAACACTATGTTCATGGGTCATGTCTGACCTGATACATAATTATTGTATTGTAATCTATTTTGATTTTAATAAACTCTTGAAACTCTTAGCCTACCGATAGTCGAATCAAGTGCTTTCATCAATAGCAGCATATATCATTTAATAAACATAATTGTTTTCTGTATTCAAAATAATTTTTCGAATATTCGATTGAGAAATAGCGTATATTTCAAACAAAACAGCTGCATGATATACTGCATTTCTTTAATACCTTACAAACTGTAAACAGATGAATAAAACTACAAAATGCACACATGTGCATACGTAAGATACAAAATAGTATTTATATTAAATACACAAAATCACTCAAAATTGGAGATTATTTATTGACAATGGTTGTAGCTTTATTTTCGAAGAAATGATCAAATATCGTTTATCATTTTATGTTGATTGTTGATGTTTTCAATAAAACACATTATATTCTGTTTGGTGCAATTTATCGTCTGGCTGGGTTTCTTCAATACTGAACTGACGGCCAATAACGAATCTAGAATATTTATAATATTGCAGATCAAGACTGAATTACGAGTATTAATTCTATGGCAATATTGTGGATGTCTAAACAATCATATTTACATATTTGATTTTACCAAAGCACTCACCACAAAAGACAACATTCGGGATAATTTGTTTCAGAAACGTTTCCTTTATTAAATGACAAGCGCTGGAATACTGTCTTTCTCATTTATAAAAAGACAGTCAAAAAAAACCCCACAGAGACCTACAGAATAACAAGAGCTTCTTTCAATATTTAAAGTTGATTTCCTATAATTGGAAAATTAATGTTAGGGGTTATGCTTTAATCTTGAAGTCCCTATTGTTGAGACCAAACTTTCAATTTACTACTTTACCAACGCGGTTGAAGACATTTGTCGTCATTGTTACTTGCTTAAGTTTGGACAAGTGTGGGTGATAGGTGCACTCTAGAGCCTGGTTCAACCCCAGTGGCAATTATTTAGCCACTGTCTGTTACTAAGCCGTTCTTTTTAGATTCTTGATTTTGTTATTTGATTTTAATGTACATTTCATGATAAAATAAAAAATCTTAAAACGTCTAATTTTTGCTGTCGATGTTCCTAAAATGTCAGACTTCTTTTTATGTTGTACTAAAGAAACACAGAGCATAAGGTCATATGAACAAAGGACTCACATTGACGTACAGACGATGGAGAGCTTCTTTCAATATTGAAATTGAAATTACAATGATTTAATCATTCTCGTCTACTGTCTGATACTAGTTTATTGCAGTGTTGTGTTTCGACTTGTGTTGTACACATATGGCTTAATTCATTTACACTCAGGTTTGCTAATCAACATAGACAGTTGATTGTCCTATTGTCTAGATAGGAAATTGGAATGTCTATAAATCGTCAACAGTTGTTTATGTACTTAACAGCTAATACTCAATTCTGTTAACCCTTGAACTTTTCTAGTGACACAGACTGGTATACCTGACAATTAGGTGTATTTACAAAATATAATATGGATTACTATTGTGGGGCAACTTAATATGAAAAGTAAATGATATAATTCATAAAACACAATATCAATATTTTGATGAATGGAAAATAATCTTATATTTCTCAATTAGTCTTAAGATGTCAAATTGTTAACATACAATGTAGCTCACTGCGTATATAGACAGGTTGGTGTCTTTTTTCTTTGTCTTTTTGATAAATGTTTGTGTAATTATGTTGTGATTTATATCCTGCAATTTTTTATACATGTATTTATTAAGCTTCTCTTTTCTTTAATTTTCTTCGTATTATGTATTATAACATGCTCCCCGGCTTGAGTGACACGAAGAAATAAAATAGTTAAAGTGTACTTAACAAAAGTTTTCCATTATTGAATACTCAATTTTGTTTTATTTATTGGATTTAACGCCGTATCAACACAATTTAGGTCATTTCACGGCGTCCAGCGCACCTAACCTAGCTTTCCTGGACCATTGTCTATAACCATTACTCACCTACCCTTCCACAAGGCCGGAAACTTCTCCATATTATCTAATCAATGGAGGAAAATCGACATTATTGTCAAATTTTCATGGAAGGGTATAACCTCCCCGGGTGGGATTCGAACCCGCACCCCCTCGGGCACGAGTATCCAAATCCCGGCGCGCTACCAACTGCGCTATCGACCCGGGTTACTCAATTTTGTCTTACGTTGTGACCTGATTGTACTAATTCTGATGAGCTGTTGTTTTAACAAAACTCAGATAAGATGTCACGGAATAACGTCATTAAGCAGTGTAGATAATTTAGCTTTTATCCCGTGATGTTCTGTCCTCATTAATTGTATTTATTGTTCGTAAGTGATGAAACTACTGCTTTACATGAAAAAAAACACAATATAGTTATAGTCTTATTTATTCTAACGCTTCATTCCACGGTACAAGAAAACATAATGTAAGCTTACAATGAGTACTCAATTGTAATATATTCTTTTTAAATATTGAAAATTCAAAACTCAGGAGTATTATGTTTGAAATAGTGTAAATATTCCATTTGTTTTATAATATATTGTGAATGTATTATGTCACCATTTTTGAATTAGTTTTTTACAATTACAAAGTAGATTTGTCAGATATAAACGTAACTTATATTTCAAGTTGAACTTTAAGCGGTTTACCAAAACGTTCCATTGTGCAGTGTCTTTAGATATTACATACAAATTAAATTATTACAGTAAACCATATAGTCTTAAAATGACTTATTTATTGATATTTAGCTGACGGAAACCATATTATGGTATCATTAATCAAGTATTTGTTTTGTCGCAACGGAAATAAAATGCCTTGTGTACCTTTCTCTCTGAATTATTAAATCAGTGAAAGACGTCTTACACGAGTTCCGCTGAGTTATGACATTTTAATATTGCATACTACATATTGCACGATACCACTACACACCGTATAACCCGCTAAATCGGGCGCGCGAGGCTAATTCGGGCGATATCCAATACGCTATATTTTTGCATCACAACCAGTGTAAGTATTTTGGTTATTATTCTTTATATATTTTATTTCATGTTATAATAGTGGCACCGATCTGTCCGGCTGGGTTCGGCGATTCAGCACATTGGTTTATATTTTCTAAAAGTGAAAAAATAAGAGATTTAAGGCGAGTTAAAGACACCCGAAGCCTAATAAACCCGTTTTTCTAAGTTTACAGTCATTTTTCATCTAAAATTTTGCAACGAAATGTGTAATTTTTGTGTTTGTCTTTTAGAGCTGTCCTTTTTCTATTAAAATGTCAATTTTCAACCGTTGAAACTGTATACTTTTCAAGAAATCGCCGTTTTACTTCACTGTACTCAAAAATTGAAGCTAAATCGGGCGAAGTCGCTCTGTATTTAGCGCTTAGTCGGGGATCAGTGGTCTTTGGGATACATAGCTTACGGAAATATCTTCTAATTGACAAATAAAAGATTATATCCCACTAGAAAAAGACTTCACTACTAAATCTTGTATTCAGTTATTTATGGAAGTCATTGGATGATTGAATGTCACTTACTGTTTTTGGTAAGTACGTTGTACTCGAGTACAGTGAATACCTGACTATCCGATCTTTATAGGCAAGGTATTAATAATCAATTAAGTCAGCTTTGTTCTAATCGAACATTAAAAAACTTATGGAGAAGCTACCTAGAATTTATTGTTTTAATAGCTGAAAAAAACACGTTTTTAACTAGTAATTAAACTACATGGGATTATCCGTGTCGTTTTAATCATACTAGATCGTTTTCTTTAGCCACAGCAACTTGTTGAAACTACACATTATATAAGTAACCCTGTCCGGTACTCTGTTAGGGCATCGTACAAAACTGGATGTATTACCTCCATTATATTGCCAATAACGTATTCATAGATTTACCTCCCTTAAAAGCTATAAACCAATAAAAAAAGTCCGTCGTATGCTCACACAACAAATGGAGATGTCCAAAATGAGTAATTTATGCTTGGGATATATCTAGATATTAACATAAAGACTTACCTGGTGTTACATGGTATGTACAATGTACGATTTCATGTCACAATGGTGTTTATAACATTGCGGACAATTGGAAAGAGATACTACTCGTACATGTATTGGAGTTTTGAAGTCGTGAAAACTAATGACAATGAATTTTTAACTAGAATATTGCGTGTTACTGATCTATGACTGGACAATTCAGCATTAATGGTAGGAATATAAAATTCATGAATTGTCAAAACCTTCACAAGAGTGTGTACATGGTAAACTTTAAATTACATTTCATCAGAACATTTTGCTCTGAATAAATGTTCTAGTACATTTAAAAACGCTACACATAATAGTCATCACTTAGTTCACTAGCCCAAAGCCCCAGACTAGTGAAAACTGATTATGGCTAGTGAAAAATAAGTGAATTCATATTGCCAGATATGATTTTTAAATCTACCACTTTAAATATAATTTTCTTTTATTTTATTTTGATACAACAATGTTGAGCTAATCATTACTGCAGCAAGCCAGCTAAATATATTAAATGAAACATAATATTTTAGTGTAAGCTGACCAATATGATTGTGACAGAGACACAACTTGACAAATATGATGGCTGGACAACTGTCTTTCAAATGATGTCATTTTAACCTAGTTTTATGTTAGTTTGACAATGCAGGGATGTACAAATAAGACAGACAAATACATACATTTTTGCCCCTATTTTTAACCATAAATATGCATTTCAAATAATTGAAGACAGTGAATTTTCTCAAATGATACAAGCTGTGTAAATACTTCTCAGTGCATGAAATCATGCAATGCATTCTTAAGTTGACATCATTTCCTTGCATTCAGAATACAATTTGTTGTAAAGTGCAAAAGAGGATATTTGCCAAAGTTTGCTTAATATCATCATACGCTTTATAATATATACATGTAGCCTTTTTTGATAACAGAGTTGAACATTTAAATACTTTTTTTTAATGAGGGTCTGTAGATCAGTTAACAGCCTGTCAAGATTCTCACTTTTCCTCCATTAATGAGGTAAATCCAGAAATTGCTTGTCTTGTGGAAAGGTAGGTGAGTTCTGGTTATAGAAATAGTCTAGGAAAGATAGATTAAGTGTGCTGGTTATTGCAAATTGAACTTAAATGTGTTGACAAAGCATTAAACATAGTATAAAATCTAACATTTCTTTATCAAGCTTCAGAAGTATGCATTTTCCAATAAAAATAAAAATTGGATATTTTGTAACTATGGTCATCACATTTTCAAAGTCACTTCCTATTTACTTTATACACAATGAGTATGTACATGGTATGGAAAGGTTATTTTTAATCTGAATTTAGGTTTTGGTCATGTGACCACAATATTATTTTAAGCATTCAAAGTACCTCAAATACACCATTTTCACCTTTAATGATTTGTGTACAATTGATTAATTTTCTCTGTATGATAATGTTCTTTTATATATTATTTGAGTTAGCCTGTTTATTCTCCTTTAAACATACATGTACACCCCTGTCCCTCCTTTAATATATTTGAAACATGTAAGCATTGCGCTTTCTCATGTAGAAATCTAAGCTCCTCAAAAAAGTTTCAAAATGGGCAAACCTGATAACTAGTCAAATGTATGTATACAAATATTTATACTATAATTCATTAATAAGAGCTTCTCATTTAATATATCTATTTTCATTTCAGGCTGATATCATGGATGATCTCTTTAATACCAATATTTCCCCAATAAAATATACAGTAACAGATGTTTCACACTTCATAGATTCTGTAGAGGGTTCATAATTAAATGTATCAGCTGAACTTGAAGTACAGACTGAAACCAAAAATGTTTGTGAAGAATGTGGAAAATGCTTCAAGTTAGGTTGGCTACTTAGACGCCATGTAAAAACACATTCTCTAAATAGATGTAATCAGTGTAATAAAAACTTTTCTTCTGAACAAGAATATTAAATGCACAAAGATAGCCATTCAAATCATCTTTGCCCTAGTCTCCTTAACTTTTTTCGGGACCCGCATATTGAAAATATGGGACCGTTTACTAAACTTTTTATCGGGACCCGCATATTGAAAATTTGGAATCATACACTAGACTTCATTTTGGGACAATCGATGGTATCATATTTTTATTCATTTCTCAACGCTGAAGGATGATATTATTGGACAAACTGCATTGGTTAAAATAGAAGTCAAAAGTTCGCTTAGTCAGCTGCACCAAAAACCGTATAAAAACCCCTGTTTCTCAGTCAATTTGTAGTCACTTTTAATCAAAACTTGATCTGAAATCTTTTATAAAGCAACTGCTCCCCGACTTAGCGCTAATTACAAAGCAACTTCGCCCGATTTAGCTTCAATTTCTGGGTATAGTGAAGTAAAACGGCGATTTCTTGAAAAGTATACAGTTTCAACGGTTGAAAATTGACATTTTAATAGAAAAAGGACAGCTCTACAAGACAAACACAAAAATTACACCTTTCGTTGCGAAAGTTTAGATGAAAAATGACTTTAAACTTAGAAAAACGGGATTTTTAGGCTTCGGGTGTCTTTAACTCGCCTTAAATCTCTTATTTTTTCACTTTTAGAAAATGTAAACCACTGTGCTGAATCGCCAAACCCAGCCGGACAGATCGGTGCCACTATTATAACATGAAATAAAATATATAAAGAATAATAACCAAAATACTTACACTGGTTGTGATGCAAAAATATAGCGTATTGGAGATCGCCCGAATTAGCCTCGCGCGCCCGATTTAGCGGGTTATACGGTGTGCACTATTAAGGGTAAAAATCGCTTTGATGTTTGAATGATGTAAGAATACTCGAAATAGAAATACAAGTTTCAGCAATTTACACCTTACTTCTTAACAAACTCTAAAGACATTTTTATGTTTCATGCAGAACTATCAATACATCAATATAATGTAGATTTGAGTTGTTCTTTGCTTTCATTTGGTCTTATAATAAAGATGCTCAACCAGAGACTACCTCAATGGTTCGAAAAGTGGAATGATAACCATTATCATATAACTTGTTCAATCAAGATAGCTTATAAGTATCTTACTTAATCATTGTTTATGTCACTCGAGCACGCTATCGAGCAATGAATAAAGATAGAAACAATTAACATAACTTTGATAGAAATGTTTACATTTTTCGATAAAATCTCTTCTAAATCGCCGAAATATAGTATCTTGTCAAATAGAACATTAGAATCATCTGATACATCCTAAACGCTGTCAATTCAGGATTTTGCATAAATGTAATCATATATTATTAAAATGGATTGAACCTAGTTGGAATCATTCCAATAAAAAAAATAAAAAACTCTCGAAGTTTTAATACAAAAGTCACGAAACATACAAATTGAAATACATATAGATTGATTATGTAACTGGTACATAAGAAATAAAGAAAGCTAAAGCTTTTTGTAGGAATAAATATGAATGAAGGGAATGTATATAAAAACACTAATTAAAGTAACCATACATATGCTTGTTTGTAAAGGAAATTAAATAACCTAAGGCCATTTTACATTTGGGTACTGTTAGCTGGATCTTGAAAGGGCTTCTATCAAAAGTAACTTATATTCTTTCAAAAAACTTTATTATTTACTGCATTTAAAGTAGTTTTTTTCGAATGTTTGATGAGAAATGACTTAAATTTCAAACAGAATAGATCCATGGTATACTGCATTTCTATAATGGGTTTTAACCTGTTTACAATTTGTTAAAACTGCAGAATGTACACATGTAATGTGCAAATAGTCTTTTTATTAGATACACAAAAATACTCAAAATTGCACATATTAGATTATTAATCAACAATGATTGCAGTTTTATTCTAGAGGAAAATGATCAAATTTAGTTAATCATTATATGTTGACTTTTGATGTAATGAATTGATGGTCAATAATGAATCCGGAATATTCATTGCATTGCAGATCAAAACTAAATTACGAGTATCAGTAATGGCAATGTTGTGAATGTCTACAAAATCTACCTCATCACGATGGTAATCTTATTAAACTAACGTTCTTATTTAACAATCGTGTTTACACATTTTATCTTACCAAAGAACTCACCACAATAGACAACATTCAGAATAATTTAGTTTCAGACCAAAAACATTAACTATTCTTATATAAAAGGACAATTTATTGTCTTCCTTATTTATAAATAGACAGTCAAACATTCCACAGAGACGTACAGAGGAACAAGAGCTTCTTTCAATATTTAAAGTGGAGATACCATGATTAGAAAATTTATGTAAGGAATTTTGCTTTAAGTCCCTATTGTTCAGTCCAAACTTTCAATTTACTACTTTACCAACGCGGTTGAAGACATTTGTCGTCATTGTTACTTGTTTAAGTTTGGACAAGTGTGGGGGATAGGTGCACGCTAGAACCTTGTTCAACCCCAGTGGCAATTATTTTAACACATTTTAATCAATATAAAATAATGTCAATTTAAACCTGTGTGGTAAATAATATCATAGTATTACATAAGTCAATCGAAGTGAATATAACAAAAGTTTTCCATTATTCAATTATTACTACTACCCATATTACGATGTGACCTGATTCTACTAGTTCTGCTCTGTTATTGTTTTAACAAACAACAAATAAGACGTCACGAAACAGCATCATAAGACAATGTATGTGGTAAAGCTTTTATCCCGTTGTGTTTTGTCTTCAATGGATTGTGTTTATTGTTAGTCGTACATGAAAAAAACAACCCGATGGTCAAGGTCTTGTTTATTTTTACGCTTAATTCCAAGTATAAGAAAACATAAATTTTGACATTGAGTTCTCAATAATGCCATATTCTTTTCAAGTATTGAAAAATCGAAATTCCGGAGTATCATGTTTGAGATGATATATATTCTATTGGTAAATAATAGATTGTGAATGTGTTTTGTCTTACATTTTGAATTAATTTTTACAATTAAGCTTTGTCTGAACATGGTATTTAGCACTTATACGAAAAGAATACGATACAATGATCATTTTATTATTAACTTATTGTTCTGAAAGAAATATAATATTTGTGAAATTTTAAAAGAGCAGACTAATTTCCTCATACGTTCACAGGTTCACTAAATAAACAGTGCTACAGCAATAAATAAGAACTCGTTTCGTCTGTTTTGGATTGAGCTTGAGCGTTATTTACTTAACCTTGGAGGTGTTTGCTGTTTCGTAGGAACCTAATAATTTACTCCATTACATCTATGGCCGATGTCCAAAAACAGAAGAAGTTAATATCTATCTATAAATAAGGAAGATATTATTTCAGTACTTGTCAAATAAATAAAGGAATAGGGAATGCTTCTTGCCTAAAACAATGTTATCCTGAAAGTTGTCTTTCGAGATGAGTGTTTTGGTAAAATAAATTGTACAAACATTATTGTTAAATTAAATAAGATCGCTAGTATAGAAGAGTTTACCATCGTAATAATGTAGATTTCGTAGATATAAAATCAGGATGTTCATCACTAACGAACAAAAAAACACATGCTTCGAGGACAAAGCACCACGAGATAAAAGCTAAATCATCTACAATGCCTGGTGACGTTGTTTCGTGACATCTTATCTGTAGTTGTTAAAAAACAGCACATCAGAATAAGAAGAATCAGGTCACAACGTTAGATGGACAGTAGTAATTATTGAATAATGGAAAACTTTTGTTATATACACTTCAAATGACTTTTGTAATGTTATGATATCCTAATCCTAATCTAATTTTCAAAATTGAGCGTTAGCTGTCAAACACATAAATGCAAGTCCATTTTTAGACATTCCAATTTTCTGCCTAGACTATAGGACACTCAACTGTCTATGTGGATTAACAAAACCTGAGTGGAAATGCATTAAACTATTGGTATAAAACACTTGTTGAACAGAACTCTGCAATTTACTAGAAACAGACATTGAACGATAATATTTCGATCATAGTAATTCAACTTTAAATATTGAAAGAAGCTGTTTGTCTGTACGTCTCTTTTGACTATCTATGTATAAATAAGGAAGACAATATTCCAGCGTTTGTCGTTTGGTATAGGAAAAGTCAATGCTTCCGGTCTGAAACAAAATTAACCTGAATGTTGCCTATTGTGGTGAGTGCTTTGGTAAAATTTAATGTGTAAACACGATTGTTAAATAAGAACGCTAGTATAGAAGAGTTTACCATCGTAATAATATAGATTTTGTAGACATCCACAATATTGCCATTATTTATACATTGTAATACTTGTAATTTAGTCTTTATCTGGAATGTATTTAATATTCTAGATTCGTTATTGACCGTCAGTTCATTATTGAAGAAACCCAGCCAGACGATAAATTGCCGCAAACAAAACATAATATGTTTTATTGATTACATCAACAATCAACGTGAAATGAGAAGCGGCATTTTAGAATTTCCTCGAAAATAGCAATCAGTGTTGATAAATAATTTCATATCTGAATTTTGAGTATTGTGTATTAAGTAAAAGAACATGTGCATGCCAATATGTGCAATCAGAAGTTTAAACTACTGCTTTACAGCTTTCAACGTAATCAAGAAATGTAGTAGGTATTGAAGGTATTATTTGATATATACGTAATTCATCATTTTTCAATAAATAAATCAAAATCAAAATATAGAAACAAAAAACTTTGTGTGAAAAAATATACATTAATTTTAATAGGGATTAGTTTATACAAATACCGGTTAGGGAATAAAAGGATTACGGTTGCAACATTCCTTTCTGAACTATCCCGAATGATGTATGGTAAACAATTAGGTTAGCGATTTGATATCCCACTTCAACGTCAAATTTTACAATTTCCAACATTTTCTTTTACAAATAAAGAATTCAGATAAAAGTGAATCAGAGTTCAATTTCGTGTGTGAAGACGGTTCAATCATCAACGGCAATTTATCATGTATTTTCAATGCAGTGGTGTTTTAATTTATATTCAATATCACCTGATCCTTTATATAACTGATTTTATGGATAAAACAAGATATCATACTTTCTAATTCATCTTCTGTTTCGAGATTTTTTGCATTATTCAAAGCTTTTAAAGTTTCATTTTAATCCATTATAGTAATATATGGTTACATTTATTCAAAAACCTGCACTGACAGCGTTTAAGATATATCAGATGGTGCGATTGTTCTATTTGAAAACTTTTGTATTATACATGTATCTCACAAAATACGTAATTACGCGATGTTAAAAGACATTTCATCGAAAAAGTAAACATAATTTCTATCGTGGTTAAAAAAGTAATTGTTTCTATCCATATACTGTTTGATAGCGATTCCCGGTCGGGGCATACTTTCGTGGAGCTTGGTCATGAAATTATTTCTACGGTCATTCTCCCTCCTACCAATGATTCTTAATTATGTAGGTCATTTGTCAGTCACTGACGAAAGTATGCGCTGAGTAGTTGGTTAATAGCAAAACAAACAAACAAACTGTTTGATAGCGTGCTTGAGTGATAATTTGATAACATGATAGCAACAATGTGGAAATGTGGTTATAATGAAGTGGTTATAATTATTAAGTGTTTCTTATATTTAAAGGCTATCTTGATAGAATAAGTTATCATAATACATTTAATGGAGGTTATAGCATAATCTTTAAAACTATCACAGTTATGTTTATTGTAAACGATTAGTCAACGTTTTCATTCAATTCATTTTATGTTTCAAGACTTTTGTATTAAAACTTTGGAGATTGTTTTAGTTGTTGTATTGATATATATCAAACTATTTTACATCAATTCTTGTAATATATGGTAACCTTTTATCAAAATTCTGAACTGGCATTGTTTAAGATATGTAAGTACGAAAAATAGTAAATTAAAACGAACATTCCACTTTTTTGACCTCTGTGTAAATGTCTGATCGTGCAGCTAAAGTAAAAGCAAGTAAAAGTGAAAAACAACTCAAACCTCTTTCTGCTGTCGAATTCTTAGTTTTGCATGAAATATTAAAATGTTTTCAAAACTTGTTATAACGTAAAGTATAAGTTGCTGTGATTTATTTGTCAGTTTTGAGCACTCTTACACCATTCTTACATAAATGTTATGCATTTGGATATAAAACATGTTATCGTTATTCAAATGTCTTTCTGTGTGCAGTAACGGAATATCATAAATCGTTTATTTGTATTACAATCCTTGTAAAATTCTGATAAAGCATCTCCTTTTTCTTGATTTATTGTTTACTAGTTTGAAACAAAATTGAAACTATTTTGTATTTTTTGGTTATATTCAAAGATTTGTGTTGATTATTTCTGAACAAATGGAATTTTAGTTAGATCTATATCGTTTTTTGTTTTCTGGAGTTTGTAAATCAAAGTCTCAGTGATTCGATTTAAAATATGGGTGTCATTATAATGATTTAACAAGACATGTTATTCATAAATATGTAGAACTTTGTAATAATTAAACAGCATATTTCTAGAGACGTATTCTCGTGATGGAGTCAGTTCATCTTAGATAATTGTGTTTAGCTAGATTAGAATCATGCAAATTTTTGTTTCTACAATTTCTACAAATATTTGAAAATTAATGGGAGCTTTTTCGACACATTCGAACACACCTGGTAAAGAAAACTTGAACGCTACTTTAACTGAGAAACTTATGTGCGTACAAAAAAGAAGTTATTTATCATCTTATGTTTTATATATCCTTGTATTGAATGATAACAAAGTCTCATATATCAAATGATCATAATCATTTTAGAAACAACGTGTATTGTAATTTTGGAGCAATGTTACTTGAAGAATGTTAAACTAATACAAATATATCTCGAAAAAGAAATTGCGAGATTTTGTACTGCGAAACGTGGTGCATCATTAAGCCATAACATATTGATGATACTGTAATCGCTAAATTGTGTGAGTCAAGTCAATAATCTTAATCATTACACACGTTTAGAATGTAGTTAAAACTTAGCAACTTAGAATACCTGAATGATTTTTGATACATGAGTCTAGTTATATTAATATTGCTATATCATAATATGTGCTCCTTTGTTTAAAATCTAATATCAATTTGACACGTGATATAGTAATCATTTAATCAAAAAGTAGAACATAAGCACCTAAATGACTTTTTATAATGGTATAGAAATATCAAATCACAAGTAACCATTTTCATTTCAAGTCGTTGTCCCTATTATTACAGCCAAGCTCGGATTGTGACTGTTAACCATGCTCTATATTTAGATATAAGATGTAGTCCATTGATCACAATTGACATGTACGCTTATAGTCTGTGATATAATCATGCCTACTGTTTTCATGTCATAGTTTTAACCATTGATGGAAACACTATGAACGACGGTTAATTTAATTTCCGATTAGACAATATAAATGTGTTTCTCAATGAAGTCATATAGGTCATGCTGATAGCAAAAGACCTTCGCTGATATATGATATACTATTTTCTATTGGCACTAATGAGTTAATGTATTATTGATGTTTTAACTGATTAGAAATCTATGTGTATTTTTGTTGGGTTTAAAACCATAGCGACAGATTGCATGGGTTATATAACGGCGGTCAGTCCATCTACACACTGTTCCTGGAAAGGCTTACTCTGGATTTAGCTGTTAACCAACTACTAGGCGCATATTTCCGTCAGAAACTGACTACTGCCCTATATGATTTAGAATCTGTTGTAGGAGGGATAATTAGTTCATGACCAACGAAAGTATGCCCCACTTGGGAATCGAACCTACGACCCATCGACAAGTAGACTTGTGCGCTACCGACTGAGCTAGCCGGACAGGCAAATCTATGTGAAACGACAGATATAAGGCCATGCCACATTCATGTGTGATTTAATCAATGCCTTATCTAATCATTCTTATTACCATTTATACGAATCACATAGATTTCTCTTTTCATTTCCACATGGCAACCTTGGCAGGATGAGTTTGTTTGTTTCTGTGGAAACACCAATTTGTGTGCAAAACGACTAATTTGTGCTATCCTTAAAAAATGATTTGTCTGATATAACCGCGTCTCGAATGAAACAAGTACCTACTTGAACTTTTAACTCAGTTAGCAAATAACAAAGTCTAAAAAAAATATTATCAAATCAATCTCATTCAAGATATGTTTACTCAATATGTTTATTACAGCCACGATTCAAATCATTTGAGTAATAAAACAACAAAACATCAAAACAATTACAAGTACCACTTTCTCTATGCCAAGTCAATTACATTAAAACGATGCACCAAGGAACACATTTGTCTTAACACGAATTATACCAATTACAATTGTAATTTAAAATAAAGTTCTAAACATAAAATAAATTAACAAATATACTAAAGTTTGATTTTTTAAAAATTTGAATTGCAATTTAGAGCATTTCATTTTGTAATATTATGAATTTTATATCAAAATGCAGATTAACCGATTCTACGTTTACCTATTGTTTATGATTCTTTTATATAGTGTATAATACGCGTCTAAGTATCCACACATAATTGTTACAGTCACGTTCACCTTGTTTAGTCAAGACTACATATTAATGACAATTTGTGTCAAAAGTCAAAATAATATGTACTCACAACAAAATGTCTTAAATGTGACAGTAATTATTTTTCACGATTTTATATTCTGGAATTTTGAATGATAAGTTATCCTATTAAAAAAGAGGTATCACAATATTTATAACTTTCTTGTTGTTTAACATGATATAGATACATTTTTTTCCAAAAGAATGAACTGACAAAAATTAAGTGTTACAGATAGTTATGATAAGCTTTTGGAAAAATGGCATGTAAATATGTATAAAATGAATTAATAATGTTAAGAACGTGATTGTAATGAGGTATTTCTATAGATGCTTGCGAATTATTGATCACTTTAATTAAGTCCTGGTCTGCACTGTTATTAATGTTCTAATCCATTGTAATTTATCTTTAGTTTATTATCGAATAAAACAGGTAAAGAATAAACTGACTTATTCATCACGTTAAACTCCGTTACACTGTTTGCTTGATAAAAATGGTGCTAAAAAGTGTCAACCAAATGCAACATGTATGCATCATTTACTTTTATTTTTGTAAGCAGTTAATTTCTTAAACTGTTGTTTATTACATGCCATCAACTATTCGACTTTTTTCAATTACAATTACTAATATTTTCTCTTTACGTTTCTTGTCATCCTTTCATCTGTGTCTAGCAAAACGTCTTGTAATATGTACAGTATAACAATGTTTTGGCAAAGCTAATTTTTTTCATATATTTGAGAATGCAAATGTAACCCATCTGTAATTTTTAATTACAATGATAAACCTTTTTTTAAAAAAAACTAATTTGTGTTGTTTAATACATTGACGCGGAATATCTGGTTATGTTATAACATATATTTCCATTTCCACTTAAATATATATAAAATATATTAAAGATTAAATGGATATTAACGCATATCAAATGTTACCCATATGTACATCATACATATGGATAACGTTTTGAAATGCAATTTGATATCATGTAAGCTTCATACACCTCATTTGATAAATAATTAGTTAAAATGATCAATGGTTTTATATGCCCTGGTGTCTTGTAACTTTCCGAGATTAATATCATGTATAATTTTCAGCCATACCTAACACGAGAATGCGTTGTATTATTACAATAATTTTCTTTCGCAAAAAATACAACAAGTTAATCAAGTTAATATAAATGATAAATGGATACAAAAAAAACTTAACCATAGTCATTTAGATCATACCAAGATATAATAATAAATGCAATCAACATAAAGTATTCGTCGTTCTATCAGATAAGTATGGTAAAGGAAATTGGTGTTATAATATTTATATTTATGTACAAACCGTAACGATACTATCAAACAAATCCTAAATTAAACCAACTGAGCTGGCACGTCTATTAAGAAAATACGTCCATTTATCGAATGAATTATAAATTATTCAGAATAACATATATCTACACTAAGCAATAGCACAGGTTTGCAATTCGCCTGACTGATTTTGATTCAGTTCATAAAAGAAGAATTTAACAAGAACTGTAAATTGACTACAAGACTTCAATTTCCACAAGGCGCTTATCTGAGGGGATGTCTTCGTACAATTAGTTAAATGTTTTTGTTTCCTCTCTATACACACTGTTAAATGGATAACGGTCTGATTGAAAATGATTATATGACTAGAGTGTATAAGCATAAAACTTAAAGTGTTACCTAAAGAACATGTATTAGGATACACTTTTAAAGTTGTACTTGTCATGAAGTTTTAACATTATACTCACGTCTTAAAATGATGCAATTGATTATGTCCGTTTGTTTGTACATTATCCTAAATATTTGACCTCAAAAAATCTTGCATGGGTTACATAGATGTATCTCAGTGATCGAAACTGTTACAAATATCTTCTAAGAGTTTATCAATAAAACTAGCTTTATAAGGTTTGTTATCTTTAAGCACAAATAAAGCTTCTAGAATGTTCTCTGGTTTGATTTACTGATTTATGTTCAAAACACCTTCATAAAAACATGTATGAAATTCTATCACAAATGGTTCTGGTAAAGTTCATCACATATATGGCACCAAGAGCTTCCATTACAGATAATGTTGAAAGGAACACAGTGAACAACGACCCAAATCGTATCACAATATACTATACAAAACACTTGCTCAGATGAGCCAAAACAGCTAAGTCGTTTACTAATTTATACTTTATACTTTTGTACTTACTGTTCCAGAATTAGATTTCAGAAACTCATTTTATGATTATAAAAGAAAATAGCTCTTGCTGGTATATAACTGCACACACTGAATGTTTTATCTAAATATTGCAGACATACAAATGTGGAAAATTTCTTTAAAATACGATGTTAAAAAATATCGATATGATTTTTTGGAAAGTTAAGGATTTCATATGTCAACGTTGCAAAAGATTTACAGTTGCGTATACCATTACATTTTTTCTGCTGATGAATTTAATAAGGGCAGTGCACGGACTCGAGTTTAAAGCATTTGAATTTAAAAAATGTGCTGCAGGAAAAGAATCATTTGTTACTCATGTTGTTGGAGTAAGCATATCAGATTGTGTAGATCAATGTGCACGACGTCCATCATGTAAGTTAGCTGAGCATAGTGTTAGATTACAAATTTGTAATTTGTACAGTATGGACAACATTACTTTAACTAATGGTCATTGTGATGTAATCAAAAGAACAGACATATCAAATGAGGTGAGTGTAAATGGCATAATTAAAGATCCTTGTTATATTTACGTTACACAATTAATTCTAACTCATAGTTCCATGATTCATTTGACTTTTTAAGGCGTACAGATACTTTATAAAAGTTTTCGAATGTTGCTATATTTTTAGTTAGTCCATTTTGTATACCACTTAAATGATTTTGAAGATGTTGTCTGTCATTTGAACACTTTTGCGATCAAATAATGCCATTTCTTAATAACAAGGAAGTGTACTTTTACAAATGGTGTTTTCATTTAGATCGGAGGTCATAATCAAAAACAAAATTTATATCAGCGGATGTATAATGACACAGCTCGTTTAGGATAACTTTAGACAGAATAAAACGATGCCATTTTTATACACAGGAGAATCTAAGTATAGTACACCTAATTATCGACTATTATCAGTGTGTTTTGATGTATCAAATTTAGTGCGAGAACACACATTACACGCATTAAGACATGTTCGATACTTTCATTACACAAAATCAGCTGACCTCCCCGTTTTATATACTACATGAGTCCCAAATATGTAAGCAAAATGAGTCGTTTGTCTCAAGTTATTCTAAACGAGCTATACTTGATAAAGTATTAGATTTAATCCTTTTTATTAAATGATCTTATTCAGAGTCTTTGTGTTAGCAATTGTGACGATGGACATGGTTGTGATAACAGTAATAACTGCATAAAATTCGGTTAGTGTAATTTTTAAATCAAGAATGTTGCATGATCTTCAAACAAAATCCCACAGTATTAAAGTAAACTTTGAGTGGCTTAACTAAGATAAAACATAGTTCACGCTTATTTTAAGTATCCGTTTTGTAATTGTATAAGCTAATACAACCCGGGTAGGTAGCGCAGATGGTGGCGCGCCTGGATTTCGAATCTAGTGTCTCGAGGGCTATGGGTTCCGTCGGTTCGATCCCATCCAGGGATTATCTTCTATGGAAATTTGAAAATTATGTTAATTTTCCTCCATTAACAAGGTATATGGAAACGTTTCCGGCCTTGTGGAAGGGAAGGTGAGTACTGGTTATAGACAAGGACCCAGGAAAGCTAGTTTGGTGCGCTAGACGCCGTAAAATAACATATACAGTTGTGTTGAAACGGCGCCAAACCCACTAAAACTCATAATTAATTTTAGTTTTCTCATCTGAAAGTGATTTATTCGTCTTTAACTTTAATTAATGTATCATCACGGTAAAATTATAGAATTATCCAAATAACTTTGAACACGAAGTATTGGTTTGTGTAAAGGAGGAAAAGATTTATCTAAATAAAAATACTTTTTTTGTTTGTAGAATGTGACCCACTTGAGCTTCCAAATTTAAAATACTATGGTAACGTTTACACAATAGGAAGTAGAAGAAAATATGTATGCGAGTATGAAAACCTGGAAGTTAAGATTACAAATCACGTGACATGCCTGACAAATGGCTCATGGGATCACATACCAACATGTGTTCAGTGTAAGCATTAAATTATATTTGTTTGTTTATCTGTTTGGGTTTTACGGCGCATCAACACAGAAAGGTTAAATCGTGCCATTAAATTAGAAAATAAAACTCTTATTAGTATATGTTTTATAGACGCAATCGTACATATTACAATCAAATAAAAGTAAATCTTGAAAGTTTGGACATAAAAGCAGTAAAAAACAAACTATGCTGTGAATTTGTACTTGGACAGTTGAAACCACATTCAAGGGTAAGTCAATACCTAAAAGTCAAGAGAGAATTTTATTTTTACATGAAAATATTCTTATTTCACATCTTAATAACTGAACTTCGAATAGAAAAGAAATACGTTGAATCTAGATAATCAAGTTTTCTCAACAATTTACCGAAGGTCCTAAAAGACAATTGGTAAAATACAAATCAATATGAATTAAATTTCAGTGTCCAAAGTTGCATTTGGTAAAGAAGTTACTATGAGTTCAAATTATCAAAACGGAACTACTCCAGCAAAACTGGTATGTAGGTACATGTTTGTGATTGTTTTCTAACCATTTCGCCGTGCCTAACGGGAAATTTAACATGTTAATAATTTAACAAGCATAATTTTGAATTGTTTTACACTTAATCATATCATACAATAACGTAAATTTATTGCATTAAATTACAAATACATTCATAAAATTACAATTAAACGCAGTGTAAATAAGAAGATATAAAAAAGATATGGAAATATTGAGTCAACAGAAAAGCCGTGTATCGTTTTTTTAAACCTCTAGATAACTTTTTTCTGTGTTTTGGTATTTTTGCTATTAAATAATGGTTTGAATTTATTTATATTAATTATTTGACTAGTGGCAAAAATGGATTTACATATGTTTTGTAAATTCTGCATAGTTATGACCTACAAATTATGGTATTATGCTTATATTGGTATTGTATCCAACCATATAAGCTAGAATATCTTTATGCGTCATTTCTGACAGAAACATCTTTTAAAGTATAGTATAATATAAAACTAGCATTTTAAGCACGCAAATATTCAATTTCATAAAATTTTAATGTTATGTTACAGGTTGATGGTGATAAAACTGGTCTATGGCCAGAAATGGCATGTACTCGTAGGGATTACATGCCTTGGATGATTGTTAATCTAGTCGACACATATACTATATATGAGTTTCATGTATATAATCGTATTGATTGTTGTCGTACGTATATCACCTGTTTTGTTCTTGATTATTACTGCGACGACATTTGCAACGTTTGTTTAGAATTACCATTGAATAAGTTCCGCATAGTTATACTTGTGTGTGATATCAATAATTCATTTTGCGGACCACTTTTACGTATGTATAAATGATATCATTTTATACTTTGAGCATGAGATGAAGTCTATTACAATTAATATTTATCATCGGTAAGAAGTTCAGAATCAAGCTTTCAAGTATATCTCGTAAGTAATCAAATGCCTTAATCATATTCTAACTATTATACTATAATCAATGATGCGAATTCAGTAAAGCTACTGTTTTTCAAAATGGCATATTTTAAAAATTTTGGTTTATCATGCCATTGGAAATATTTATAAGGCAGTGATATATAATAATAAAGGTTTCCATCGTTCATGTTTTTCGCAACAATATAATCCAATTTCGAACGTGGGCCATTTACATTTGAACAAGCCGGAGTTGCGAAAAGGTTTTGTGGGTTTTTAAAAAAATATAATGTAATCTTAGACAAAACATGTATTTTATATCTTCAGCTGAAAGGTTACATGCTTTAAGAATCACAGTCGGTGAAACACTTGATGCACTGGAATTTTGTGTGCAGTACAAACTGGAGTTGGACCCAGTAGTTCATATATTATCGTTAAGAAGACCATGTGTGGGTAGATACATAAAGTTACAGATACTGGACGTTGAATATTTAACTATTACCGAACTTGAAGCGTTTGGTGCAAGTTCCGATGATATGGATAATTACTGATTGTCTTATTATACCTGGTCGTAGCGTTTTAATCTTATTTTTCTTTTGTATTTCAATTTATACGTGTAATAGTCATGTATAGTAAGGTCGATAAACATGTATCTGAGTTAGACAAAAATGAGTTTGGAAAATAACAATAATTATCGTCGTCTGTTTAGTTAGTTATGTTGTTGTTTTACAATCTATCTTTTTCATAAGGAATTGAAACAAATGCATTGCCCTGAAATCATTATCCACTAAAATAGTAATGACAACAATTGCAAAATTGTACAACGTATGTTAAATCAACTAATTATTCAATGTATATATTTTGCTGATGAAGAATACATTTAGAAGCGTGTACATTTGTATTACCTAAATGTTACATTAAACAAATGCTAATACATGTAAGCAGTGACTAATTGTACTGTTGACACATTAAGTTGGTAGGCTGCACATAGGCTAGGAAGAAGTGAGACATTTAGTAAGTAACTGGATTTAACAATTGCATTTGTACATAATGCATAGAATCGAGATATATTAAGTTTATCAGAAGCCCGACAATGAAACTTTTAATGGAAATGTACAATAAGTCGATAACCCTTCGGAGTCTATGGTCATTTTGATAAGATATGTAACTTGATAACTGTCAAACATTATAGTAACCATAAATAATCCTTACTTTGTGACGAGCGTTGGTAAGGATTGATTCGGGGATGCTTTGAACAACCCCATCATGGTTGATGGACACATTTGTTTTATAATTGGTTAGAGCTTGGCCGATTGGTATAAAGGAAAGAGATATTACGATATTAACGAGTCTGCATTTAGCACCAGATAGACATACCCAAGTTACTGAAGTCAGGGAAGAATTATTAAGAATTATTCCTTCAATATCAACTGATCCCTACTGGCTCTACTGGCATTATATTTCCTGGCACCTAAGTATCCTGCAAAGGAGCACTGCGCTCTATTGACGGAAACGGTCAATTTTAATCGCCCGTACGATGGCTATAGGTAGAACCTGACTGTAGATCGATTAATTAAGCTACTTTCTTACTTTAATTGCTTGATTCCTTTTGTTAGCGCTTTCCTTACCCTCATGTATATGTATCGTCCATCCAAAAGATATGCACGGCGTAACTGTATAGCAGTTAATAAATAAATGTTGATTTATGTATTTTTATTAAAGTTTTAAACACTTTCTGTCGATTCTATCAAATGTTATGAGCCTTAATATTTGCACCTACATCTCACATTGTCATGTTTTGTCTGTGTCCATGTTTACAGTTTGTTTATCAATTTCATTCCAAAAAGCAACACTAAATTTAATTCATGTTTGAGAATAAAATCCCATAGATACCATGGAAAATCTTTAAGACACGAGTTTGTCCATGCAATTTCTTCGACTTGAAAATATTCTGAAAGTTTTATGAAGTACAAAGAGTAATACAAATCAGAAACCATCCCTCTTCTTAATTATATCATTAGTTCCTATAAGATTATACAACTATCGATTACACGATGGAACATTCAAGGTTAAAAGTAAGCATTCACGTATTACAGAGGTAATTACAGCTTCAGATATAGACCAGAAAATCTGTTAACCTTTGCGTACAGGAAAGGGATTTAATTGGAGACGAATTACAAATTATCGCTATTAACCTCGACCTATATTTGCTTCTGCCATAACAGAGAACTTGGTGACCGTTTCAATAATATCTTATGCTTCTAAAATATCAGAAATAATTAAGCTAGTAAGCTATCATTCCAAACAACTTAAATATGAAAATTAAAGTGCTGAAGTCACTTAATTTGTTTCAGATTGGTAGTTATGAAATGCGTTTTCAATACCCAACGTACAAAGACCACCATGCGCAAATGTTATGTTAAGTAAAATACAGTGAGTTTTTTCTTGTTTTGTTGATGTGTTTTTTGGAAACCATAACTAAACTCCTTACCGGCTTTTTTGTTTATTTTCTTTAAACCTTATTATTTCACAAGGAACCAACACGTGTAAACAGGAAAATCAAAATAATTGGTTATTTCCATAGATTAGTATGATTTGAACCCGGATAATAGTGAAAATTAAAAGATATACAAATACCGTTTATTATAGAAAAGGTAACGTTATTTTATATGCGTATAGGCATTTGCACGGGTTGCGCATGATCTAGATGTTCAATTAGTTATGATTATTGGGAATTTAGTCTCAATGCAAGTTTGAAAACGATCAATGATGGTTTAAGATGTAAATGTAAATAACTTTCTATATTCTTATTTTCACGATGTAGACCGATTTATCATGTGTATTAGTAAATTTGAAATATAAGAGTCTTTACTTGTTGTCACAACTCCTTTCAAATGAATTCTATCTATTCACGTTTTCGGTTATTTTTGCAGTGCGCCTAAACAAAACTAATAATACAGCTTTCAGAACTCCACAATATAAATCATTTAAATTTGAAAATGTCCAAATATAATATTTACCTTGCCTTAGGGATTTTTAAACACTTTCACGAAGACAGAAATTGTTTCCGTCTGAGACACCTGCGTGTAAAATGAAATACAAAATGAAATATTTTCCTGAAATATAGAGTTGATTGCTTTCTCGGTTTTTCCATTTGTCTATTTTGTCATTTCGTTATATTGTTATTTGAAACACAATAGGCTACACAACTTTAATGAAACTTGTAAATACTAGATACATTTCAAGTTTATTTCAATTGCTAATAGAAAACACGCGGTTTCAAAGAAATTCATTACAAGTACCAATCTATTATTTTAATAATAACACCTTAATGTGTCACCCATAATTTGCTCATGGCAAAAGTGCTCACAGAAAACTATTATTCCTTAGAAATTGATGTTAAGATTTTGATATTAAACACATTTACATTATTCACCAATAACATAACAATAATTATTAAATTGACTTCCTATTAAACGGTACATTATTTTATTGTGAAAATGGCTCCATTCCGGTAATTTATTTCTCAATGTTTTAAAAGGAAATTGGTTGCTTTGAGGTGAATAATCAAAATTAATTTTCCAATTACATCTAGTAAGACCTGAACTTTTATATGAAACAAGAAATACCTTTTAAAAAAAGACAAACTGCGTAGAACTATGAAACAATCATGCTATGTTCAAGTGTATTAACGAAATATCTGCCTCACATGCAATTAAATATCGCACTTCACATTGCACTGCATTACCGGTTTACCATAGATACTTCCCTATTATTACATATTAAAAAAACATGTCCAAAAAACTAGCGAATGTAAAAGAAAAAAACTAATTGTATCAAAGGGAGATAACTTGTATGCTCATCTATACTGATTTTAAAGTGATTGTTCCGATGCAATCTACCCTACGAAGAGGAAACTATTCTCAACAAAGTCATAAAGGCCAGTCATAAAATTTTTGTGTGTGAAAATAAATAACTATAATATTAGACACATTCATTAAATTTAACAATTAAATATCCAATGTCCGAAACTTGAAAACAGAAATGTTTAAATCCATTATTTGGTACTGAACTTATTATTAAAATTCTGACAAAAATCACTTTAATACTAAATATGTGATAACTAAGAAGGTATCTTAAAATTCTAACCTACGTTTTATGAAGAGTATTAATTAATTATCACAGTCATTAAACTATCATTTGAATTTAGTGATATACTCTCACGTGTCATAAACTGATCTTATTTTTCCCTAATAATTTCGATTACATTGAAACAGTAAATTTTGAAGCCAGTATGAGTGTATTTTCTATCATTTAGTTAGTGATATACCAACATAGTTTACCATTTATGTTTATAAATGTTAAAGCAATGTCTGACGCGAATGCATTGTATTGACCAACATGTATCGTAGCAATCTGATTAAAACCCGATATAAAATTTTCCGCTCGCCTACTCGCTAATTTAGATCTGGTCGTTGTCAGGGTCACGTTCAGGTGACCTATTTGCATTATAATATTCATGACAAAATTGTTATGTTAAATAACCTTTTTACATCGTCAACGTCACACAATATGAAATGAGCCGTTCAATCACAGCCTGTGAATAATACCGCTTACAAATTAGCTCGAAAACCTTGGTACATAAATAGAAATTACGAGATTAAAATGCTTTTAATAGTGTTTCGTCTAGATAAAAGCTACGCATTGAATGGTCGACATTAAGGTCATCTCAACGTGATTGAGATCTTAGAGATCCTGTACGACAACGTTCCACAGGATATCTGTTTACGGAGATTGTTATCGTAGTTTCTTGGTTAACGAGAGAGAATATGACAGAAAAGGCTGAAAAAGATTCTTTATCTAATTAACTATTTTATCCTGCTCTGTCAGTAAGAGCTATATGTCTTTATTCAGGCGGTTATTTGTATAGTCTAAAACGGAAACAAAATTGACAAGTTCTTCTTATTTCTTAATTAGCTTTAGAAACCTAGCAGCGTTTATGTTATAATGTCTTCATTAGACATTGTAGACCTCACAACTTCCTAGTTTATATTCAATGTTCCATTATAGTAAATATATGCAGTTAAATATGTTTGTTTCTTTATTGGTTATCAATTTTATGAATATTGAAATAAAAATACTTAATGCTTTATATGGCAATATAAACATAGCTGTATATAAGTTCCGTAAAATTTTCCTACACATTGACAACGTTTCCATGCAAAAGCAATAAATATTATCTTCAAATATTAAAGCTCATTTTCGTTTTAAGATAACTGATGCAAATATATTGTTTTATCACAAAACAAATAATTAATTTAAAGTTTGGCATATTAGGTCGTTGTTTATAGTTATAGTGTTCGTGTAATGCACAAGGTAATTGTTTAATTATTTTATATCGACATTAGCTGCATCATACATTACATTGATTACTGTAATAGTTATTGACAATCATCATTAAAAAGCAATTGTTTCTAGCAATTATTCTAGAAATGGTATGTCTCAACTTTTTCAAATTGATTAAATTAGTGATTAGGAAAATTAAGAAAAGT
This sequence comes from Mactra quadrangularis, assembly GCA_025267735.1. Taxonomy (NCBI): domain Eukaryota; kingdom Metazoa; phylum Mollusca; class Bivalvia; order Venerida; family Mactridae; genus Mactra; species Mactra quadrangularis. The sequence continues at coordinate 17,333,621 of CM046304.1, forward strand.
TAATCATTAAAATAAACATTCATTGTCTTCTACAAATTATTCCAAAATTTAAATTGAATTGGTATTTTATTATAATTGCTCTATACAATGATTGTTGATTAAATGGAGATATCGAAGTTATATGGGGCTTTATTAAAGAAATTAACTAGTTCGTATAGTCGTTATGTTAAACTGTTTGTAGAAATAGAGCCCCATGAAAATTGAAAAAATGTATTAATACACGTATGCAGGAAAGCCATAAAACCACTAGAAAACCAAATAAATAATTACTCAGTAGCCAATTAGCACTTTTTATTATAGCCTTATTTAGGTATAAATAATTAGGCTTTTACCGTATATTTCATTTTTATTCCATCCTTCTAACTTAATATTACGTTATAGAACCTACTACGTTATTTAACAGAACCATAAAAAATATAAGATAGTGCTAGTTAATTTGTTAAATTGCTAATTGCCTCTACAAATTGGATTAAATGCATAGCAAATAGTTAAAAGAAGCCATTTGGTCGTGATAAATTATATAGATCCGTCCAGATTCAAAATATACATTTCTTCTTCGTGAGGAAACCTTCGTTAAATTATCTTTGACTAAGGAACCAGACTATCGAAACAAACATGTTTCACGAATAAATAATTGCTAATACAAAAGCTGAACAACAAGACCATGTTATAATTAGGCGTAATAAAAGTATTTTACATGAGCAATTACGTAAATACACAAACAATTTGATAGTTTTACAAAACATTTCCTTTCTAGAGCATGTTCAACCTTGCATATGGTTATCGCTCTCGATTTCTAAACAAATCAAACAGGACAATCAAACAACAAAGATAGTGTTAGTTTTTGTATTAAACCAATGCTGAACTTTGCAACCATCGTAATCATATAAACAAGACCACCATATTTGATTTTTTATGAACGAGAAAAAAGATAAACTAAACATTTATAAAATTTTGTCTTCGTGCATCAAATTTCTCTTCATCTTTTAAAAATCACAAATCGATTTTAATAGTATTTATACAACATTGATTCATAGTATAGATGGTACGCCTTTGAGGCAAAACCCCGGCTATAAACAAAACAATCAGAAAAAAGGATAAAATTGTATTCCTTTGACAAATAATGCACCATATGTTTATACTATTGAATCGATGTCAGCGTTTGATACAAACCTCAAAAATTTTGTTAAATGCATTATTTTCTAAGTTAAAATGTGGTAACCTACTTTCAACATAACAAAATGCTGATGAATTAAATCGCATTGACAAATGTTAAGAGGGAAATACTTAACAAAGCAAATAATAGCATAAAGACAATAATAAATAGATACTATTAACGCAAGAATTATTCTGAATGATATTTTTATCAAACAAGTACGTCACCACGGGGACATAGTTTTTAACAATTTTCTCGAAGTCTCAGAGGTACTGAATTATTCACCTTAGGTAAAGTTTATAATTGTTCTCCTTTCACTTTTAATAGATTAATGTCAACTAAAAACTACAAAAGTGTTCATTCTTCTGTTTAGCAACACCTTTGGTGACAAACAAAACTATATCTATTTTAAAGTTAAAATGCATTGAGTCTTTTACTAACTATTAAGTTACACTAGACTGTTTAAAACAAATATTCCCTCAGGAAACCACATTTACATATAATATTAACCCCTAATGCTGTTGTAAACCGCACGATCTAGACTCAGGAAGCCAATTTTTTAGCCAAATCTTAAACCTGTCTATGACTATTCAATATTTTTAGTTTTAATTTTGACGTAATACACCTGAATCCAAAAAAAACATGCTTGAAATTTTAACAGTAAACTTAATCATTATTCAACATTTTGAGAAGCATTTCCGAACATAGTTACATGATAAAATTTTGTATTTGCATTCAGCTCATAAAATCCTTCATTTAAATGCATGACGTTGTCATTATTGAAATGAATTAAAATGACAAACACACGCATTTCTAACATTTTTATATAATTGAACGGAATCTTAGAGTACATTTATAAATTAATAAATGTGAGAAAATGCATACAACCCATTGTCAATAAAACATTTTATGTAATACATATGTTTGTGACAATCTTGAATACAATCACTGTTGATATGTACAGAGCAGATAAAACTGCACAGAAACAAAATTTGATTACGTCTTCGAAAGAAGTGTGGAGATATGTAGTTGTAAATATGTGTTATAGAGTATAAAGGGAATGCAAATGGCACAGATTTCGTCTGTTACTATGTGAATAATACTAAAGAATAAAAAGAAACAATGAGTTCGAAAGACAATTTAGGAGCAAAAGCTTACCAAGCAAAAACCTATCTGATTGTTTAGACTAGTGATTGCATTTAGGTCATAAAGACCCCTGCATCAATCTCCACAAAAATTATATCAACGTTAACGATGGTACAATATATTTTTAATTTCTTCGAGATAGATGCCTGTTGATAAAAATGTTTTACTTTACAAGCCTATGAGTACAAAAAAAGCTTTTCAACCTAAATAATTAAAAACTATACATCTAGTTTTTACATTTCGAATTACACTTGGAAAGACATAAAATCGTCTAATAATTGTTTATTGATGTTAATTCGGATTTTAATACAATTCTTTTAAAGAAACATTTACAACATCTTATGATATATGTGATTCTTGGAAAAGTCATACGATACATATAACTAAATAAATCAGCAACTGCTAAAATTTCTGGTTTATAGCATTTCAATTAAAAGAATTCTTATCTAAATATTGAACACTTTCCTAAAGTTATGCATGCTTAAACCAAAATCAACAAATAAAATGTATATATAAATTAAGAGTCACAACGCAGCTATGTAAAATAACAACATTATTATACTATGAAAATGTACGAACCTTTCCTAATTGTTGTGCTTTCTTGCAAATTGAGATGACCTGGGAACGTTTTTCTAAGAGTATCTTTATCTGTAGAACTTATTGCAATCAAATTAGGCGGAGATTAATTTCATTTCTCATTCCCCTGAAAAAAAGACGAATGTCAACTTGAACAAATCATAAAAACAATTCATCATCTTCGTTACTATACCTTTGGTGACGAAAGTTGACAATTTCTTTAAGAAAGCTAACACATGTAATCTTTAGCTAACAATCCAATTCCAACCTCTATCTCAACTATTATTCCCAGTAGAATTCACACAGATATTAACCTAAACAGTTAAGTAACACTTAATGAATAGAGTTAATTATTGAGAATAACATTGTGCGTAATATGGTAATCAGAATTTTGAATCACAATAAATGGAAAATTCTATTCATGTTTAGCTGATCAAAGTTGCATTTTTAACCCACTTATAACGAAGTACATGTACTTACAATAGCATTGAAGCTTGATATATGTGTAATTAGAATGACAAGTACATGGAATTGCAGTGCTGTCTGTGTATTGTAAGGAAAATTCAAAGCAAAGTCACGCAATTACAAGAGAAACATTCTTAAATTAGCCAAAGAAGCAGAAATACAAGCGTAAATTAGATATGCAATTCAGAAGAAAATACAAATAGGAACTTTTACTGTTATGGCATTTAATATAATTATGATAGTTTCCTTAGGGGATTGTTCGTCAATTGCATCTGAATGTATTTCTTGTTTAAAACTGATAACCTCATATATTTGAAGACTATAACTGGTCCCATGGTTATGTTATAATTGTGAACACATTTATCCGAATGTTTATCTGGTGGCCAAGGTAATAATTTAAAATACCAGTTAAACGACTTTCAGTGGACTCATATTACATACACATGTGATAACACATTTTAAATTAGTACTGTACTTCTCACATTAAAATATCAAAGTAACGTACTTAATGATAATCAGTTTTGTTTTCAATGCTGTCTCGCTATGTTGAGATCGTGTCTTGATCGTTCATTATGCAAAAATCTAGGACTTAAAAATTAGCTTTTGGATTGTAATTTATAAACTTGTGATATGAGTTTCTTTTATTTTCATCATTTAATCTTATTTTAAGATGTGAAGGCTTTATCACAGAAATTCGTTCATACAGTTTGAAACTTCCATTTACTTCTGTTCACTAATTCGAATATTAAATTCCTTTGCATTTGAATAAAATGCACATCTGTTATGATCTTAGCATGCGTAATGTTTGTGGAAACTACATAAAATACATACTTTTACATGTTTTATTGAGACATGATGCTGTAATATACCGAATCAATACTGTTTTACAATGTCTGTCATCACATTAGATATATGTTAAAGTATTTAAATATGCTTGTTTTATACAGGAGAAATTCGTAACAACTCTTTATTCATCAGTGTTACAACACATGGGAGAGGTTTTAGGGTTTCCACTTTAATGTTGTAGATAAAAAAAGGTTTAGATAAAGCAAAAAAGATATCCTACGCAAAAAGAATTAAAACCTTGACCATACCAGTATTGATAAATCTGTAAATACGTTTGCTTTACAAATAATGTACCTTTCAATTTCACAATTTCTACCGATATTGTGTAACAAAAGGACATTTAAAGACTATCTCTGTAGCTGCAAAAGCATAAGGTTTATGACGATTTTTAGTTTACTTTAAGGTAAAAATCCCTAATATTAACACCATTATGTTATTATATACTGATGGTGCTAATACTAAAAATAAATTTAATAAGTGTTTTATAAAATACTTAATTATTTCCCTAGTCATAGCAATAATTCAAAATCAGTATACTATAATTACATTAGCCCTTCAGACAGACATTTTGACATTTTCATTAAGATTAATTTAGTAAACACAAGCCATGTTACCGGATAATTAAAAAAAATAACATTTTGTATTGTTTGTAAAGAGGAGAACCGTAATTGAAGACAAAAGCAGTGGCAATACTCTAGTACGCAATTACGCCTGGCAAATTGATGTGTATATTAAAGTTAATAAACAGTAACACTATAGCATTGGAAAAGCATTTGTATTAAACAATGTAATTGTAATTAATGCACAATAAAGTGATTAATCTTTATAATATCTAAATTAATTTTTATATTGATGTTTTAGTAGATAATACTTTATCTAATTATTCAATTCTATTGATCTTTTTTTTGTCGCTCATATTTCATTGTTTTACTAAATCATTTGCCGATGTTATACTCTCACGTATGGGACACATTTTCATTTAAGATTTAAATGCACAAATTGTGGGACATAAGACCAGTATATCATCTGTATCGTTTAGTTCACATGAAAGAATATTTTATTGTAGTTACAAACCTTTCAAAGTTAATTATAGTTGTTCAGTTGTTCAATAAAAATTCCGTGCGCCATAACAAAACTAATAAAACTGCTTTCACAATCACTCAATATAAACTACTTACAGATGTTAATGTGAAACTCGAAATATAATATTTACTTCGCCTCAAGGGATATTGTACAATTTTACAAAGACAGAAATCATTATATTTAAATTGTTTCCGTCTACAACAGCTGGTGTAAAATGAAATACAACATACATATCATTTTTCAGAAATAAAGAGTAGATTGCTTATTGTTTTTCTATTTGTCCATGTTTGGCATTTCAAAAAATTCTGATTTAAAACACGATAAGATGCGTGATTTTAATATTAGGTATTATTTTAGTAAACACATGTTGCTATCGAAAATCACTTACTTAAAAAACTAAAACCAATCAAATCTGTGATTTGAATAAAGGTCTTATATGCCAGCCTCTTTTTTGCAGTCATGATAAGAAATTGTAACAAAACATGTTTTGGTTGACTGAACCCGGGGCATAAAGAAAATAAATATTTTTAATTATCTCATATTGCATAGTATTTAAGTATTAATATTTTAGATTGAAATACTTTAATAATATTCACCAATATTTTGACAATGAATAATCATCGGTCTTCACATAAACACAATAATTGTTCTTAAAATAGGCACAATTGCATCAGCACTATGTTTTATAATGGAAATGTCTCTATTGTGTTAGTTCATTTAGTGCCTTTTTCTATTTTTGGTCGTACATGTACCAATGTATATTACTATATTTTCACATCCACAAGCACTTAAACAGTGGCTCAAACGAATGATCTGTTCGATAAACAAGTATCGTAGTTTCTTGGTTAACGAGAAAAAATATGACAGAAAGGCTGAAAAGATTCCTAATCTAGTTAACATTTTTATCCTGCTCTGTCAGTAAGAGCTATATGTCTGTATCCATGCATATATTTGTATAGTCTGAAACGGACACAAAATGGACAAGCTCTTATTCTTTCTTAATTAACTTCAGAAACCTGGTAGCGTTTTTGTCATATAATGTCTTCATTGGACATTATTAATCTGACAACTTCTTATTTTGTATTCCATGCTTTTATTGTAGTGAATATATACAGCAAATATTTCCTTCTTTACCGATTATCGATTTTATCAACATTGAACAATATTTCTTTCTGAAGAAAAGTATCAATCAATTTACGACACTTCACTAAAAACTGCTTTAGAGTAGTTTTTAGCCGGATTTTTCAACGAAAAATATATTTTGGCAAAACACGGGCTGACGGGCGACCGGACGGGCGGGCGGTCGGGCGTCCAGTGTCGTTAACAATTGTGCTAAAGTTTTCAATTTAGTATATATTTCTGCCATTTATTGCCAGATCTTTATGAAACTTCATACAATGATACATATCATGTGACAAACAGAATTAGAAAGTAACCACAACTCTACCTGGTTTTATTATGAATTATTTCCCTGTGTAATTTTTGCGTTAAAGTTTTAAATTCGGCTTTAATGTGGTTCTCACATTACATTGTTTCAAGTTACCGTGATAATTTTATTCTAGAATTGTCGAGTGTTAGATGTCAAGCCTTTACCAGTATATGACACGAAATAAATTTGACATGAACAAGAAAAAGTAAACTTAAACAATTGATTTTTTTCTTTAAAAATCTGATGCATATTGTGAAAACGTTACATTTTTTAAGCGGCATTTAGACGTTAATCTTTTTCAAAGCGACGAAGATATATATATAGTTTTTAATATATTGACTTGTTTCTAATTGAATCCATTGGTAAACGTATATAAATATAAATGATTAAAACGTCTTCGTTATAATGTCAGAACAGTGGACTTAAAGAGATATGTTATAGCATGTTAATGTTAAGATAGCAAATAAACATATAAATCTGTAAATTTGTTCAGCAAAATTTACTTCAGCATTGAAAATGTTTCAATGCAATATACATAAACATTATCTTCAAATAAGTAAGTAATCGTGACCAGGTAATTAGTGCCAAGTTATTGTTTTATCACAAAAGAAATAATTCATTTAAAAGTTCAACTGATATGGTCGTTAATTGTACTTCATGTTTTTGTTATACCCCTGCTTATCGGTTTATGTAATTTATATCGACATCAGATAGAGCATACATTGCCTTGATAACTGTAAAAGTAATTGAATACCACCATTAAATGGAATTGCTTCTATCATTGTATTTTGAAATAGAATATCTTAACTGGATATAATGGATTTAAATAAGTAATTGAGAAAATTAAGAAAATTGTATCATTGAATTAAATATTAATTGTCTTGTACAAATTAGTCCTAAATTTAAAAAAAATGACATTAAATGATAATTGTTTTATACAACTTATTGTTAATTACTTAAAAGTAAGTTCAGTGAGATAATGAATTGAATAAAACTCATTTGTTTAGTTTAAATGTTAAACAATTCGTAGAAATCGAACGTTATTTAAATTGCAAGAATGTATAAATAAATTATTTATGCAATACACAAAGAACCTTAAGAATTTATATCTAAATGATACCTTAGCAGTCAATTCCTTTTAACTTCCCATTTAGTGGTGTTATGTCCGTTTATAAATCTACATTTCTTGAAAATTGTAAAACTAATCGGATAAAAATAAAAAGTAAGTTTGCTATATATTCACATTCGCAAATGTATTCTGTCCTATAAGGCATTATGCAGCATATGTATAAACCTTTGCATCAATGGCAGTGTTTGATGACAGTCTTAAACATATTTTATTACACTCAATGCCGTAACCTACTTTTAACAAAACTATAAACCATGCACAAAATAACGACACATTGTGTCTCATAGTCAAATGTTAGAAGGGATAAATACTTTTGCGGAGCGACTTTAACGAGGCGAAATAATTACATAAAGATGATAAAAGAATAATATTCATGCAAAAGATATTTTCTGAATTTTGAATTTTATTACAAAAGTACGTCACCAAGGGAATATAATTTTAAACAATTTTAGGGAAGTCTTAAAAGTGTTGTTTTATTCACCTTAGGCGAAATAAAAATTTACTCTACTATCATGTTAAATAGATTAATGTCAATTAAACTTCCTAAAAACACAGTTCTTCTGCTATTTGACATCACCTTTTGTGACAAGAAAAATATTTATATTTAAAAGTTGAGATGTATTAACATTAAATATAAGCTAACAATCGAATTACACAGTGTAAACGTTTGAAAACAATTATACCTAAAGAAAACCACATTTGCTTGTGAATTTAAACCTAAATAAGGTTGAAGAACGTATAATTTAGACTCCGAAAGCTGATTCCAGAGTTTATAATCGTTCGTGAACATTCGATTTTCAATGTCAAGTTTGACTCAACATTGAATTCTATAACATATGATTGCACGTTATACATTATTCAATATTTTATGAAACTTCTGGATTTTTTTTTCAAAATCGTGTTACATAGTAAACGGAAAGTATTATTTGTTAAAGCAGCAATAAAATATTTAATCTAAATGCATGACAATGTCATCGTAGAAAGATATTAAATTGTCAAACACACGCATTTCTCACGTTTTTATGATTGAATGGAATCTTTAAGTACGGTTATGAAATCATTCATTGCAGAAAAATAAAACAATTTCAATAAAACATTTCTTGTAATGGTTATGCATGTGACAAGATAATTATTAACACTGCTGGTATGCTGTGATCCACAGTATGATAAAACAAGAAAGATATTTAAAAACAACAAGAAACGTATCATTATAAAAATGAAAAATAGCTTGCCCAAGACAAGAGTAATACATCAAAGTAAATTAAAAGTTTTTCAAATCTTGTATTAAAATAATAAACATGACCAGTTAAATAGATTCGTATATTACATGAAATCAGAGCTGAGCTGTGTGGCAGATTTGCCTTTTAACATACTAGTATATAAATTCATTACTACCTTAAGTGAACAATTTTTATTATGTGTCTACCACCTTATGAACTATAAAGTGACTGTGTTAACTCTTTACACATTATTTTGTGAATATCATGTAGTGAAACAGTGTCAACTGGACAATGAGGCACAGAGGGTCATTTAAACTTGTATATACCATTATAATCAATAGATGTTTCCATTGTATTAAAGTTAACAAATATTACCCCTGTGCGTACTAATCATCTGCAGTGAATTGTATGATTTTCTCATGCCTTGTGTCTAATGAATGGTATATAAGGGATAGAGTTGGCTCTCAAGTTGTTAGCTCAGTGACATTCACAAGGTAGATATTACCTTTTATCGAGTTAACCATTTCCAGGCTCTAAAATAAGGGTATTATTTTTTGGCAAGGGTTCTAAATTCTAAAAGCTAAGTTATTCTTTTCTTTCATTCTAAATTCTGGGTTTATTTTCAGTTACACTCTATCCCTTATAATGTAATATTTTCATTATCTATTCTATGTAATCCAATAATTAATTGACAAAAATGTAGTTAAATACATTAAAATCCATACTGTAAAACTAACTTATTGTTTGTTGGTTATATAGTAGTTAATTTTATTAAGATATATGAACTTGGGTAAACAGCAACATCAGTCCAAAGAAGCAGTTGAACGAAATTGAGCACAAAAAGTAAAAAGAGCTGACAAAACTGTTACAGCTGTAAAATAAAAAGAATAAGGACTCGCAATACCTTCGCACGTGTCAGATCAATGTTTTTGCAAGAAGCTACATCATAACAAACAAATTCTATGATTTCTATGAATCCATCTTTTTCACCTTTTTCTTACCTTTCCGTTTTTCCGCCATCGCCGGAACGCTTCTTTACACATTATGTCTGGTGACCTTGATAACTTGTGAGTTGCCAGTAAAGGCGAAAGTTACACTACGATCATAATTGGAAAAATAAAATCCAATTATTAAAATCCAGCCTGCCAGAAGGAAACAGTTTTTACACGTATATTTTGTCAAAAATGGTTAAATCATTATTTTTGGGTAGGATGTTAGAAGAATGTCCTTATTTATCCTTACAATATGACTTTTTTAGATTATATTGTTAAAAGAATTGAAATTGACGAACATTGTTGTTTCATTTGAATGTTGATTTTTATACATGTTTGTATTCTGCAAAAAGTGAAGCAGTGTACACTGATTCGTAGATTGACATAATTCAATAAAATGATGTTATGTTTTAATTAACAATCTGTATTCCTTAATTTATAGGTTATTGATATTTTATATTACTGCGACAAGACAATACCATCAAGGGTTGTAAATTTCCAGAATCAAGGTACATAATGCGTCTAATAGAAATGTAGAGACAAATAGTTATCATGTGCATGTGTTGTTCGATAACACTGCCTTTTTACAACATTTTTAACATCTAGCTATATCGTGCAGTATAGGCCTAATACTAACATTCGTAAACCATCATTAATGATACCTCTCATTTACCTGAAAAAGACAAGTGTCCACTTGAACAAATCACAACACAATTGTTCTTTCATTTTACACCTTAGGTGACAACAGCTGACAATTTCTGTAAGAAACAAATGGCACATGTAATATTTGGCTAACAATCCATCTACAATCTTTATCTTAACAATTATTCCCTGTAGAAACGACACAAATATTAACTTAAAACATTCTAGAAACATTTAAAAAAATACACTTGATTATAAATATAATACTGTATGTAAAATGGTAATCAGAATTTTCTATTACAGGAAAAGGGAAATTCTATTACTCGTGACCTGATTAAGACTACGTTATTTAAACGAGTTGATTACGCAGTTCTTTAAAAAATCTTAATCTTCATCTAATGTGTAAATAGGAATGTCGAAGAAATGCAATTACAATACCGTGCATATATCTGAAGAGAATCACAAAGTACAGTCACGCAACTAATGCTGGAAAATCAACCAGATTGGTAAAGGGAAAAGTATTTGTGTCAGGGAACACACTAGTAATTATCACGCGCATGACATAACTCAAAAGAATTCAATTAATATTCAGGAAAAAATAAGTTTACAACAAATTGTAAAAAATAATTACATACTTAGTTACGGTAACGATAACACGAAGTCAGAATAAAATAGTCAATTGATGTTAAATCAAGAAATTTAGATAAAGTTAATAACAGTATAAACGTATCTATTAAGATAATACAGAGTTCAACATTATCAATAATATCATCACATTTGGTACCTAAAAGAAAATCGTTATATTCGGACGTAAAGATATTTTTAACTTAAAAAAATTGTAGAAATAGTACAAAAATACTAAAACTTAATAATAAGGCACACCAACGAGTACTTGTATTTTAAATTTATTTACATCAAATCGTGCATTATCAATAATTATGTCTACACGTTGCCATTTATATCAAAATAAAAAATAATAAGTTTATGGCTATGTATTCAAAATTGTTATTTCAATGTTTTTGTGTAATATGGACATAGAAAATGTATAATACAAACCAGATTTTGTCACATAGTTCTTTATCAAAGAGAACCATCAAATCACTATTGAGTATAATATCAATAAGCTCTAGTTTAAGAAAATAAAACTTGCAACAAGAGCTTTAACTTTTAATATGGAAGCTAATTCGTAGAATTCTGTTAATATAATATGAAACGTCTGGTACTTCAGTGAATTTGATTAAAATATAGAATACGTTTGCAGTAAAATAAATTACATATCTGTTATGACCTAAGCGTGTGCAATATTTGTGAGAGCTAATAAAACGCATACTTTTACATGTGTTATTGAGACATGATGCTGTTTTATACCGAATCAATACCCCTTTATGTCTGTCACCACGTAAAATGTATGTTAAAGTATTCAGATTGCTTGTTTTATACAGGAGACTTGAGTATCGTCTCGTTGTTAATCTTTGTCGGAACACTGTGATTAGGTAAAATGTTTTCCTCTTTAATACTGTCGATGTTTAAAGGATTTTGATGAAGACAAAGGGATATCCTGAGTGAAAAGATAAAAGTTTGATCAAAGGTAAAAGCAGAATTATAAACTTTCCAAAAGTACCATTTTATAATTCCTCCATTTCTACCAATCTTATTGGCAAACATACAGTTACGTTCCAATATAGTCTTACGATTGTTTAGTCCCAAAAGCTTAATGTAAACAGAAAAGTTTAGTAAAAAGTTAAGACCAAATTGGCATTAATGTATTATGGGGTATTTTTTTTGATAAGTAGATTGTTAGCGAGTGAATGATCGATTTAATTGAGTGAGTGGAGTGAATGAGTGAGTGAGTGAGTGAGTGAGTACGTGAGTAAGTGAGTGAGTGAGTGAGTGAGTGAGTGAGTGCGTGAGTGAGTGAGTGAGTGAGAGTGTGAGTGAGTGAAAGAGTTAGTGAGTGAATGAGTTAGTGAGTGTGTTTTGACAATTCCTATCATACATACAAAAATTGTACTTTATTTTAGTAAGATTTATGAAGGACATCAGTTTAACATGTATAATTGTAATTGTACTAATAATTGTGTTTTCTTTTTGAATGTATGATATGAAATGTTTTATATAAAATGATTCTTGTGAATAAATGAGAAAAAAAATTGGCATTAATGGGCAATAAGCGGAGGGTGCCCGTATAACTGTTCTTTTATATATATATAGTTTTATTGTTTTGGCACTGGCCACAAAAATCCTTTAAAATCTGTAAAATATAGTCTCACAAACACAATATGGTCACACACACACACACAGCAGATAGACATTTGACAGTTTTATTGACATTCACCAAATTGAATATCGTACTATTCTAATCAAGTGAACACAAGCCATAACTCTAGCTTTTTTTAATAATAAATGACATTTCTTGTCGTTAATAAATAAGTGGGAGAACAGTGACTGAAGACGGAAGCAGTTTAAAACATCTGGTATGCAATAACACACGGCTCATCTTGACCTAGTTTATTAACGGCGTTATACTCTAACGTATGGACACACTTTTCATTCAAATTTAAATTCACAAATACAATTGTGGGACATAAGACCAGTATATCATCTGTATCGGTTAATTCACATGAAAAAAATATTTAATTGTAGCGACAACTCTTTAAAAATTAATTGTATCTGTTCAACTGTTCAATTAAAATTCCGAGCGCGCGCTAAAACAAATTTAATAAAGATCTTCACAATCACTCAATATACACTACTTACAGATGTTAATGTGAAACTCGAAATATAATATTTAATTTGCCACAAGGGAACCTTGTACAATTTTCGACGACAGAAATCATTATATTTAGATTGTTTTCCGTCTAAAACACCTGCGTGTAAAATGAGATACAAAATAATAATTATTTTTCAGAAATACAGAGTTGATTGCTTTGTCTATGTTTGTCATTTCACACAATTCTCACTTAAAACACAATAATACACAACTTAAATGACTGTTTTAATATAAGATATTCTTTAAATTTACGTAAATTGGTATTTAAAACCACATGGTTTCAAAAGAAATTAAAACAAGTACCAATCAGTGATTTTAGTAAAGATCTTATATGCCGGACTTAACTTTATCTTATGGTAAAAGATCGTAGCAAAAAATGTATTAGCTTACTGGACACAGGATCCATAGGAAAGAAACTTCATAATTTATTGACTATTTCATATTTCTTAGTAATTAAGTGTAAATATTTTAGATTGAAACTCTCCCGTATTATTCACTAAAAGATTGTCAATGACTGATCATTGTACTTCACCTATTACATAATAATTGTTGCAATATTAATTCTCCGATCAGTAAAAACTAAAATTTTAAAAGGATGAGGAGTTGTATTTGACCGTAATGTTTAAATCCCTGAAGTTCTTTTTAACCAATAATTATTACTCTATTCACCTTTCACACAGAAGCTACCCTGAAATGAGCTAAATCTTAATTACAATTGTTTAACTATACTTTGTCTTGAATAATATACTCTTACATATAATTACCTATTGCCGAATAGTTACTAGAATATGGAAAGGGAAGGTTTGACGACACGATAAATGTCTTTTTATAATATTATATAATTGATCATAGATGAACCAATATATTTCACCATTTACATGTATAAATACTTAAGCAATGTCTGAAACGAATGCTCTGTAAAGACAAACACGTATAGTAGCTTCTTGATTATGGTGAGAGAGAATATGACAGAAAGGTTGAACACATCATTTATCTTATTAACAATTTCATCCTGCTCTGTCAGTAAAAGCTATATGTCTTTATTCAGGCATATATTTGTATAGTCTGGAACGGAAACAAAATGGACAAGTTCCTATTATTTCTCTAATTAGCTTCAGAAACCTAGCAGCTTTTATGTCATATAATGTCTTCTTTTGGACATCGTTAACCGAACAACTTCTTATTTCCTATTTCATGCACCTATTGTAGTATATATACAGCAAATATTTCTTACTTTACTGATTATCGATTTTATGAACACTGTAACAATATGACTTTATGAAGGCCGGTTTGGAACAATTTACGACACTTCACAAATAACAACTGCTACACAGTATTGACAGTTACCGTGATATATTCATCCATATAAGGAGAGAATGTCTCGATTGCTAGTTGTTAAGACTTCTCCCGTAATTATCTGACACGAAATGAATTTGACATGAAACAAAAACACTTAAACTTCAACAATTGACAACTTAAAATAAAAATCTAGTATATATTGAAAACACGTTTCATTCTTGAATCAGCAATTAGACGTAATTTTAGTAGCATATAATATGTGATTTGATTCTAAATGTATCTTTTGATAGGCGTATTTAAATATAAACGATTTGACATTATACATTATATTGTGGCGACAGTGAACTTAAACGGATTTGTAAAAGCATATTTATATTTTAATAGCATAATAAGCACATCTGAAATTTGAAAAATTTACTAAATGTACTATCAACAAATATTATCTTAGAGTAATAAAATACATTTTCGCGACCATATAATTGATGCCAATCTAATGATTTTCACGCAAGAAATGAATAATTTCAATGTTTGACAGATTACGTTGTTAATAGTAGTTCATGTTGGTGATATATCATTGAAGGGAATCGCTTCTATCATTGCGTTTAGAAAAGGAATATCTTAACTTGATCTAATTGATTAGAATAAGTTTTTTTTGATAGGTTTAACGCAGTAGCAACAGTTTGTATAGGTCATATAACGGCAGTCAGTCAACTTACTCACTCCTCCTGGAAAGGCTGAGTCTCTGGATTAAGCTGTTAACCAACTACTAAGCGCATACTTTCATCAGTGAATGACAACTGCCCTACATAATTGAAATCATTGGGAGGTAGAATAAGTTATCATCAAATTAAATATATTTTGCTTGTCTAAATAATTCCTAACTTTGAAAATAAATTGATAATAATGGTAATTTTTAATACAACTTATTGTTAATTACTTGAAAGTAAATGAAGAATAATGAATGGGATGAAACTCATTGGTTTTCACGAGATACACAAAACACTAAAGAATCGAGAACTTGAATAATTACTTAGCAGTCAATTTCCCAAAACATCCACATGGTAGAAAATTCCTGCTTTTAATATGGGAAAATTCTCCCATGGAAATTAGCAACTTGAATGGTGTTTAAATGCTTTAAAAGTGAAAAAAATGCACTTTTATTATGTTATTTTTGACAGACATATCTAATCAATTTTCTAAATGTTTGATTAAATGAATTTTACAAAATGGGGATTTTTCATATTTTGATTAGGAAGAAATACAATTTTCATGAGCCATTTATCCATTAGAATTTGCATATTCCGATGAAATTTTGACTTTTCACTTAGATTTAAACATATTTTAGTAAAGTTATCTAGATGACAATTTACTGGCTTTATGCTCATATGTCGATCTACGTTTGTTGAAAATTTGAAACTAATTGGAACAAGAATAAGAAATTAAAATAGCAAGATTTTCAAATTCACAAACTTATTCTGGAATGCGTTGTATAATGAATTATGCACCATATATACGAGTATGTATATACCATTGATTCGATGGCAGTGTTTAATGCCAGTTTTAAACACATTTCCATAAGCTTGATGCCGTACCTACTTCCAACAGAACAATAAACCATGCACAAAATATCGAGAAAATATGTGGCATAGTCAAATGTTAGGAGGGATAAATATTTCAACGAGGCAAAACAAATACACAAAAATTCTACACAAAAAAAATATTCACGCTAGAGATATTTCTGAATTTTTTATTTTATTGCACAATTATATCACCACGAGAACATAATTTTTAACAATTTTCTAGAAGTCTTAGAGGTATTGTATAATTCACCTAAAGCGAAGTTGATATTTCCTCTCCTTTCACGGTAAATAGATTAATGTCAACTAAAATAACTAAAAACGCAATACTCCTGCTGTTTAACAACAACCTCTTTGACAAGAAATACATTTATATTGAAAGTTGAAATTGATTAACATAAGGTATCAGCTGAAATTTGAATAACACAATGAAAACTTTTGAATACAGTATACCCAAAGGAAACCACATTAAATTGTGATATTAGCCTTAAATGATATTGTAGAGCGTATAATTCAGACTCCAGAAGTCGATTCCTGACTGCAAGAGTTTATATCTGTCCGTGAGTATTAGATATTTAATGTTAATTTTAACATAAGATACACTTGATACATACAATCACATGCTTGCACGTCATATAACAAACTTAATCATTATTTAAAATTTTCAAAAACTATAAGATCGAAGAATCACTAAAAACTTGTTTCAGGATAAATGGAATGTATTGTTTTTTATAGCAGCTGATAAAATATTTCATTTAAATGCATGTCGTTGCCATCGCTGAAACACATTAAATTGTCAAACACACGCATTTCTAACGTTTTTATGATTGAATGGAATCTTAAAGTACGGTTATGAAATTGATCATTGTAAGAAAATGCAAAAGACAATTTTAATAAAACATTTCAAGTATTGATAAAGCTGGTGGTGTGAATATTATAATCGCTACAGTGAATACTGTGTTAACTATCTCGGAACATTTGCTTCATAGTATAATAAAACGAAACCCATCTTCAAAAAGACGAACGGCGTAGAACACAGAAAAAACTTTGCTAAATAGCTTGCCCAAGACAAGTATATCATATCAAAGTGAATTAAATTTCGTCAAATTTTCTAATAAAAAATTAGAATAACATAAAAAATGTGACCAAATGATACTTGTGTGAATTTAATTAGAATACTAAAATTTATACAATTGCACTAGAATAAATTACACATCTGCTATGATCTTAGCAAGTGCAATGTTTGTGAGAGCATACTATTGCATGTTTTAGTGAGACATGATGCTGTATTACACCGAATCGATACTCCTTTATAGTGTCTTTCTTTACGTAACATGTATTTTAAAGTATTCAAATGTGCTTGTTTTATACAGGAAACATGTGAATCGTCTCGTT
The DNA here is from genome assembly GCA_025267735.1 of Mactra quadrangularis. Lineage (NCBI taxonomy): Eukaryota > Metazoa > Mollusca > Bivalvia > Venerida > Mactridae > Mactra > Mactra quadrangularis. Next base: position 17,351,346 of record CM046304.1, read on the forward strand.
GTTATTCCTTTTGGCAGTACATGGATGAGGTTAAAAGTTTTCCTCCTCAATGTTTCGATTATTACAGGATTTTGAGGAAGACAGAAGAATATCCTAAGTAATATAGATACAACTTTACCAAAGCATTATTTGTAAATGTTGTAATTACACTTGGTTATCCAAAAAAATATAATTATTACACCATTTCTATCAATCTTATTGGGAAAAAGTACAGTTACTTATTTTTTTAAAAATCCAACATTTCTACGATTGTTCAGTCCCAAATGTTGAATTTAAAAATAATTGATGATCAAAGTAGCGGAAAGTTGCCGTATAATTGTTCTTATATGTATATATGTTTAAAGTTTTGCCCTGGCCATAAAAAATATTTAAGATCAGTAAATGTTAGTCACCTAAACACAGCAGGCAGACATTTTGACAATTTTATCGACATTCACCAATAAAGTTTTAGTTTAATTTAGTGAACACAAGCCATATTTCCCGACGGCTATAAATAATAAATGACATTTTGTGTTGTCTATAAAAAAATAGGAGAACAGCATCTGAAGACATTGACATTAATGCGTAAGCTAAAGTTACTAAAAATTAATTAAAAAGTAAGAAATATCTTACGTCTAAAACTAATAGCATTGGATAAGATTTAGTCTTAAACTACTTTGTTTGCAAAAAAGCAAACAACTGATTGATCAATGTTATTTATGAATTGATTATCTGATATTTATAACTTGTTATGTATTACTTAATTTGATTAATCAATTCTTTCGCTCCTGGTTTAAATTGTTTGACTTAATCATTTGCCAAATTTATACATGTAATTTTATGTATGGGACGCTATTATGTGCTATTGCTTGGTGTCCCTTAATTTTTGCTTCTTGGCGTATAATTTAGAACAAGAAACTAGTTGTCAAAATCCGCATGTATTACTAGTGACTATTACGAAGATAAAAGTATGCATCAACATACCTATTCAGATTCGAAGGTCTTCTGTTTATGAAAATCCTAATTGGCAAACATTATTCAGCATGGTTCGTAAATATATTATTACTCTAAGCATACTTTAGATACACTTAATTACAAAATTGACAAATCTACTTATGTTACTCTTTCCTTAACCTAAAATAATTGTTTTGTTTGTACTAATTGGCAAAAAACAGAACAGAACGGTACATTGTACAAAAATTAGGTTATCAAGTCAAATGATATTTGCAACGGCTGATATTTTTTCGACTCAATTTGGTTAAATTAATGATATTTTTTTCTTAAATTACACGCATTCAAACATGCATATTATATTAAGATCTAATTACCACATCAGACTGTCAAATTAGTAAACAAAATACCGGACTAACTGTATACATCATGCAGAAAAAAAGTAATTATTTAAATGTTAAACTGATTTCTCTAAATACACGTTTGTGAAGTTTTTCATAATTATTCTGTTCATAAGGTGCATATGTATTCATTTTTTTTCTTTCGTAACAACGATAGACTTATAAAACCACGCGCTTTATAAGAAAGTGTACTACAACATTTATAAAAGCATGGGCATGAGTTATGTTTTCAATGATAATGATATTTAATGCATTTACTGTTTTGAATTAATGTTAACAAATTAAAAAAAAATGTCAAAACGGATTTAACAGATCATAATTCGATTTTAGTTATACAAGGTATTATTAACGTTTCAATGTCTAATGTATACTAATTGAGATGACAAACCGATGATTCAATTGTTGAATTATATCAAAGTTCTATCACTTTTCAAGATGATGCTAGCGTTGTTGATGATTTCAGACAAGATAAGTCCATTCATGTATAAATACATCTTTTAAGATACAATGTTTCATTATTATTGATAGAGAATTACTGTGAAGTCTCCTGTTCCTTTTTAGCTATCTATTTTAAAAGGAAATTTATTTAGATGTTACCAAGAAATCATTTCTTCTAGATACATCTTACATTGACAGAAGTTGGAAAAGATCAAAGGAGATAGTGTACTTCAATAGTACTCCTTTCAATGTGACTATTTCTGGTTCTGACGTAATAATTGTTTTTTCTTGATCTTGTAAATTTTCAAATTCTTTTATCTTTTAATGAAGTTATCAATCATCATAAAAACGAGCATGCCAATAAAGGAAATAAGAAAATACTTACTTCTCATTATGAGTACATTGGTATTGTTTTCCTGTCTAGTTAATGTGAGGACCTTTTTTGTCCGTATTGTTTTTGTGTCTTTTATAAATCAAGGTCAATGAGTTGTTTTATGGTGAGATATTTGATTTTGTTGCAACTCTATTAGTTTGGTTTTGGTTTAAAAAATAAATTCAGTAAGCGTTAAATATAACTTATTTTAAATAGATAATCAGGCCTCCCGACCAGCTCAGTTGGTAGCACGCAAGTCTACTGATCGAGGGGGTCGTGGGTTAGATTCTTGGGCAGGGCATACTTTCGTGAAGCTTGGTCATGAACTTTTTTCTACGGCCATTCTCTCTCCTATCAATGATTTTTAATTATGTAAGGCAGTTGTCAGTCACTGACGAAAGTATGCGCTTAGTAGTTGGTTAACAGCTATGTCCAGAGATTTAGCCTATCCAGGAGGAGTAAGTAGGTGGACTGACCGCCGTTATTTGACCTATACAATGTGTTTCTATGGCGGTGAACCCAATAAACAAACAAACAATAAATAGATAATCGGTTTTTGATGTCAACAAAGCGTATACGATTTGCGCACTGTATTAAAACATAACGGGCGGGCGGGTGGTGTTGTTAACCATTGCGTTAAAGTTTTTTCTTTACCATATATTTCTGCCATTTATATTAATTTATAGTCAGATCTTGACTAAACTTATACAATGCTAACATATGTGATGAACAGAATTAGAAAGTAACCACAACTCTTCCTGGCTTTATTATGAATTATTTCCTTTGGTATTTTTTGCATTAAAGTTTTTAATAAGTTGGATATCTATGTCATTTATGGTCTTGATGAAAATATGGCTGTAATGTGGTTTCCACGTTACATTTATTCGCAAAAACAAATTAACTAGTATGTTATGTTCACTTACAAGCACATAATCATATAAGTAGTTCCATTTTTTTAAACTTTGTGTAAGACAATTTGTAACCAACAGTTTCAACATAATAACAGTTTAAAATAAGACAGTAATTATAAAACAAAAATACAATAGGCAGATAAAATATAAGAAATGTATCAACATATACTCTTGATAATACAAACGAAATGCCCACAAATAATTTAAGTTAAACGTCACATAAACATCGTTTTGCAAATCAAGTCCTTGTCGTATGTTTCGATCCACTTTAGTAAGGACATGGAGCATTCTGATTACAGCAGTACCAACTGGTATCAAAACGCAACATTTTCATACATAAACACATTCTACGTCTATCAAGATTATCTTACGAAACAATTGCATGTTCCGCTTGTATATCGCATCTTTAGTGTCATCAAGTACAGACAGTGAATTCGTAAGTTGAAAATATGTCATTATTATAGATAAAAAGAAATTACGTAACAAAACAATTGTTAAGATATTTGAAATGTTCTTAAGAAACTCACTATATATTTTTTATTCTAATCAGATTACTATTTTATTTAGTGTAGTTGTTTTTCAATCAAATGGTTGAAACTCTTTTATGTGTCTGAACACGTACATTTTCAGAAAAAGAAACTTATACAATGTATAATGGAATATCAATTATTAGATTTTTATTCTTGTGAAAATAGATTTACTGACATCAGCAACATAAAATTATTTATTTTTGTCCGACTGATAACTATGCAGAATCGATTTTAATCAGATTATGATTGTTACAGTCAAGCTGTACAGACATATTCTATCTGTCAAAATATAAAGATTTAACTCTATTTTAAAATGGCTTCATCAAAGTTAAACTGTTATTTTAATCAATCAAACTCTTCATAAATCAGGAGCGCACCTACTTGAAGCATTATTATCACGACAAAAACAATCCTAAACTGAGCAATATTTAATCATCTACGAAGAAACTGCTTGCTGGTGGCATACTTTAATTAAGCGAATATTATAATGACGGTAAAAGTAATCCCTAACAAAGCAAGACTAAGCCACTCACGTATGTTCCATTCGACACCGAAGATAAACAATTTGTATAATGAAATCTGTATAGTTCTCAATAAATCATTTCGCAAAACAACTGGTTCAATAACATTTAAAATCTTCTTAAGAATTGCATAAAAATCGGTCGACTTGATCGTTAAATTCAATATCAAGTTTATATCTAACAATAACTTTATTCTGGGCTAAGTGTATCGCAAAAACGCATACAAATGCTTAAATATATGTTTTTGTTATCGCTGTAACATCTACTGTAAATATTTTGTTAGATTTATATAACATAAGTTACGGGAATAAACACACATTGTTTGATAACACTTGAGAAAACTAGTTTTTGCAGAAGAACTACAATTACTTTATAATTTCAATGTAAAAAGATAATCGTGTCTTCATATTACAACAAAATAGTTATTATAACTAGACGGATGTTTCTTGTTCTGAAACTTGCGAAATAAATATCCCATCTCTATCTTAAGGGAGTTCGTCAGGAAAGAGGTTTCTAATGGAATTTTTTTAAAACTTCCATTAATTTGTTTATTTGTACATTTGAAGTAAATTTATCGAAAAAAAAAGATAGGTCACCGAACTTTTTAAAAAGTTACAGCCATTTAAAGATGACCCCCAAAAACGTCTAAATTTCCCGCCAAAATACCTCAAAATTACCATATATCATGCAGATGCATAGGAAATAGTCTATATGTCATCAAATGGTGATTATTTTTGTGGTAAACAATATAAATTAGATATATTTTTCTATATCATACAGTTTTACAGTATCTAATAAATTGAGTTTTGTAAAACTTTTCGTTAAAAATTGACAAATACCCCACCCACTTTTAAAAAAATGTTCAAATAAGTGAATGTTTGCATTTAAAATGAGAACGACCCTGTAATGGAATGTTTTATTTTTTGTGTTAGAAATGTCAAATAATGATTTATTTTCGGAAAAAAGGGAAAAAAACAATATGTCACCGAACTTTTTAAAAAGTTACAGCCATTTAAAGATGACCCTAAAAAAACCGTGAAAATTTCCCGCCAAAATACGTAAAAAATACCATGTATCGGTCAGATGCACAGGAAATAACCTATTTGTCGTTAAATGATGATTATTATGGTGATAAACAATGTGAATATAATTTATCTCCCCTAATCATGCTGTTTGACAATATTTTATCAATCGAGTTTCGCAAAATCTACTTTCAAATATGATAAATACCCCACCCACTTTTAATTTTTTTCTCAAAATGTTGGTATTTTACAAACTAGTATTTTGTGACCTGGTTATGATTTTTAAAAAAAAAAAATAATTAGTGATACAATGTCTAATTATCAGATTAAAATGAAAAAAAAAACACAATAGGTCTCCGAACTTTTTAAGAAATGCGACATCTTATAATAACAATCAAAACGCTAAACTGAGCAGATTATAACGTTCCAAAGTTTATTTGTAGTCAAATTTATTTGAACTTTTCAATACTATCTGCATGTTTTTCATAGTTTAAGACTGAAGTAAAGTAAATACTGATTACAAAATTGTCATTTTGTCAAAACATGATACGTTTTTGATACATTTAGCCCAATAGGGGTTACCCCACCCACTCCTTAAAACCCATTCAAAATCTATGTTTTGTACTCACCATGGAATTATGAATCTGTTTGATTATAGGCCTTCATAAAAAGGTGATGAATAAATCTTTACTCTACATATTTATTAAAAAACATTTTTTTTTTAATTCACCATGGCAACCAAGTATTCTAAATGGTTGTGAAAAAGGGAAATTCACATGTTTTTAATTGTTTTATACTATATTTTGTTATTATGTTCATCCTTACAACTTCCATTAATAAACTTATACTAATGTATGAGATAATATATTAAAAGTATTTCTGTTGCCATACTTACCATAATAACTACAATTGTATATATATTCAACCCTGTTTAAGTGTGTTGCAATGCTAATCATAGTAACTTCAACCTCATATATGGTATGTGTTGTATTAAATGATCATTCACTGAGGTTCTTACTAGGAACCAACCATAGTCATAGTTTTCATTTCCAAGTAGTACTTCCTTAACCATGTCATGAAGATGATTTGTTACTGAAAACTAGTTACTACACAGAACAGCAGACAGGCATTTACAACTGTGAATTACTGACTTCTGCATGCTTAGTAGAGAGAGCCATTTATATTGACATGGCTGTTAGAATTGTCAACAATGAAACTACTGATAACTGATTTTTCAGTGCATGGGTTGTATTATTTGCTATTGTCTTGTCAACATCAATCCAAACAAAACCAAGCATAAATAAGATAAAATGAACAAACAAAAAGTAGTTCTAAAATTCATTTTATTTCAATTTTTTATAACATTTCATCAATCACTTGTGGCTTTGTGAAACAAATATTTTATTGGTAGTCATATTGATTTAAAGTCTGTTCCCTAACCATCTGAGTATCATCATTATGGCACACTTCAATATGTCAGCTACCTGAAAGTAAGAAACATAAAGGTGCAGGATGTAATAATTCATGTATACAGAAACTTCAGAATAAACTATCAAATTGCAATTGGCATATCAGCAGTAATTATTGACAAATATAACAAATAAAAGAATGATTATATATATTTACTTAAATGTAATTTAACTTATTAATATAACACATAAAAGGAGACAAATGTTTTATCATATTTCTCTCATTGTTGATAAGAAACCATATTTTATTGTGCCATGATGTCTACTCAACAATATACTAGTCACAGTTTCTCTGTTTACATTCCAAGTTATAAATTGGCTAGCTGTAGTTAACCAAAAAAGGAAAGGTCCATGGTGCATCCCCCTCTCCCCCGTTAAAATAACTAAGTTCAAGCAATAAAACTTAAAATTACATCGTTGGTGAGCAAATCGTAGGTTTCACCCCCTTTAAAAAAATATTGAGCTGCCCCTGAACAGCTTTAGCACATAGATGGTGGGTGGGATATGAAATGTAAACAAACCTTTTATTGTTGTGAATTGAGTTACAGCAAACTTATTTTCTTATATCTACACCAAGTCAAACAGGATGATCAAACTCCATGAAAAACAATCTGAAAATTTAAATAATTAATGTCTCCTTGAATAGACGTTAAAATAAAATAATACTGAACATCAATGAATTTGTTCAACGCATTTTGTAGATCTACGATTTTGGCGACGTGTTGTCTAGACAAGTTGCCTCCGAATTGAAACCATCCACACCGAATAACACATGTCAGGATATAAATTTATCAAAATATCAACGTCACCAATGTTTTCAAATTAAACGTGTTAATAATTTTGTGAATCAAATATAAATCACCATGACCTTGGTTATTGTTTACATATTGCGTCATTCTACTTCCGCGTCATAAGTGAAGTTTAAAATACACTACAGTCATACAAATATTATCAACCAAAATGACACACGTATATTAAAAATACATAGAATGTTTAAGGATTAAACATACCTGCAAGTGTGACCCATAATCGAATTTATTTGATGAAAACATGATCGCTCAACGTTGAAGCAAGTGCACGTAGACCTACGAACGACAACTCTTGATAAGAGTGTTGAAAGTGTATGCTACACGTCGATCGTCAAAAATTGATTTTTTTTCTCGACTAAGATTATTTAAATTTCACACGGATGTGAGCGTTTAAGGTACATTATTTGATTTTTTCGTATGTTTTTGTGACAAAAAATGACGTTGGAAACATAGGATATTCTTAATTTAAAAAGTCGACTATTTAGCAGTTAGCATACAAAATTGAAAATACGTTTAACGGTGACGACGTAACGTAGTTTATCCGTGTAAATCACGACAAAAATTGGCGCATGCGCAGATTGGGTAGCGGACTGCCTTAATTAAATCTGACTGTAATCTTAATATTAACATTAAATATATTGTATATAAACATATAACAACTTAAACTTTTGTACTTGATTTTAATCACTCAATATAAAATATTTCAGGTCAACTTTACTGAAATATATTTGTAGGAAGATTGTACATGTATAGTACATTACTACGAAAGCGCCGCTTAACACCATGCTATAAAATGTTCATAGAATACCAATTGTTGGTAAAAAACTATTTTCTTGCTATATCTCCTAAGTATTCGCTCCACCACACAGGTACTGCAATATCCTGTACACTGCCCTCAAATAGGCAGACTGGTTACATTTGCATTAAAGTAAGACCACAAACAAAAAGAACACCAAGTTATGCATGAAATGTCATTAAACAGTATGTAAAGTGACGTTATATTGGTTCTGTACGTACGTTTGTGGGTGTTTATATAAAATTGACATTCTCTTTGTCTAAACATTTTGTTTACAGGTCAACTTATTGATTCATGAAAGCACTTCGTTACCATAAAATTGTGTCCGATATATTAGTATGTGATATTATTTACCTTTGGGAGATAAATCTAACGCATGGCAATCAAATTGGTATGTGATTTGAATGTTATGTCTACGGCAGTCGTTGTTATTCAAGATACTGAGTGTTGAAGGACGAGCAAGGGATGTCAGATATTTACTTATTCTTATTCAATCGACAGTTCATTATACAAGTCTGATATTCTTATGAGTTGTTTTTTAACCTATCGTATTGTTTTATATTTTCATGTTATCACGATGTACATGATGGAATTTATACTTCCAGTAAAAAGTTAACACAATTTATAGTAGGAAGTTGACTAACGGAATTGTTTTCAAATCAGTGAAAACGTTTTATATTTCTGAGTATTATACTATGCGCATTAATGTTTCCTGCATTTATATAAAATTTGAAAAAATCAAGGCAATATCTGTTTTGACCGATTTCCTGCTTAAACGAAACACCAATTCCTCTCGGCTTAATTTAATGGATATCCCCTCAGAGTTGCGATTGTTGTAAATAATAAATGACTTAATTCCGTATCGTTTATAGTTTGTATAAGAACAATAACTTAAGACAGAAGCAGTGTCAACATTCTGGTATGCAATACTGCATGGAAATGTATATGTAAATACGAGTAGAAGTTAGTAAATGTAACTATTGGAAATTTCTTGCGTCCCTAAATATATATAGCGGCATAAGACAAGATACCGTGCCAGACTTCTGTTTGATATAAAAAAAACAATGAAGTGAATTATCTATGCGACATTTATAACGTACAATTGGATTAAGTAATTTGGTAGGTGGACACTTTTCTAATAAATCGGCGTTTGCCGTTCTACTCACATGTTTGTTTGACATTTATGCACTTATGCATCGGTCACAACAAAGACCGCGTAGTACGTAAAACTATCCTTTGTTTAATGTTGATCATTTGATGTAAAGAGTATTGTATGAGAAAATATTACTTATTTTTGATGACTTGTTTAAAGTTGATTAATGCTTCACACGATATACTTTATCGACAATAACATGATAGGTAAAGTTTACAATAAACAAATTAGAATCACACGATTGGGATCCATTTTAATGTAATAGTGTCAGTTGAATTGCAACTATAACTTCAATAATAAATGGAAAATAAACCATTAAAACATACTGCATTCCATAGGTTTATTGTACTTGGTAGTTTTTACCTAGGTTGATATAGACATAATCAACATATTTTGTTTATCAAAATGCAATATTTGATGACGTATGTTAACTCATTATAATTTGAGCTTTGTTTAAAACTAGCTAACAATAATGTATTCTATGTATACCTGTTTTCAGTGATATTTTGTGCTTTGGTCAGAAATGACAGACAATCATCACTCTTTAGAATATGATTATAACTTTCATATACGTGTATTAACTCATAACGATCACTTATAAAATATATGTTAGAAGTCATAATTGTGACTTCTCTAGTGTACAAGTCGTTACCTTATCAAGTAAAAATTGTAAGTAAACATAATAATTTGACAATTAAGTTAGTTTTTGATAACGGACCATGGTAGTTAATAAAGAATAGCCAACATACTATTTGTAATTAACTATTTGTCCTAACATAAAATAATTCAACGATAACATTTACCAATGTTGTTAGTGCGTTGCTTATTCTAACAATGTCACAATATCTAGTATGCATTGTTCAATTAAATATTCATTTGTTCTCATGTTTGCTTAATGGAATTATTGCACAAAAAAACTTGGTCATTTGTATTCATTATTCACAAACACGACTACTGCATCTTGACCAACCAAAATCTGTTTCAAACTAAGAATGATATATTAACCTTTACAACAAAAAATGATGCTAAAAGCAGAATATTTATAGCCGTTCTTAAACAAGTTACACAAATCTCATGATCAGAAAAGTACATACTGTTTTAAAAAGTGTTTGGAAATTTTGTTACTAAGACAAAAAGATCACCATTTATATAGCCCAATATATATATGCTATTTGCCATGAATACTGAGAATAGTCAAACGCATATGTAATTCCGGTTTTGCCATAAAAAGATTTATGCATGTTTGTTTATTAAGACACTTAAAACAAATCACAATAAGTAATCAATAATCGCTATTGTTATCAATTGTCATACGATTTTTTGTTACCAATTAGACGCACGTTGTTTTCGAACGACATAAAAAACACCTCTACACGAAACTTTTTAAAAGCATCCGCAACACGGGAATCTTTTGAAGATTCGGAAATTACAAAACAATTACTATGAACATGTTGTTTTTAATTGGATAAATAAAGCCCGAATGCAGCGGAAAATTGGAAAATAATGTAAAAGCTTTCGGTATATTAGAAAACTGTACAAGTCTCGTAAAAACGCAGCAAGTACTTAACAAAAACAGCTGAACATCTTTATAATTGTTTTAATAACATACACGGGCAAATTGGAAGCGTGTGTATCAAACATTTGACATTTAATATTTCAATTCCTTACTCTATAAATTTTACATTTAGAGTGATCATCGCAACGTTGTTATTGCTAGAGAGATCATGGTACATTAGGCACAGCTGTGATGAAATAGATTATTATATTTATGCCATTGTCGTTATGTTTTGTAACTTATTTGTATTTAATAATGATTTTGTTTGTGTGTACTTCAAGATTTTTTCATGAAAACTCGCGATCTTTGAAAGTAAGCCTATGCACATTTGTGTCAAAGGTTTAAATTTGTTATTTACAAACGTTTTCGATATAATCGAATGTTATTTTTATAAAATTTCTCTTCGACATTGATTATCCAAGGGTAAGTTAATATTTGTAACAAAATGTTCAGATTAGTTGAAATGAAATGTGAATAAACTCGCTTTATCTCTTCCCACTGGTGACGTGTTTCATGTCAATATGAAAACGGTATTGCATTATCTTCCAAGCGACTTTAACAACATTCTGCACAATATAGACAAAAACATGGGCATCGGTAGAAACCTTAATTATACATATGGCAACAACGTGATTTATGTCAATACTGCAATAGTTGTCAATATGAGGTAGTGTGTACTTTGATAATTTTATCAGAAACACAGACAATTGACTGCGTGAATGAGTGCGAGAATAGTTGTACGTCTTCACAAATAATACAGACGGGCATTTAGGAAGATACTTTTACGTTGTATGTTTTATTCATCTAAATAAACAACAAAGATATATAAATCGAATATATTAATCAGATTAGCTTATCATGTTGCAATAACGATATTTAAACAACATTCACTAATACCAACACACAACACCTTCAAGACAAAAACACAAATACTTATTCTATAGAAACCATATTATGAACTAATTACATATTCCGCCTGTATGTCTCATGTATGAGTCATCAAATACAGATTTATTTTTTGTAAGAACGACAGTTTGTTTTTTAAATAAAAGAAATGACGTGTAAAAGTCATATTGTGACAAATAAATTGTTCTATGGCAATAAATATATGTTTATTATTCTAATTAAATTACTATTTTATTTAGTGCAGTTGTTTTGCTATCAATTGGTGGAAATGAGTTCGTTTATATGTCTGAACACGAACTTTTAAACAAGAAATTTATACAAAGTGTGATATGTTCTCAGACGTTCGTTTTTGAAATACAGCTCACTTTAAAGCTTGGAATATCAATTATTACATATTAATGCTTGAGCAAATAGATTTATAAAACATCAGCAAGATAAAATTATGTATTTATTTTGTCTGATTGTAGACCATGCACAACCTATTTTCACCGAAATATGTTTGAAACTGCAAAGATATAGAGGATATTCGCCAATTTCGGTGTAAGATCGATTTATATTTCACCGAGTGAGCTTAGAAAACATATATTCACGAGTGGCGTAGCCACGAGTGAAAATGTCATTTTCTGAGCTCACAAGGTGAAATATAAATCGATCTTACACCGAAATTGGCGAATTTTCTGTTTCTTTCATGCTTACACCTGGAAAATGATGCAAGACTTACTTTATTCTACCTGTGCCAGTTCATGGACTAGCTGACCGTATAACTCATTATCAATATGATAAAGCGACACCAAGTAGCTCCAGTGTGCACAATTTATTGAAATAGAATCGTTCATTTATAAAGACATTACCCATCCAAATCTTATTAATCCATGTTTGTTTGCTCGTTTATGATAACTTGAGACAAACGACTCAGTTTGTTTACAGTTTTGGGACTCAGGTATTACATAAAACAGGGAGGTCAGCTGATTTTATTGATGAAACGTGTCTTAATGCATGGAGCGCACGTGTTCTTGTACTAAATTTAATACATCAACACACACTGATAATAGTCGATAATTACGCGTACTAAAATAAATCCACCTGTGTATAAAAATGGTATCGTTGTATTTTGTCTCACGTTGTCCTAAACGAGCTATACGGTAAACAAGTATGTGGGAAAACTCGACAATCGTGTAACAGTTTCCTAACGCGGAGGGAGACAAAATGTGTACTGTAGATAAACAGTCAAGGTCAAGGTAAATGTGTTTACGTCGGAGTTGGACTACGCGAATTTTAAATCAATACAGTTTTTATCGTGATGACATATTACGCGGTTAAACGGAGGGATTTAAACGATATTATCAAGCGACTGGAAAGTGCATATTTCTATTTTAATTAACACAGATTAGTATATCACGATATGGATATAAGGATAATGTAAGGAAACACATAGATCTACGCACTGAAGGGATGTGTGACATGGATTTGCCAAAATGGCAAAGACTCAAGGAATCCGATTATCTTTTAAGCCAGTTCATTATATCTAATTTATGCACAGATTGGCTTGGATTTATACTAGTCAACCTTTGTATTTATCGTAAAATGACTGGATATTCATCAAATGAATCGCAGAATGGAATCCAATGCACATGATGCAGCTTTGATACAGTCAACGTTCAGACATGTTTGAGTTTTTCCTCGCTGGATTTGAATGGTGACGTAAGTTATTCAAAGATTTGTAATGAATTTTCTCATGACAACATGTATTAGACTATTGTATGTTTTATTTTTTACTATCTATTAAAAGTACGAAACTCTCGCATTTGACCCCAATTATGTAGAAAAAATCTCCATTATGCAGTCGCGTGATTGCCGTGTAATCTGGACTGAAGCTGTGTCGACTAAACTTGTAGACTTTCGTTTTAAAAATCAGTTAGCAACAGGATATGTTGGATTTGTTTATATCATCTCCTGCTTTAGTATCAACTGATGCATTTTTGTCTCCATTGAATTTGCTTAGATATCAGATGTTTGAAATAACTCTAGGTTTTCTGTCTCCCTTGACAAAAGTAGTCCGTCATTTCTTATATTTTCACCGTAGTGAAAATATAAACCGATATTTTCATCGTTTATTTTCATCGAATATACAGCATTTCACCGTAAAGCATGAAAGAAGTACAGACTTGTCATACCATTCAAGTTTGATGATAGTTAGGTTAAATAAAAAAATGCGTACATCTTATGTAATTCTGTACTTTTTTAATAATCAAATAATAAAACAGACCGATTTAAAGCAAATTTTCTCTACACTGTAAGTGAAAACATGTATTCAATATATATATTATAAAAACGAAAAAGTATAAAGAGAAATGTAGGACACCGCAGATTACCAGGTTGTTGCAGAAGTTTTATTGATATATGTGCACTATATACCAAGCCGTATCAAACAGTGAAGACTGCATATTTGACGATAAGAAATTTAGCAAAATACTAGGTTAAACTGCATTCAAAGCAGCAGGAGTGAATCTTGAAACTTATCGCATAAAAACGATTAAATAGATTGCTAAACCATATATCAGTTTATATCTTTAAACAACTTTATTCTTGACTAAGGTAATCGCTAAACACATAAAAATACGTTTAAATCATATATAACACTAACCAAAACTGTTTTAATCTTTAACAAAAATGTTACTTTTATCAATGCAATATCTAATGTAAATATTTTGTTAGATTTATGTAACAAAGGTAAACTGTACGAGAGTTTATATTCATGAAACTTACGACATTAAAACCTTAGTAGTTACATCGTATATGACTAATTTTAATTTTTTACTTGAATTTTTATCATTTAATAAACACGACACACTATTTAATACTATATTCGTTCATTACAGCTCATAAATTTGCCACAGTAGCATATTCGTATACCTTTATTTTTGGTGGACGTCCATTTGACCCCTAACATCTTCAATTAATCTAACTTACGTCTGCAGTTAATACATTGGCGTTGCAAAGCGATAGTTCATGAAGAGACGACTTTAGTACGCATCGAATAATAGTTAGGCAAACTTCAATTAAACAAATGTCTAAAAATTATTTAAATTTAATTTAATCAACCTGATCTTAATGCAATTGTAGGAAGAGAGTTTTGTAAGTTTTCTTGTAAACAACTTTTAACATCATCGATGAGGCATTAAGGTAACATAAAGCTATCACCACACACACACTGTAATTGATGATAAGGTAATTATGATGATTATTGTATTTTTAGAGCAAAATGCTATGATTAATGCTCAAATAAACTAATGGTTGCTCAAGTAAAACTTTTTTATTGCACTGCATTTTGTTGTTTCCCTTTTGATTGACGACTAGTCAACAGTCAGCTAATTGGTTTATGAAAATACTCCACCTTTTTCATTACATAAATGGTTATGTGATACTAGTCACCTCTGGGAGATAAACTTAACATAAAGCAATCAAAGTGGTGTGTGCTTTGAATGTTATGTCAGTTGTAATTGTTACAATCCAAGTTACTACATCACATATATGACAGAACCAAATGATGTCATATAAAATTTATATTCTAATGGGATTTCATTGTTCTATATACAGGTATGTAATTCTTTTTATAACATATTGAAACATTATGATAATAATGATGTGCATAATTGAATTTATGTTATATCAACAATGTTAATACTCATTTTATTAGCAAGTTTACTAACGGATTGTTTAAAAACAAAGAACACGTTTAAAAGTTTTTAGCATTATACAAGCCGTATAAATGTTTCCTGCGTTCTTATTACAATCTAAACTAAACGTTCAGGTCAAGGCACGAAGACGATCAGTTTATATCTTCTTTTACTGATTTTCCTACTTATATCAATACCCTTAGGAATAATTTATTGGATACTCCCTCTCAGCTCCGATTGTTGTGAATAATAAATGATAAAACTCCTTATCGTTTATAGGCTGTATTAGAACAATAACTTAAGACAGAAGCAGTGTAAAAATACTAGTATACAATACCGCATGGAAACGTGTGTGTTTACGAGTAGAAGTGAGTAAATGTAACTATTGGAAATTTCTAGCGTCTCTAAATATATATAGTGGCGTTAGACAAGAGGATGTACCAGACTCCTGTTTGGTATGACTGGACAATGAAGCGATTATCTATTTGACATTTATAACGTATAATTGGATTTAGATTAATTGGTAAGTGGACATGTTTCTTTTATATCTGGTCTTTTTTTTTTTTGCTTATTTTCGACAGTTACGTAAGGCTGTGTGGTTATTGATAATGCGTTTCACTAATTTTTGCTAGCTTGTTAATATTTGAATACTACTCATAGGAAAACTTTTAAGTAAAGTACAAACTAGACTCACATGAAAGAAATTCTTATTATGAAAGTAGAATATTGTCAATTAAATTGAAAGTACAATACATATAATGACTGGAAATATGCCATTAACACAGTGTATGCTATTTTGTATTGTAATTAATTAGTTATAGCAATTCCATTTACTTTAAAAAGGTCCGATATTATAATTTCAGTTTGATATAGGTAAATTTAGCATATTCTTTAATAAAATCCATTATTTGGGTTTTTTTTTGCTTGGTTTAAATCTAGTTAACAATTGACTTGTCCTGATTTCAGTTATTAAATCAAATTCAATGTGAGATATTTTTCCCCTAATGAATAACATTTTCGTCCTCTTCCTAATTTTGTTAACATATGGCAAACAATGACCACACATACATAAACTCATCAAAAAGTTAAGGACAATTATTTCTCACTTAAGGTTTTGAGTGTTTTGAATATGCATTTAACCTATTTAATACTAGTGGAGTTTGATGTAATGAATAAGTGATGATTACAATCGTTTTGTTACTGCACGAGAAAATCGTGTAATTTGCTTTTGAAAAGTGCACCAGGCGATTTGATGTGTTATTAGCTATTCATTGTACCTGAAAGTTGATTCGCAGCTCCAACTCCCGGTGCAGAGCCCTAGATGGTCATGCGCGTTATTGATTTCACGTATTGTGTAACATCTAAATTGATTCAATGATTTTTTATACATTATATACCCACTCACCGCTATGCAAATGTTTGGTAGTGACATTGTTTCTTGATCTCATAATGTTTTACTTTTGTTAAACACTATTGCGTAAGTTTATTTTACAATTTACAATTGGTATTGACATTTCATATCAACAATTAATTTTATTTTTGCAATAGAATTAATGAAATTTTAGCCCTTTCATTTTGTTGTTCTTTATTCTTTTGAGAAACGTACATTAATATAAATGTCTTTTATACACTCGTAAAACCCATTCATTAAATACAATTTGAAAGCCGACACGTCGTACACACACGATAAAATATTTACTTATGTGACTGAAATTGATCATTACATTAAGGCAATAAGGCAAATAAGTTAGTTGTTACATATACGTTTTATGAAAGAGAAAAGACATATCAATCGTATCCCACTCTTTGTCAGTGCACAGAAATCAACAAAACATTAACTGACGGTTTTAGTGCGTTGTTTGTCCTTACAGTGCTACAATAAGTGGAATCCATTGTCCAATTATTTGTCATTTGTTCTCATGTATTGCCTAATGACTTAATTGCACAAAAACCTGGTCATTTGTTTTCATTATTCTGAAACACGACAACTGCATCAAGACCAAACAATATCTGTCTCCAACTAAGAATGATATATGACCTCTTACTAGAAAGAATGATGCTAAAGCGGAAAAGCTCTACTTAAACCTATGACAAAAAAGTCTTGGTATCAGATAAAGTAGTACTTTTAGAAGTGAAAGATGGTTTTGCAAGTATTTTATTAAGACAGGTGCTTAATAATCGTTATCTTAATTAACTACCGAATAGGATACTGCTAAAAAATTTAAAGTACATTGTACACGGGTGTCCAAGAACATTTCTCCACCTAACTATTCTAATGCACTTGCAAAAGACAAACTAAGTGACACGGTAGAAGATTTGTGAATTACGTAAGGAAGAAATCAGCTGAATGTCCGTTAAATTGGATAAATCAAGCCCACTCGCAACAGAAAATTGGAAGCGCATTTATTAGCATTTATACATAAAACTTTCAAATTGTTTATTGATAATTTATTGTTGGTAATCAGATATAGCCATGACGAATCTGATCATTAAATTTCCCTCATACTCATAACCTTGTTGTTGTGATAGATAAGTTTTATTCTGTGTGTAATTAAGAATGTATTACATAAAAATTCTTCATCGTACGCCAATGGTTAAGTTTGTGTCATAGGTTTGAATTTGTAATTAAGACACATGTTTGGTGTACGAATAGTAATGTGTTTTTTTTTCAGACGTGTGTTTGATATTTAAAATCCGCCTTATATAAGGAATATAAGAAATATATTTGTGTTAAGTTTACATGTTTTATGTATTATATACTTGTGAAATATAACTAATAAGTTGCTGTTTAATATGTTCTATCATAGTATAAGATAATATCAAGTTCAAGATAAGACACAGACTGTTGGAAGTTATCTTGCAATCCTAGTCCATATTATCAGATCGACTTTAGTTGTCCTTCCAACAATTGAAACATCCTGTGAAATTTGTTATTAGACAAAGGTGAACCTTAGTATCTCAACGATATCAATGTGATGATAATAAAAGTGATTAATACTGCTTAATTTAAAATTACTGTTCAATAAAGTTGACCAATTTTGAACAAGTTTATTAAATATAATTGTCTTAAAATATATCTTCAATAAAAAGATAAAAGAATTTCTTCGTAAATTTCCATATAACCTAAGCTAATCCAGTGTCCCTCTTTTTAACTGTCTCTCTCTCTGTTTTTATATCTCACTACCGGCGACGATTTCTAGGTCACCAGTAGTAAGATGTTCTACCATTTTTCCTAATGCTCATAACATCATTCGGTAAATATAGACAAATTGGGTTATAGAAAACAGGCGTCGATAGAAACCTTAATAATACATTTGGCAATGATAGATGTCAATTCTGCATTTTTTTTATAAATACATAGAATTCACATCTTCGCTTTACAAAATAGTCAAGCAAATGTTCCGCCTCTGGAAAATTATTAACCATAAAGTGTTATTTAATTTTAAGTTCTCAGAATTCCATTTGTCCCCAGACTGGCTTTAATAAACTTATTGATTAAACATGCTTGTGAACATTGCCAGACTGACATTTGAAGATCTTACATTTAGATAAAATGGTGGCAGAACTAATTCAATTCTTTGTAATTTACTGAATTACTAATAATTTATTTCAAAGGGAGATTTGTATCCATGTAATTGAAATCTAAAAATACTTCAATTACGTAAAGGTTCTGAAAATAAAATAAAGCGCTGTTCACGGAGATATGTTGCATAATTGATTAGAAAGTATCTTTTATTATATATGTGGCGTAAAAATACACTTTATACAAGAAAGTTTTGTCTTCATTTTACCACATCTTGACGCCTATGAAATCATTTTATCATTCCAAGACTTTTTATAAAATCATTAATAAATAATTACATCCTCACGTTAATAAAATCATTTATATCATACTCATTTGCTTAAGAAATTTATTTTACTACGTCCTGGCGGCCATAAAATGTACATCATAACACACATAACATTTCTTTTCCACATCTGGACGTACGTGAAATCCTCTTAATAAATCCTGAATCTTATAAAACCATATAACTACGTCATTACGCTCATACAATTCTTCTACCACATCCTGATACTTTTCAGTTTCTAGTTTCATATATTAGACAATATAGCCGAACATTTTAAACTAATAAGTATGACAGCCTATTCGTAAATAAAGACCGATGTCATTAGTGACAAAATATACACCATACTTATCATTTTACGTTCAGTCTCACTAATTTATAAAGTGTTAGTTAAATATCAAAAGAGAAAGTTAGAGATTTCTGAGATATGAATTGTATTATCAATAAAGTTGTATGCTTTAAAAGCATCCAATGTTTAGCAAGGAAGCTGAAAAAACCGTGATAATTTTTCAGTACAATTATACCAAACCACGCGTATAATTTATTTTTGTTTTTTTTTCTCTGACAGAGTGTTTGACCTATGCGTTATGTTTTGTCAACTCTGATTTAATATTCTCATTATCCACACAAATTTTTCTTTTATAAAATGCGGATGATTAAAGTCGAAAACATTACGTGTATGCTATCCATCCAAAACAAAGAAGTTTCTGGTAAAGGACTTTTATTTAATTTTTTACTTCAGCCTGATTTTAATTTATTTTTTCCAACAACAAATAAGCTTTTTAAGATATGTCAACAATAAACTTTTATATAGTAAGAACTATGATCAACAAAATAACGTGATGTATTTTGAAATAAAATTATGCGTTAAATGTTAATAAAGGAATCAATTTAACTTCAAATTACTTCATTAATGACATTTGAGATTTTAAATGAAAGGACAAGACAGACTTTGTCTGGCATTTATAATACTGACAGATTAGAAGTTATACAAGCAGTTTGTTGACGTTGGTTTTGTGTAACTTCAACGATTGACTGATCACATAACTGAGACCAAATGCGTCAATTTTAGACACCAGATCATCAAAGACAATTGCTTATATTATTCGTGACATTATGTAACGACAAACGAACGATCATGATAAACCATTTTGTTAACAAGTCTGTAAGGCTAAACCTCAGATTAAATGAAACTAAAAATAAAATAAATCCCCGACACACATCTCAACTTTTGAATTAGTTAGGTATACATTATTGTTAGATCACGTATATTAGTTATCATTTTACGAGAACGCGGTGTGACAAGATTTAAGAAGCCAGGTAACAGTATGAGGTTATCCAAAATGTTCAACCTAAAACGCTTTAATACAAACAAAATAAATTGTTTAAACTAGGATAGTTCTTAATTTATGTCAAAGAATCGATGTTTAACATCTTAATTAACGAGTTTACGAAACAATTATTGATTGTTACTGTCTGAATGTAAGAGGCAATGTTTATGAATAGTGTGCATGCCGTTAAAGAAAATGTCCAGGATAAGGCTGTTGAATAATTGATAGAAAAGGAAATATAATTCACATAGCATTTGGGATTGTTTTGTAACCATTTTTACTTCGTTGATTGTACACTACCTGTGCAACTACATAAATTTATTTTTCACGATTTTATCGAGGTGAATAAAATTGAGAAAAAATATTTTATCAACTTGATAAAAAATGGGTGGTATAAAATATTCCACCTCTTATCAATGATAACCAGTGAATTTTGCAATGAAACGAGTGCTACAACACATGTAAGATATAAATGTTAAAAAAAAATACCCAAAATATCATCAAGTAACACGCTACTGGTATCGTTCTATACAATAATGTGAAAACCATAGGATTTTTAAATGTCTAGTCAAGATATAAAAAGTTGTTTCAAGTCGGAATATTTCCAGAACTGAAGTTGTATTGATATTTTTTTATAGACTGGTATTATCTATGATTTATTATCTGTTGTAATAAATACGTCAATCATTGCTTTCAATTAACGCGTTTATGTGTAGTGTACACGCAAATAAGAACAAGCATGCCATAAAGTAAACTAAAATGTCTTATTAAAATGTTTAATTGTGTTAAGTTGTAAAGGTACTCAAAAAAATGAAATAAAAATTATGTATCATTGGTATAGCAACATTTAATTTACTAACCAAAATCTCAAATAACACATAGTTTTTTTAAAGTTTTCTATATTTTGAATATTCTGGTGAACATTTCAGCAGACAATGGCAAATGTATAGTTTGTGGGATTACATTTATTACGAGCAAACATGGAAATTGATTTAAAATATTCAGTTTGTATCATACTTAATGTCGTAAATCAATTTGATACTCATTACATGATAAAAGTCGTTCATAAGAGCAAACATCTTAAACAATGCTAGCAAACTACTGCATTCACTTTTGTCAGACTTTTTTTCGGGCTCAGAAGCATCATTTGCATGAGGTACCAATCAATTAATTCTTAAAACTTTTTATAAAAGGCTTTTAGAGATATCAATTAAATTTAACTGCAAAACAAAATAACATTCTAAAAATCAACTCCAAACAAGATTTACTTTCTTGTTAATGAGGTTATTTGTAACTTACATTAACGTATTTACCTGATATAAACATGATAATATAAACAGCTATTACCAACTAAACGATTACATCAATGTTACTGATTCTCTATAAATAGCTTTAATTTAATTTAATTTTTCACAAAGGACTCATAAAATGAGTCAAAGCAGTAATGCATTTAGAATCAAAATGCTTTTACTTGAAATATTTACACTCGACAGCAATAGGTTTAATTGAAGTCTTCCTCTTAAGAAACTGTAATGGTTTCCTAATATCTCTGTAAATAAAACGAACTTCATTTTTAGAATTGTCTGAACAAATACACAAACGCTTATTTTATTTCTGAATAAACAAACCCAGTAAAGGTTTAACAATCAGCTCTATCAATTAAGATGAAATGTCAGACTGAAGTCAATATCGCTATAAAAATTAAATGTAATGTAGTTAACAGTCATGTTTATAAATGTTTGAACTTTTTTACAAAAGAATATAATGTGGTTATTTTCATCAATTGAATTCTACTGTTGTTATCACCAGTTATATACCAGATAATAATCAGATTAAAGATGCTTCATTCGAGAAAACGAAAGCTCGGTAAATATTCCTAGTGTGTATTCATAGTAATCTCGATTTATGTTAACTTTCTGTGCATGAAAATAAATTTGATATACATAATGAATTATTAAAGTTCCATCAAATCAAACGTTGTCAAACATTATCAAAGTGTATGTCTGTTCATCAAAAGATATCTTAAAAAGCACATTAAAATGCTATAATATCATGTAAAACATAACAAAAACTATTAACCTTTAACAAAATGTTACTTTTATCAATACAACATCCAATGTAAATATTTTGTTATATTTATGTAGTAATGGTGAATGGAATAAAACTCACAGCTTGATAAATAGCATTCGAGGAAATTATACTTTTTCGCGTAAGAACTTCATTTTCTTATTTCAATGTAAAACATAACGAGTCATCATAGTAGAGCAGCAAAGTGTCAAAAAGTGACTCCGTTAAGAAGTTACAGGACCACAAAAAGTCACAAAATGAGTCATACACCAAACTGTTCGGGACAGTCTGAAGTTTATCAGACTGCCGGCATAAATTAAAAATTTTGGGTGCGGGCTCGGAAATCCAAGATGGCGTCCAAAATGGCCGCCATTTCAGCCGGTAGTAGGCTTATTAGAAAAACCTTGTGTAGCATTTTTATCATTTTAGAAGAAGCCAAAGAAACATTAAAAAGCTTTTGTACATGAAAAGTACCAAAAAAATAATGTAAGTTGGATTTCACTCAAGGTCATTATCAAGGTCGAATCATTATTATGATGAAAAGTTTATACAACTGTATGAACGTTTTTCTTTTTTTCTAAAACTTGCGACACTAATTGTGTACTTGATATTCTGTCATTTAATAAAAACAATACAATACTTAATTCTATATTCGTTCAGTATAGTTCATACAGTTGTTATTATGGCATATTCATTGACAACTGTCCTTTATAATTATAAATCATTACTAGGAGGGAGAATGGGCATAGAAATAATTTCACGACCAAGCTCCACGAAAATATGCCCGCCCGGGAATCGAACCCACGACCCCTCGATTAGGAGACTTTCTTGCTACCAACTGAGCTAGCCGAGCGGCTTGCCTTAATGCTTAAATACTAGTGAAATGGACATTCTTAAGCAATATACTATCATTGTTCTACATACGGGGATGAAATTCTATTGAGATGTTTTAAAACCATTATTTTCAAACATTAGGAATTTTTTAAACTTGTATAATAAGGATGTACATAATTGAATTTATGTTCTAACGACACAAGTTTAAATACATTTTATCACTTTCTGTATTTATTTCAGAACAGAGAATTTTTCAATAATTATTAGTATTATACAATTCTTATAAATGATTCCTGCATTCATAAAAAAAACTAGACAAAACGTTTAGTTTGAGGCATGAAGTTGATCAGTCAATATCTTATTTGACTGATTTTTCTGTTTTAACGTATACTTACACCATTTCCTCTAGGCTTAATTTAGTGGATATCCCCTTTGAGCTCCGATTGCTGGGAATAATAATGACAAAATCAGTATCGTTTATAGTTTGTGTGAGAACAATAACTAAACACTGAAGCAGTATCAAAAATACTAGTATACAATACCGCATGGAAATGTACGTGTATACGAGTAGAAGTGAGTAAATGTAACTATCGGAAATTTCTAGCGTCTCTAAACATATATAGTGGCGTTAGTCATGAGTCTGTACTAGACTTCTGTTTGATATACATGAACAATGAAGTGATTGTGGCATTTTTAAAGTGTAATTGGATTTTGATAATTTGGTAGGTGGATATTTTCTTATAGGCCTTTTTTGTCTTTGATTTGTTTTGTCTGATATGTCCTTATGAAATGGTCACATTAAAAGTCCGTGAGTTAATTGTTTATCCTTATTTGGATACCTCCGTTGTTTAAGAATGTTGTATAAAAACTTATTCGCATATTTTCTTGGTTGTACTAAATTGAATACCACCAATACGAAAAACTATCTTTTATGATGCGATTAGTACATACTTTATACATACTAGAATCAAAAGAAGAAAAATCCTATTATGAAAGGAGAATATTGTTGATTGAATTATAATTATTATTATAATTATTATTATTATTATTATTATTATTATTATTTACCACATTTGTATAGCGCTCTTTTCATATTGCATGCATGATTTATTAATTAATTATAAAAAATTGTTGATATATATTTTTAAATAATACAACAATGAGAGAATAAAAACTGATGAATACTCAATATCAGTGATCGGTTTAGTGACCACAATGGTTAATAAACAAGAAGGTTTTATGTTTTTCTTAAAAAAATATTTAGAGACTGGGCACTCTTGAGTGAGACTTGTATTATATTGATAAAATGCATTATTGGTTTATTTACCGTATGATCTATATTTTCCCATTATAATGATGCTAATTTTAGTTTTGTTTGAAATAATAATATGTTGTTTCTGTTTCTTTTTTTTAAAAAGTTAGTTATGCTTTACCCTGTATATATAATTTTCGTATGGTGTCACACTTTGATAAAAATGACAGAAAAATGCTGCTCTTGATTACATAAAAACATGTTTTATATTTACTCATTAATCACTCATTAACTACATTTAAGAAGCCAAACTCCCAATTTTTTAGTAAACACGGTGTAGATAATCGATAAAAAATTTCTGCGTGCGATTGTAATTATTACAATTCCACAAATAAGTTAGTTTTTGAAAATGAAGGAGAAACGTTATATAAAAGATAATATACGAGAGGTGTTCAACTTATATTTGAACAGATCTGAACTCTGATTCTGAAGCCTATGACCGGATTGTTTCCTCTAAAAATTGCTTTTTAAATGTATTGTTATGTAAATAATCATGTTCTATGAAATAAAATTATTTGAATTTATTTTATCAAACATATTTATAACATGTTAGTTGACCACTCCAAAACATCATTTTTTCGAGTTTTACCACATTTTTTGCTCTTAGATATGGCCTGTTGGATGTGTTATAAATGTTATAATTACCTTTTTGTATCACAATAGCATGTGGTATTTGATAAAACAAAATTACGTCTTTTAACAAATAAATATGCATTTTGTCATTTCAGACTTTAGTCCGAAATCAGTGTTTGAGAGCATATATGATACATTCATTAAATTTACATAATAAATTTTGAAATTATTTAATTAAACATATCCTTATTAAAACTTTAATGTCCAAAGTGTGTAAATTGAAAGGAATGCAATAATCTATGATGTTTTAAGGGGTCAAAAAGTGATCCTTTATAGGGTAATTCAAAGACAAGTAAGAGAAAGTCGTCACGTTTTGGTCAAATTAAGTAACGTATAAAACACTATATTTTCACTTTTTATAATTGAATGTTCTAAATGATAAAGTCATACACCAATTTCATAGACATGATTTGCTTAATAGTTGTAGTAACTTTAATATGGCCATGTTTAGAAGTATTTACTTTAGCTTTCATTGCTTGACATGACGTCACATAACATAGATATAAAAGCCTCATTCAAAGCCTGTGTAGAGGTTTCGAAGTAGAACTCTGGGAATGTGTGTCTTTATCACATAAACTAAACATATGCATATATCAAATTAATTAGTAGTTGCAGAAACATTCATAAATAATGTTATTTATCATGTACTTGATCCAGCTCAACGTTCATTTAGATAATGTTGTTGTCAGACAAATTAAATTCAATTTCACGCACATTTCGAACTGCCAAGATCACGAAGAAGTAGAAATATACATGAACAAATTGTGAAAGAAACGATTTTGCAAAATCTGATGGGACAAAATGAATAACAACTTCTAAAGTGACCGTTTACTTTAGACTTCGCTATGTTCAAAATGCCAAAACTACGGTCCCTTTATTAATGTTTAATAACAGCCTTACGTTGTTTCAATTTTTTGATTGTAATATGCCAGTCGATTAAAGACAATCAACCTGTAATATATTCAAGAAAAATGTGGATATTTATTGTCAGAAATTAATTTTTATCCCATCAAAAAAGTGTTCAAATATAAGTTGAACACCTCTCGTACTAATCAAAATTTCCAACGCCTATATGCATATAATTTTATTTTTTATACAGACACAGCTATGAACACATGAAATATACATATTTACAATATCTGTATTTCATTAGTAAACAATTTCCAGAAACATTGGTAAGGTGTGTCATTTTGAACCACCACAATGACTGTTAATTCTCACAGTAGGTAAAATGTAAAATTCATAAAGTCAGTATCTGGTGTGTCCTCCATTAGCATTGATCACGGCGCGGCATCTACGCGGCATGAAATGAATATTCCTGGCCAGAACATCAACAGGTATGTTAGCCCACTCCTCCATGATGGCAGCCTCCAGCTGCTGTAGCGTTTCCGGTCGGGCATGACGTCTACGTAATCGCCGACCCAGTTCATCCCAGACGTGCTCAATGGGGGACAGATCTGGTGATAATGCAGGCCATTCCATCAGGTTGACATTGTTTTGCCGTATGAAGTCCATGGTTATACGAGCAACGTGCGGCCTTGCATTGTCATGTTGATAAATGACGTCACGTCGGTGGTTTATGAAAGGAATAACAACTGGCTCCAATACGTCCTGAATGTAACGCTGAGCATTCAATGTTCGACGAATTACCACCAACTCAAGCTTCTGTGTGGTCGTTATTCCTCCCCATATCATAATTCCACGCTAAAAACGATTTAATTGCTGCACACAACTGTCCGCAAAACGTTCTCCTGTGCGGCGGTACACACGCACCCTCCCATCCTTGTTGCCAAGGGTAAACCGTGATTCATCACTAAAGATAACGTTGGTCCACTGCTGTCGTGTCCAGCCAAGATGGTTACGAGCCCAGTCGTTGCGTGCTAAGCGATGACGTTGTGTCAGAACCGGACCAACATACTGTCGTCTGGCTCGAACCCCATGCTCCCGTAGCCTATTCCGTATTGTTTGGCCGCTTACTGGTCGACCATGAGTACCAATAGTTAATGCCGCCGTCCTCTCGGCTGGCTGGGTACGATTGCGAGCATGTGTAGTCAGAATGCGGTTGTCCTGGGCGTTGGTTGTTACACGTCTTTTAGGGGCCCTGGGCAAGTCAGCGACGCTACCTGAAACAGAACACAAGTGAGGATTTGTTTACCACAATATTGTCGTTTAGATTATGCAAAATGTCATGAATATGATAAACTTTCGATTACTTACCGGTCTGTCTGTATTTAATCCATAAACGTCTGACTGTGCTTTCATTACAGCGTAATACACGCGCTACATGGCGTTGACTGTGTCCTGTTTCAAGCATTCCAATGGCCCGTCCTCTAGTTTCGTTGCTTAGTCTCGGCATTGTCTTTCGAAGTCGGACACTTTTAATGACATAACCATGTGGAGAAGGGTTTAGGCTTTATATACAGCGGCAATGTGTTGAAAATATTGCACGGATTTCTCGTGCACGTGTAACACGTGTTTTTGTAGGGGTGGCCTGCCGGTCGAGAGTGAGTGAATGGAGTTTAGAAAATCCTCTTTTAACATTAATCTACACATGTAAATTAACTCTTGTGTAAGTTTCAACTCGACAAAATGAGTAGAATTTGAATTACAGAGATTTAACATCAGGCGTTAGGAATTTTGATTAGTATATATCCGTGTAAGGAAGAAATCAACACAAACATTAATTAGTGATATTAATTCGTTGTTTTTCTTACAATGTTACTTTTACTGGAATTCATTGTTCAATCAAATCGTCATATGTTCTCATGTGTTGCTTCATGACTTAATTGAACTAAAAACCTTGATCATTTGTATTTATCATTTGCAAACACGACAACTGCATCTAGACTAACTAAAAGCTGTCTCCAACTATGCTGATATATGACCCTATACGAGAAAGGATGATGCTTAAAGCAGAGTATGTTTTTTTACACTTAAATATTCTGTTGCACCCACAAGAGAACAAATACGAAAATCGAATCTGTCGAAGACTCGTGAATTACAAAAAAACATAAAAGGAAAACAATTAAACATGTTTATGATTGGATAAATAACGCATCAACGCAGCGGAAAATTGGAAACGTATGTTTTAGCCATTTGGTTTGTAAATGTTTGGATACATTGTTTACATTTGTATTTATTCTTCACTAACAAGACAAACGCATCTAGACCAACCACAATCTGTCTCTAACTAAAAATGACATATGACCCTTTACGAGAAAGGAAGGTGCACTAAGTGGAATCGTTAAAGTCGTTCCTAAACCTATTACGAAAATACTTTTTATAACATAAACAAGTACTTTTAGAAGCGTATAACATTTTTTTTTTGTATTTTATCAATATTTCTTATACAAATCACAAAAACCATTCAATTACCATCATTTTTATCAACTACTATATAGTTTGTTGTTGCTAAATAAACGTGCTTTTTTGAACTTCCAAAATCATTTACTTCAACTTATCTATCTAATGCTTCTACAAAAGACAAAGCACGCAAATATGTCGAACACACATAAATTACTTAAGGAATACCTAAAAAGAAAATGGCTTAATGTCTTTTTGATTAGATAAAAACGCTCACACGCAACGGGAAATTGAAGGGGCAATGCTCAGTCATTTGACATATAATTACTTGAAATACTATGTCATAAAACTAATATTGTTTATAAATACATTACTGTGGGTAATAAAATCAGGGTATATCAGGAACAGTCAAATGGATCAAATCATTGTATTTGCTTTGTATTGATTAATTCTAATAGTTTTGTAACTTTGTTGTTGTGGCGGATGAGTTTAGGTCAATTTGGTCGAATTTGTGTTATAGGTTTAAATTTATAATTTAAAAATATTTCTGGTAAATGTATTATATACAAGTAAAATATAACCTAATTTAAAAAGTTGTTCAGTATGTTACGTCGTAGTTTCCAGTACAAAATAATACATGGACTATCAATGTCATATTCTTCGAATGTTTCGTGTCCCGAAGGTGATGCGGGGTTGAATCCCACCCGGGGAGGTTATACCATTCCATAAAAATGAGACAATAATGTCAAATTCCTCCATTGATAAGATATATGGAGAAGTTTCCGGTCTTGTGGAAAGTTAGGTGAGTACTGGTTATAGACAAGAGTCTCGGAAAGCTAGGTTAGGTGCGCTGGACGCCGTAAAATGACCTAAATTGTGTTGACAAGGCGTTAAACCAAATAAAAAAATAATGTTTCGTTTTGATTCCTCAATCCTAGTGAGTATCATCAGATGTTTTAGTTGTTCCAACTCCATTGAAACATCCTGGATACTTTGTTATGAGATTAGTGTAAACTTGAGAAAAATTCGATATGATGTTAATGAAGCAAAAATTTCTGCGTAATTTGACATTTCTATTTCATACATAAATAACAAACGCAAAATCTACACATTTCTTCAGTAACTGCTACAGTTTATTCGATCCAACAGTCCTTAAGTATATTCGCAATAAAATAAAGATGTAAGAATGTCTTCGTAAATATCTAGTACATTTATGCTAATCCTTTTTGCTTCTCTCTGTCCCACTATTTCACTGTCTCAGTTTATCTATGTCTCTATATCTCTTTGTCTCTTACCACTAGTGACGATAGATATCCAGGTCAATATATAGACGTTATATAGACGCTTTAACAACAATTGGCAAATCATTAACAAATTGAGATACTGTTAAGGGGCGTCGATACAAACATTAATATTACATTTGGTAAGAACATGATTTATGTCTAAACAGCAATTGCAGGTGAAGGCGACATAAGTTCTACGGTTTTAGAAATACTATAGATGAGCATTCAAGGAGTAAGTAAGTTTATTGTCGTATAATTTATTCATTAAAATGTAAAAAAGACACATGGAATGAATATATTAATGGGTAGTTTGCCAGTCACGCTGCAATATCCGTATATAAACAACAAGCATATAATATTATTACAAAATTCTGCTAAGACTGTTATGCACACACGTATACATAACAACAGACTAACACATGTAATATCAACATATTTAAAATTCGTCGTAAGATTACAGAACGGCTATAGCAACAACACAAAAAACATACCTTGCTGGTTAAGCTGAAATATATCTTAACCAATCAGTTAAGCTAGAAGTTCGGCCCGCTTTTGTGTTATTTTTCGAATGTAATCAAGATGATCACCGGCCTGTGGTAGACCGATACAAATGTATATCAATACTAAATATTTTAATGAATACTTAACACATATAAAACTTTTGTGAGTAGCTAACAATTCACTTAACCTGATTCAACAAAAAAGGACATAACAAAATCATAGACAGAGTGTCAGGAATAAGCTCAACAACGGTTTTTATGGGGCAATAGAACTCACGACTCCCTCCTTGATTGATAGACAGACAGGCTACTGAAGGAACTTGCCACATGGGATAGATATATAGAAACAAGTCAGTCTGACGACAAGATACACAACAGGATAGCATTAAAACAAACTACACATTTATTATAACAATATTTTAGTATTTAATGCGTTTAAAGGTTTGCCATTTCAGTGATTGGTTTGTTTAGTATCTTTTGCTATCTTTCTCATACAACCAAGTTTAAACTAATGGTCCTACAAATCTTCGCCCACATAACAAAAATTGTCTTCTGTTAAAAAAGTCAAGCAAATTCAACATCTTAGAAACTATTCAGGTTAACCTTTACATTATAATTTCATTTTGAGCTCTTAGAATTTAATTTGCCACCAGACTAGCTTTAATAAAATCATTTTTAAAACATGCTTGTGATTAAAGCCAGACTGACATTTGAAGATCTTACATTTAGATGAATAGGTTTTCAAGCAAATTTAATTCTTTGAAACTCACTGAATTACTAATAATTTATTTCAAAGGGAGAATTGTAGCCGCGTAATTGAAAACTCAAAATGCTTCAATTACGTAGAAGTTCTAGAAAATAATTAAGTGCTATTCATGGAAATATGGTACATAGTGGAATAGGCATCATATCTAGTTATATGTGTGGCGTAAACTACGTTTATCAGAATATATTTGTCCTCGATCTCACATATTTTACCACATTTGATGCCCACAAATTAGGGACTTTAGTCAGTTATCTTTCCCTGATAAAATCTGAAGCAATCCAATTGGTACGTAGGTCCTTATAGTTTAAATCCTCGGATATTATCATTGAATTCCCATGTAAGGATAACAAAATATTTCATCTAATATATTTCTTGTTAATGAAGACATTTACAGAAGTGATGAAATATAGATAGTTATTTACCCTAAAAATACTTAGCTTGGATTTTAAACAAATTAAATGATTACCAAAAAGTTATTTAAGATTAATTTTGGCAAATTAACATTGAAAAGTAGGGGTAAAATCCAAGTAATCCAACTAATTGGATCTACCTATTTGAAATGTATACAAGGTCCCTTATTCGTTTAATCATACCAAGATTTTATGAAATCATTTTCTCTGTCCTAACGTTCATAAAAATCATTTTACCATGTCCTTAAGCTCATTAAACGCTTGTTAATATCAAGATTTTCAATAAATTATTTTACTGTGTCCTTGTGTTCATTAAAAGTTCATTAAACCATTTAACCACATCGTAACGCTCATAAAATTTCTTTATCCAAAACGTTTAGCCTGATAATAATCAAATAATTGTTTTAACGAGAATAGATCTTAACTTATGACAAGGAAATCTATGTTCAACATGATTCCAAATTGACAAGTTTACGAAACATTCTTTGAGTGTTACTGTTTAAATGTAAGAGGCTATGATATAGAAAACTGAGCATTTCGTTACAGAAAATGTCCAGAAAAAGGCTTTGAATAATTGATAGGAGGAGAGGAATAAATTACATGGCATTCACAGTGAGATTGTTTTGTTACCGTTTTTTTCTTCGATGATAGTTCTTAAACTACCACTGTAACTATATAAATATACTTTCACGGTTTTATCGTGGAAAAAAGAATCGAAAGAAGTTTTTGATCCATGTGATAGCAAATTGAGCAGTTTTAATCCCCATCTGTTACCAATGATAACCAGTACTTTTTGCATTTATCTAATTCAAAAGAATTAGATACCACAACATATAAAATATTTAAATGTCGATTAAATAACCGAAAACATAACCAAGTAACACGCTACCGGTATCGTTCCTTACTATGATGTGAAAATCATATGGTTTAAAAATTGCAAGTCAAGATAAATGCTACGATAAAAAAACGTTGTTTTAAGTCGAAATATTTCCAGAACTGAAGTTGTATTGATATTTTCTATACACTGGTATTATCTATGATTTATAATCTGTAGTAATAAATACGTCTATCATCGCTTTCAATTAACGCGTTTATGTGAAGTGTACACGCAAATGAGAACAAGCATGACATAAACTAAACTAAAAAGTCTAATATACGTGTTTAGGTATGATAAGCTATTAAAGTACTTAGAACTTTGAAACAACAATTATGAATCATTGGTATAGCAACAGTTAATTTACTAACCAAAAACAAAAATAACGTCTAGTTTTTTAATGTTTCTATACTTTGAATATTCTAGAGAACATTTTAGCAGACAATGGCAAATGTTTAGTTTGTGGGTTTTCATTTATTACGAGCAAACATGGAAATAGTTTTAAAATATTCAGTCTATATAAGAGTTAAGGTCATTAAGTAATGTGATAATTTTTACATAATAAAAGTCTTTTATTAGAGCTTAAATCTTTAAAGATGCAATCAAACTACTGACGCCTTTGTCGGGGTTTCGTTTGGGCTAAGCAGCATCATTTGCAAGAGATACCAATCAATATTTTTTTAAATTATAATAATAGCTTTATAAGATATCAATTATATTTAACTGCAAAACAAAATAACATTCTAAAAAGCAGCTTCAATCAAGATTTACTTTATTGCTGATGAGGTTATTTGTAACTTGCATTTACGTTTATACTTGATATAAACATGATAATATAAACAGCTATTACCAACTAAACGATAACATCAATTTTACTGATTCTCTATAAATAGCTTTGATTTGATTTCATTTTTCGCAAAGAGCTCTTAAATGAGTCAAAGCAGTAATGCATTTAGAATCAAATGCTTTGACTTGATATATTTACACTCCATTGCAATAGGTTTAATTGAAGTCTTCCTCTTGAGGAATTGTAGTGGTTTCCTACTTTCTGTGTAAATAAACATACTTCATAGTTTAAGAATTGTCTGTACAAATACATGGATGCTTGTCGTATTCCTGAATAAACAAACCCAGTACAAGTTTAACTTACAGCTCTATCAATAAAGATAAAATGTCGGACTGTTATAAATATCGCTATGAAGTTGAATGTAATGTAGTTAACAGTCATTTAAATAAATGTTTGAACTTATTTACAAAAGAATTCGTATAATTGTTGTAGAATTTTAAAATTGTATACTTTTTTAATCAAATGATCTCTTCTGTTGTTATCACCAGTTATATACCAGATACAAATCAGATTCAAGATGCCTAATTCGAGAAAAAGTAAGATCGGTAAAATTTTCCTAGTGTTTATTTACAGTAATCTCAATTAATGTTTCTTTATGTGCATACAAATAAAATTTGACATCAGAATGTAGTTTTAAGCTTTTATTACAACAAACGTTGTCAAATATTATTTTAGTGTATGTCTGTTCATAAAATATTTTAAAAGAGAATTATTGATGAGATGTAAAGCGTATTATATGATACATGCATGTCCCATTCGTTTTACAAATGGGATATATCGGCCTATATTGATTAATAATGCAATTGCAGATACACATATTCAAACAAGTACAATATAAACAAATGAATTTTGTTTCTAAATTAATCCAATCGATACAAAACAAAATAAAAACATGTAACTTCATTTATGATTCATTTAATGAACTTTGCAACAATTTTAATAAAATTGGTTTTAATATACTGTATATGTTTTAGGACAGAAATGGTACCAAAATGCATAAAGTTATATCGTATGAGAATGAATGGGTTAATGGTAGAGAAAAATATAACTATTGGAAATTCCTAATATATCTTAACATATAACGTGACATTCCAAGAGAGTCTGTACTATGTTCAAATGGTCTGCTACTCTGCTATTAATGAACACTAAGGTGATTTATCTTTGTGACATTTCAAACAGATAATTGGATGTAGATAAATTGGTAGGTGGGCATTTATTTGATAAATTCGCGTTTAACGGTTCTTCTTTCATTCCATTTAGAATTTTGTTTTTGTGGTATAATATTTCATTGGTCGCATCTTTCAATATTGGAATGTGTTCCTGTTCAGTGTGCAACTTTGACTTTCTGATCTTCAACTTGTGCAATTTTGACTTTCTGTGTTGAAAAATGATATGAAAATTTTATATCAAGTTATTATTTACCGGTTTGTTCTTTGTATTTACGTTTTAGGACGATGGTTACGTGTTACGTGTTTCTGCTTTTTACATATTTTGTATTCTTGTGCGTTACCAATGATACGCTAAGTCTAAATACAATTTAATAGATAATACAAATTACAATTATTAGAGCTATCTTTAATTTTAGTCTACTTTGAATCATCTGCTGATAGAATAATAAAGGAACGTCAACTTGGATTGAAAGTATCACACAATGTAGCACCAAATCAATTGTCTACAGATAATTTTAAGATATTATCCCGATTACATAATTCCGACTGAAACACTATTAAAAGCATGCAAATGTTTTAATAATGATATAATTATTATGTAATATAAAAAAGGTCTGGTTTGACTTTCTGTTCAGACAAGACAAATGCAGTATTCATAATTTGAAGCTACGTGTATTTATAGTAGTATTTGTGTATTCCGCATGGCATAAGTATAAATAGGTTGAACAATTTTCACTGTACAAAATACTGTATTACAAATTATAGTTGAATGAAAAACACAATGATAATCGCATTTATGTCAATGTTTTATAAGGATCGTGTCAAGTTTATGATTGAAGTTGAAGCTTATTCAGTGTGATTTTGACTTATTCTTGTACTTGTTTTGGTGTCATTTAAGGTAAAGTATGGTATGCCGTATTTGTTACATTGCATACTTAATGGGTTTGAATTCCCCAAATGTGTCTATTGTTTAGAGTTTGGAACGAGATAAATAAATTCGCGAATATGGCATCATATTGTGTGTGTACTCCGTTGTGTTACAAATATTCTTTACACGTAGAATATTCGTATGGGTTGATATTTTGTCTCAATTAAGCTTGATTAACAGAAAAATAACACATTAAGAAAAAGAAATACCGATAATAAAAATAGAGAATTCCATAGTAGAAATCCAAAATATGTTTTGGATGTTTTTATGCATAGCGTTAATAATACCTTTACTATTTTTTGTTGTAATTTCATTATAATCATATTCAGTATATTTACAACAAACTAGGATTACATTCGTTTCTATATGCAGAAAATATATAGGTCTATAAGAAACGTAAAATATTGCATCAAGTTCAACGGTAATTTCAGTTCTCTCAGTATAGGCTAGTGAAATATTTCTTGAATACAAGTGAATATTGAATTACCATTCTCTCCTTTAGTAATAAATAACATTTGTTGGAAACTTGGCATCTAAATTGATAAATTGCGATATTGTATACAGGCTTTAACTCGTAATGTAATAAAACGAATGATAATAATGTAATTTATTTCAATGTTGCTATTATTGAATGTAAGTCTATTGAAATGCAGGATTTAAACACTTCAAGATATGCGAAAACGTTCATAGAATTCTTTAATTTTGTTTGTTTGTTTGGGTTTTACGGCGCATCAACACAAAAAGGTCATATCGCGCCGAGGAAAATATTTATTACATAGTACATGTAGTAAATATACATTCAATGCATTAAACAAATATAGCATTATAGATTCAAATATATTGTTTGTTTGTTTGTTTGTTTGGGTTTTACGGCGCACCAACTCAAAAAGGTAATATCGCGCCGAAAGCAATTGGTAATACCATTAATTTAATCGATAATAATAATAAAAAGTCCTATATTCAAATATAATGTAAAGCTAAAAGAAAGTGGAATTGTAATTAATACAATATAATCGATCCATCCCTGAATTAAAACCCACATATCCATACAGATTTGCACTCACTGGCATAATTATGAACAACAATTAACAACAGTTTGAATTCGAGTACACCATGATTACAGCTTAACGTATTGCACAGAACTTAGGAACTAGTTTACCAGATCATTCGTTGCTGTCCTTGTTCATGAAAGACAAAATCCATAGCGCAACCACGTTTTGCAAAGTTGAATTAATAATTTTCTTTCAGTAGTATTTGTATAACTATTTTTAGAATTCAATTTGCCACCAGACTAGCTTAAATGTCTTTATTAAAAAGGCAGACACACTCGTGATTATACGCAGATTGACGTCTTTCGCTTGCTTGGGGATGTTTTTGATGAAATAATATCAGGATGAATTATCTTTTTGAAACTCTGATTCTGCTTATATGTTTCAATGCTGAATTTAAATAATAAAATAAGAATTTTTAAATACAAAGATTGAAGCTGCTCGTACTGAGGTTTAAACTTAACTTCATGTGTATCTTTATACTTCCAAAATTCTTAGAAGGTAAAAAACATTTTGAAAGCAGTAAGGCGGTGCTCTGATAATGACAATTTTCGTAACAATGGACATTCAACTGCAAAAGGTGGTGATTGTATGTGAGATAAAAACCGTTACACCGTTAGTTACGGTATTGACAATAAAAGTCCTTTTTGTATCTTTAAGTGAATATTTATCGCGATTTTTATGGCAGTTTGCCTTCACATATTAAGAATTAATATACATGATACAGTTTTTTTTACGTTTATAAATATGATTCAATGTGAAGAAAATAAAATTTATAATTTTACTCGCCTAAATGGATATAGTTTTTATTTTGTTTTACTAAATATCAAACTTTTGTCTCATATTGTTGCAATAATAACATTCATGTACTTGTATTGCATCGTCGGATGAAAAACAAGAAACAGACAAAAGTTTTGCATAATGCCTTGAATATTGTCGACAAATTTGTCGACAGAGACACGTTCTCGTCCCATGACTTCCATAATTTAAGATTAAGTTTTTGGCAAATTAAACTTCTATTGGGAAATGCGGAGATGTGAACAGTACTGTATGCTAATGTCTAAATGGTTGCACATATTATATCTGCCAAAATATCAGACAGGATGACAGATAAATCCTCTGTTTTATTGACATTATTATTCTCACAATCTATTATCGGTGGAACAAGTACATGTTCATGGGAAAGGGGAAACAGAATAATTGAATGTAACTAAAGAGTAGTACGCTGGTTATTTTTTTAAATAATATGCACGTTTTTTGTTAAACGTTATAATCAAAATATCATTGACCGTTTGTTACCAGTTATATATTTAGCTTCTCGGATATCATCGTTCTTTTAGTCTGATGTTCCTGATGACCCTTTGAATATGTGTACGATGACGTATTTATTTGAGCTTAATTCTTTAGAATAAAAAAATATGTATTTTATTTATTTCTATTCTATGAAATTTCTTTTGTAAATGTTTTTTACTAATCAGTGAGTTTATACAAAAGTCTTTCTCAGAGTCAGATTGTTACAATAGCACACCGTACTAATGAAAATTGTCAATCACAATAAATACTAAATATACCATTTATACCTAATTCAGTAAACATCTCCTTTGATTGCATGTATTTTATTTACGGTCACATGCTGAATGTGACATTTTTGTGAAAAGGATATTTTTCTACTATTGGGTAATAACTCCAGTCTATGTGCTAGTCGTAAAATCAGTTTGACGTAATTAACTAACAATAAATTCAACACATAGTAAACAATGAGATAATTCAAGTAGGAATCAGAGACTACCTATCACTTTATTGTTCTTAGATATTTCGAATTAATGTGAAATTAGGATTTAATGTCAGCTACAGACATAATATAGACTGACCGAGACGAATTTGTCGTTTTAGAATACGCATGCAATACGTTGAAAATTATCTAAACGGAAACATAATGTTGTTAATATGTCAACTGCATTAACTTAATAAAGGTCTCTAAAGCTTCATGATGCATAGTAAACCCCTATACTGAATGTGATACGTTTTACAGCATCTAAGAACAAAAGAAGTTTCCTTTTATTGTAAACATGCTATGTGATATATGAGATGTATGGTACATGACTTTGATAATAGAGATGTAGAGTATAAAAGGCTATCCAAAGTGTACATATTTTTCTTAAAAAGACTAAGAAGGACTTAATTTGCTCGTTCCCAGATTTCAACTAAACTACATGCGTTGACCTTGACGGTACTTAGCTTAACTTTTAGTTCAATTTCAATCAAATTACATTGAAGTCACGATAATAGTGATAGCAGTAGCATTATAATGATCATCAACAGCATTCGCCTCAGTATCAACACGTATCATACCACTGACAATGGAACGTTGTTATGCCGTACGCCTCAATATTGCAATTACTCATACTATCAAATGATAAATCTTGGTGTGTACCATCAATATATTCATAGATGGCCATAGTTACGTCTCGAATTGTGCTCAAGAAAACAGTGTTTAAAAAATCTCAATTATAGACCCTTAAAACACAAAATATAAATTCAAAGCGTCTTTAATCAATTGTCATTCCCTTTCTTGTTACCAAAACCACATCGTCATTTAGTTTATTTAACATATTCGTTAATTCATACAACATAGAAGTTTTATGCTGTGTATCAGTCATACTGTTGATGATATAGATGTTCTGTATCACATTCGATTGATGTTGTCTTGAAATCGAAACAATATGACTGTCTTGCCGATTACCATTGAAAAACAATTAAATGAAGACATTTGCTATTTAACCGTCCATATTAGCATTATGAATTAACGGAGATAAGTGCCCCTATATATTAGAATCTACAAAGTATAAGATATCACATTTATTTTTGTCTGCTAAATGAGTAAAGTTCTTCTTTATTCTTTCTTATTCTGTGACCTACGCAAATACACTTGATTTCTCAGAACTGTTTATATTGCAACAACCTTGACGTGTATTAGTGTATGGTTACAAATGATTATATGTTCCTGCAGGCCGACAATCGTATAACTTGTTATCTTAATTAATGTAATGTACCAACGTCAGATTTGTTATGTCTAGTGGTCTGTTGTGATAGAAATTTCTTCTCCATATATGATTTACTTACATTGACAGAATTTAAATAGATCATTGTAATAGTCTGATGAACGATTTATCTCATATTACAATTGAATACGAAAAAAAAATATATATTTGCATTATTAATCCGTATTTTTCCATAAATAAACACAATTATAAATGTTTTAACTGAACTTCATAACCCCTTATATAGTATGCAGAGCAGTATGTTGGTGTTTAATATTGACCTAGCACGTTGGTGTACAAATGATAAAAGCGCTCATTCATTATTCCAAACGTATTATATCTTTAATTATTACTTCTGATTTCCTAGGCATATCATAATTGAAGATCGCCGATCTATTAGTTAAGCATTCATTGACTTATAAATAAACAATGAAAATTATAGATGAAAATACATTGCACAATTAACGATAATAAGTTCGAGATTTCCTTTGTTATAAACGTTTATCTTACATAAAGTACAAACAATGTTAATTGCTATATGTGTAGAATATTTTCATTCAGTTGTTTAAAGTTAAAAATAATAAAGTTCTAAAAGTTATATTTATAAATCTTATGGAAAGCATTAGAGAATGGTTCATTCAGATGTTTTTTTAATATGTAAATTTCTGAATTAATGATAGAAATTTATGTCATATTTTTCTACAATACCAGACATACTGGCAACGGATCATCCGGGATTAGTCAGATAAAACAATGACATATCGTCCTGCGGAACAATTTTGTGTGAAATTTAGAAATAAAATACATGTACAATAACAATACAAAATCTATATGAAGCAGTTACATGTGTTACATGAATTGTCATATTAGCTTCCGAATGTAAACAAACAGATAATTCGACTCGTGTGTGCAGCAGTCAAGACTTTGATACTACTCAAAGAAGTGCAAAGATGGTCATAGTGCTCCATTGTAAAATATGTCTACAATAGCCGTGATTGCAATTGTTTGCTCTCAGACTTTTTAAAAAGATAATTTATTTTGCCATTGAACCAGTTAATCACTTTAATTATGTTTGTGAGATTAATTTGAAGCAAGCGGTATTACGAACAGAATCAATTTAAGTTTAATCAAAGTGAAACAGATGACCAGCATATGCCACATACTTATCAAATGATCGAACTAGTAAGAAGTTTAATTCAATAAAGATGTCCTTGACCTAAAACCAAATGACCCTTATATCTACATGGGCCATCTCCTGTCTATGGCCAATCTTACGCCAAAGTATGATCATAGTAAGTCTAATAGTTGTATTGTAGGCTAGAGATATGAATGTACTGGCAAGATGACGTAACCTTTGACCAAGTGACCCCAAAATCAACAGGGATCATCTTATGCTTGTTAGTAACTTAATACCAAGTAGGATATACGAAAGATTCCGAGTAATTGGACGGACAAAAAGTTAAATACAAGCTCATTATAACTTTTACCATGACCCTTAAATCAGAAGGGATCATCCTTAGCCCGTGTCTAACTCTTCTACCAATTATAAGAAAAACTAATAATTGTTGAGTTATAAAGCGGGCATGAAATAGCTAATGAACGGACAAACATACAGATGGATGAGCGCCATGTGTTAAAAAGTCCCAAAGTAACTTCGGTCGTAAAATATATAGGTGAAATTCATTCCTTCAGACAGAAAGTACGACATTCGCGTGACTATTTCTCTGCAGTCAAGTACAATACAATTAGTAACATATGTATATCAGTATACGAAGTATCGACTTAAATGTAATACATCAAGATTCTTAGCCACAGGAAACAGATAAGACTTCAATTGGAAATATAACTTTATATAACGTTGTATAACGTAATAGATGCTCCTACCCATTAGTGTCGAATTCACGCTTTTAACTATGTCTCGTCAGACAGGATCTATTGCGTATGCGGCATAAAGCCTTAAAACTGAGTACTGCTGTACTTTACAGGCGGTAACAAAGATATTTCTCCACTTTATTCTTATATAACTATCTTATATACTAAGTAATGAAACCTCGTTGGTCAGCACCATGTTTTTCAACATAAAACTACTACATTTTATAAAAAAAGACAATATGAATTTTTAATTATCAAACTTTTAAATGATAAAGTACTTAAAAACTAAAGTTTATGAAATGAATTAAATTCCTTTTTGATTGAAAAATACGTTATAAGTTACAAACAATGCTTCGGGACGATATGATTAAAACCCCAAATTTCTGAAATCAACAATATGGAACAGAAATTGTTTTTTGTTTTTTGTTTTTGTTGGGTTTAACGCCGAAGAAACACATTGTATAGGTTATATAACGACTGTCAGTCAACTTACTCACGTCTCCTGGAAAGGCTAATTCTCTGGATTTAGCTGTTAATCAACTACTAAGCGCATACTTTCGTCAGTGACTGACAGCTGTCCTACATAATTAATAATCATTGAAACAGAAAATGCCATATAGATACTAAATGATTCCAGAACAAGCAAATAAAAAAGAGCTAAACTATCGTTTGAAATAAGTTTATAAATTAGTTTTTTTGTATTTTAGCAACATACTCAGACAAGACTTTTAAACGGTTAAAATAAAAACTGCACATAAAATGAAGATAAAACTACAAACTCAATTAATCTCGACTATGTAAAATCAATACATGTACATAAATTTAAAGAAATTCATAGTCAGTCACATCCAAAACATAATCAAGACACAAACACAGATAAAACAATCGAACAACACTTACGATTACAAAAATAATCACATTATCATTAAAATCAGTATTCAAATTGTAACACAAACAAATAGGTCAAACGTAATAAGCTGCTCTTAGAATTTAACCTTCAAGACTAAGAATCAATTTCTTGAAATTTAATAGAACTCTTAACAACATCATTAACCCATAGCTTTTGAAGAACACTATATTATATCCAATGTCATCTATAAATCGCTGTCCTTCTCACCGTAATGATCTTATCACGTGACTTTTTTCATATCATTCAATGCGATCTTAATGTACTCTATAGAAAATAATTGTAAAAGAATACGTACTTAACCCGTATTATTTGTGGGAAGAAATATCAATCGAGTTTGACATTTTACTAGTTACTTCAAATGTTAATCATCCATTAACATGATTCTGTGTCTAATTTCTTGACAATCTAGCAAGCTTTATGGTAAAAGTCTCTCAAATCACTGACAAAACAAGTATGTGACAAATTGAAATGTCTTTCAAAGGAAAACTCGTGTAAGTTAATATAATTTCCTAGATTTTAAAGGACCATAGATATACCTTTACATGCAGTAACATTCTAATCAAATCAGGATTCTAAAGAGTTGATAGAGAGTATTAAATAATGGAATTTCTAATAAAACACCCAAAAGAAAGAGAAACGAACGCAGAGTAAAATAATATGAAATAACGTTTTAACGACTTTGTTCAGGATCATGAAAATTGGTCAGATGATTATCTGGACCACTGTGTACCCAACACGTTTTGAAAAAATACTAAAGCATAACACATCGTGTCACGTAGGACAAGCAAAAAAATGCAAATAATAAATAATGAAATTTAAACGTATCTTTCATTGTGTTAATTAATTAACTACATGTAGTAATTTCACTGTGTTTCTGGATAATTAAGCTAACAAACAACATTCATTTTAATGCTACACCAATTCTTC
Organism: Mactra quadrangularis; assembly: GCA_025267735.1. NCBI lineage: Eukaryota > Metazoa > Mollusca > Bivalvia > Venerida > Mactridae > Mactra > Mactra quadrangularis. The sequence goes on from CM046304.1 coordinate 17,394,738, forward strand.
ATTATGGTTAGGACAAACTATCCATTCTTTACAGTTCTGCATTTCTTATTTGATTCATCCACTTTGTCAATTACAGAACTAATCTCAGTATAATATGAACCCAGACTTACTTACCTCTTCAATCATTGTTGTGGCACTCCAGATTGCCAATTGTATCGATTTAGTATTGGAACAATTTCGCTGGAAGATTGAAATCACCTAATGACTTTTAACCAGGAAAGCCCGGAAATACTTGAATTAAGTGTTATTTCGTCATGCAGTTAGTTAACTAAGTAACGTATGCCAGTTTCATACAATAACTACATAACGGTACACCCTAAAGATATAATTTACTTCAATTAGTCTGCTTTGGAATTTCATAAATAAATTCTATAGATCAATACTATGACAATGTAAGATACATCCCTTTGAAACATTTCAATTAAGTACAGGTGGCTCCGTCGATTATTTTAATTGTTAAAAATGCCACTTTTGGCAACAAAACAAAAGCAATAACAAAAATATCAAATGGACACAGACACAAACAATTCATTTAACATTTAACAATCACATTTAACCCTTGTCATTCCTGTGCTTTTAGAATTGTACAATGTCTGTAATAGAAAAAATACGCACAATATGATCTATCTGGTTTGATGAACTTATTTAGCCTTACTTTCTCAATATTCTGATGAGTATCCTTAAATTCACGAGTATGCAATCAATACGTTATCTTTTTAGCAAATATGGAAGTAAAGATTTCCCTAAATGACGAACCATAACTTGATGAAATAGTGATATGATAATCATATTTACGTCATGGTTGTTCGGCCTTTTAAGTGTTATTATTGTATTTGTTGTCAATTGACGGTAAATTTGACTTATCCGTGCATTTTAGGTTCGTTTAAGAATAGCATACTGTACTAGCCACATTTCATCTCCAAATGTGGATCAAGGGTGTAACCTATTACTGCATATGTTTCAATCTGTGATTTAGAATTTGATTCAAAATGTACAATTTTTCAAAAATGAAATTATATCGTGTGTATACTTCTTTGTAATACAAAATGTTTTACATTTATAATATGTATTTGGCATTATAGTGTGTACCGATAATTCAATGCTCTCGGTATATGCTTGCGAAATGTTCCAGGCATACATGTGAATATTAATTTACTATTCTCTCCTTTAGCAATAAATAACATTTGTAGGAAAACTTGGCAACAAAATTGATAAATTGCAATATTGCATACGGGAGTTAACACGTAATCTAATAGAACAAGTGACAATAACGTAATTTATTTCCATGTCACTATTCTCGTATGTACTTCAACTCGAATGCGAGATTTAAAATGAAAACATAAATACTTTAAGCAACGTGAGAAAGACATTGTCGATAGGTATATATACATATTGAATACATTGTATTGAGTGATGCAAAGATATTTATATAAAACTAAGTATTATCGTAAGACTTAAAGAAAGAGGAAGTGTAATTGATACAACGTATTTTATGAAAACCCTAAAGTAAAACCAAAGAACCATATGATTTGCACTCAATTACAAAATAGAGAAAACAGGTCCCTCGTACATAACAACTAGTAACAAAACCATTTTATTGACCTTTGTTTCTTCGTATTACATAACATTTTGTTAAAATAAAGTATTAAAAAGTAGCCAAAATGTATGCAAGTATGAAATTGTAGAAAACATTGTTTTGATCGAAACATACATTAATTTTATCGAAAACTTAACATAAATGTACTTATTAAATATAATTATAACCTAGCCAATTAAATGCAAATACCACTTTTTATTTTGCTTAAAAAATAAAAAATTTAAACATCATGCAAAGTCCGATTTGAAAACATCACGTTACAGCTTGAAGTCTTACACAAAACTTAATGACTTGTTTCACAAATAGTTACTGGCTGTCCTAGTTCGTTAAAGACGTTGTCCGTAGCTTGAATAGTTCTCCAAATAAAAGTTCAGTTCATTCTTAAAGTATTATTTATTTTTCTTATTTTAGAATTCAATTTGCCAGTAGACTAGCTTTGATTATACTTAGATTGATGTTTTTTGCTTGCTTGGGGATGTTTTTGAAGAAATGATTTTAGAAAGGATTATTTTCTTTGAAACTCTGATTCTGATTATATGGTTCATGGCAAGATTTTGGTCTGAAAATGTCAAGTTTGTCGGATTGTAGATGTAATTGTGAAACGTTGATTACTTTTAAATGTTTTCAGAAAATGTCATTTTATGTCGCGTACGCAGAGTGTTATAGCGTCCGAAAGACTTATTGACTTTGCCGTCACTGTTAAAAACAAGTCAAGCTTTCTTTTTTCTTTTTTTATTAGATTTAACGCCGTGTCAACACAATTAAGGTCATTTTACGGCGTCCAGCACACCTTACCTAGCTTTCCTGGACTATTGTCTATAACCAGTACTCACCTACCCTTCCACAAGGCCGGACACTTCTCCATATTATCTAAACAATGGAGGAAAATCGACATTATTGTCAAATTTTAACCTCCCCGGGTGGGATTGGAACCCGCACCCCCTCGGGCACTAGAAACCAAATTTCTATTTTCAACATTGAGATTAACGGAGCACTTTCTACACAAATCTCAATACCATTGGTGATAAAACTTTTAAGTCTTGCAGAAATGAATAATAATAAGTAATTGCTACTATCGATTTCAGAATCTATTATTTTAATCAATTCGAAAATGGATATGAAGTAGTTCTTCATCAGTCTAAACTTAGACTATAGGCCAATTAACTTGTTGGGCCAAGGTGGAATGCATTCCTAAATGAATAAACATCTATACCAACAGTAGCTCAATTAACTTCTTTAATTTTTGAAAAAAATAAGATGTTTGTTTGTTTGTTGGGTTAAACGCCGTAGCAACACATTGTATAGGTTATATAACGGTGGTCAGTCCTTGTGGAAAGGCTAAATCTCTGGATTTAGCTGTTAACCAATTACTAAGCGCATACTTTCCTCAGTGACAGACAACTGCCCTACATAATTAAAAATCATTGGTAGGAGGGAGAATGGCCGTAGAAATAATTTCATGACCAAACTCCATGAAACTAACCCCTCGATCAGTAGATTTGTGTGCTACAAACTAAGCTAGTCTGGTGACTTAAAAAACTTTATATGAATCAATAAAATATAAAAATGTTATACTCAGTAAATGGATATATAGATTTGAATTTGTTTTATTTGAAACAAACTATTCTTAACAAACCACTGCCAAGTTATCATATTTGTACAATAATGGCATACATGTACTTGAATTGATCTGTGAGATGAAATCAATAGGCAGACATATGTTTTGCCTTATGCATTATACATAGCCGACAATTTTGTTAACAGAGACACGTTCTCGTTTTAATTGTCCCACAACTTCCGTAATCTAAGATTAAGTCTTTGACTAACATTTAAACTTAGAAATTCGGAGATGTGAACAGTTTGATAATGTCTAAATGGTTGCAAGTTACGATATTTCTGCCAAAATATCAGACACGATGACAGATGAATCGTCTTTTTTAATCGCCAGTAATATTCTCAGTAACCATTATTAGTGGAAAAAGGAAATAGTACAATTAATTGACAAAAACTGCAGTAGTTTGCCGTGATTCATATAGACTGAAATCAATGTCACTGTTTAAAAGTGTTAATTGCATATTTGTGCCGGAGTTTTAATGTTCATCATAAACATCATGTTGTCACTTGTTTTCCTTTTGCAAATTAATCTGCTGTGCAGCATGTAAATAAAGAGTAATAGTCAGTTGTATCGAAACTATATGCTCGTATTTTGGTTAAACGTAATGATCAAAAACATTTAAGACCGTTTGTTACAAATTATATGTTTAGCCTGACGGAGTCTTATTAGGTGTCATAAAACGTCACGTCGTTTTTTTGTCTGAAGTTGGTGATGTTTCATGAAATATTTGAATAATGGCTCATTTGGGTTTTTTTGTTTTACAGAATCATGTAGATAAATTAATATTCCCTTTATTAATTAGTGTTCAGTTCCATGTGAAATATCTTCAGTAGGTGTTTCCAACAAGTCAGTGATTTTATACAAAAGTCTTCACTTAATTTAGTTTGTTACAAAAGCAAGTTTGTACTTCTGAAGAATGGTTCATCACTTCCTACTAAACATACTATCATTGTATAAACACCTCTTCCGTGTATTTTAATTACGTTTAACATGCTGAAGATGATATTTTGAGAACAGCATTTTCTATTACATTTGGGCAATAACTATTGTCTGTGTGCAAGTCGTAAAATCAGTATGAAAATGTTAACTAAAACTAATTTTCACGTATCTTCAACAGTAGGATTGTGCATGTAGGAGTTGGTGAATACTTAATGCTTTATTCTTCTTAGATAGTTCGAGTTAACATGAATTTAGAAGTCTAAAGAATGATACTGTCATCTTCAAAGACCCATTGAGACGAATGTGTCGTTTTGGAATAATGTACGCTTGTAATATGATGAAAAGTTACAGGAACGAAAACCAAGTGTTGTTGATACAGGGTGATTTGTAATATCTGATACAGTTTTGAAAATAATTAGCATTTATCGTATAAACACCTGTTCTCGAACCTCACCTGATCTCGAACCTATCATAAAACTGCTGTTTACTTTGCTACGTAATTGCGTATGACGTCATCAACTCGTGTGCACAAATGTTAAGTAAACAATCGACGCAACTACAACTGTCAAACGAGAATAATGCGCAAGAAACGTAATTAGAATGAATATTTTGTGATGGTAAATATTTTTCAGTAAATCCTTATTACCTTTTTCCGCTCTGTCAGTACAATCCATCAAATATTGTATAAAAGTATGTTATTGCAAAAGAAGCACATGGCAGGTAGCCATTCCTGTCTTCTGCTCATAAAGTCATGTGACAGCTAATTATAACCTCACAAATAGCCAAATACGGTAGAGGTTCGAAATTTGTTCATCTATTTTTAGCCGCCATGACAGTTTTCAGAAAATGGTATTGTTTTTTTCTGGAAGGATTTGGATTTGTTTCAAATATAAAATATCAACAAATATATGATAGAAACGTGGAATATAGGTTAAAAGGTGTGTTTGAAATGTATTTTTCCAAAAATATTGTTGTATTGATTAAAAATGGCCCGTTGAGTCCTTAGAGGTTCGAGAACCGGTGTGTCTACGCTATAGGATAAACTATAGACACACAATGTTTACAGAGTAATAATCTAGAGACTTTAAAGTTGTGTTTAATAACATACCATACTTAAATTAGGAATGTTATCCGTATACCTAAAATAGAATTTATAACAATTGTTCAATGTGACGTTCATTTCGAGTGATGATGATGCCAAGCCGTTTCTTAAAATTTTCTACTGCAAATGCGCACATCTTTGTACTTATTTTTTCACTTCGAATACATGTTTCAAGCTCTTGTTTTGTAGTGTAGGGCTTGTCGTACTTAATGGTTTTAAATATTGTTGAATTTGACCATCAAGATGCTGATAATAATAATCATTACTTTATTCTTAGTGCAGTTCAGGTGTTTATTTAATAACTTTTGTAAAGCTAAAAGAATAAATCTAATCTTTGACGATCACAAAGATTAGAGAAGACATTTTTTTCAATACATTAACGTATTAGAATTTCTTCTAAGTGTAGATATTGTTAAAATGATCAAATACTCCAGAGAAAGTGACTTCTAATTTTCTGATTAAATCACGAATCTAGGGAAATCATTAGATCTTATTAATTACCTAATATATCCTATTTCCTCTTCATCATTAAGTCGACACAGAGCTCTCAAATCTGCATAAATGAATAATGCCTGACCTTGTCATTTCATAAGTAAAGAATTATAATGTGTGCGTTTTAAAAACGTCGTTCTTTTCCGATTTTACATTACTCTTACAAGTGTCATCTTACTGATATATTAACTCTTAAACCAATTCAAATTAATAGTCATTTCTATTACATGCATATACATGTATATACATTTTATGCTTAAACTGGCTTGAGACAAAATGTCCTTCCGAATGCATTTACATCTGTAAATGTTCCATGATAGACAGCTTTTAATGTCAACATTATATTGATCCAGACTTATTTACATCTTCCATCATCTGTTTTTGGCATTTAAGTGTTTCAATTCTAGCGATGTCTTATTCTATTATGCAAGCGTTCTAATAATTTCTTCTTTGCCAAAACCAACGGTGACTTTTTATTGGAAGCTGTTTACATATAATGGTTCTGGAGAGTTGTATTATCTGACAGTAAGGCAAGTAATGTAAGATTGTCATATGTAAAGGTTCTTAAAGAATAAGATAATTATTTAAACAATGAAAAGTTTTATACCTCAAAAAAATAAAAATAAATAGATATTTGTGTGTTTCACATGCGATAAACACGGTCTTAAGTATTGTACAAATCGACAGTAATATCGATTGCTATTGAGGCAACGATATGAGGATAACATCAAACTTTGCTATTTAAACCGTCTATATTAACAAATTTTAATTAATGGATATAGTTGTCATTATTAACCAACATAATTTCAGATAACAAATTCACTTTTGTCATTTTAAAAAATAATAAACTTCTACTTTATGCTTTCTTTTTCTATGGCCTACAAAGAGTACACTAGATTAACCAGAACTGTTGTTGTTGCATTTACGTTGATAAGTCTTAGTGTTTAATTACGGAAGACTATATCTTCCTGCAAGCAGACAATACTCAAAGTTTTAATTACTATAATGTTTAAACGACAGATTGGTTATGCCTAGTGGTTTGTCTTAATAAAATATTCTTCTACAGATATGATTTACTTGAATATAGACATTATTTACAAATTCGTAGACATACTCCAAGTAACGATAAATGTCATTGTCTATACTAACATATAAGATAAACTTGTCTACTTTCTTGTAATTCATCCCAAAGTCAACACGGTTTCCATGTGTTAACTTCATCACTCCTTACATTATATACATCTATTTTGAAATCCTATGGAAAGTATTTGGAATGATTGATTCAGATATATGTTTAATATGCAAATTTCTGAATGATAACACAAATATGTCATATTTGTCTAAGATACCAGACAGACTGGCAACGAATCATTCCGGGTTGTTTGCAGTTATAAACAATGACGTATCGCTCTGTGTAACTTTTATTTAGAAATGTAGAAAAAACGAAATCATAAAATTCACTGATAAAATACAAAATATAAATGTAGCAGTTATACATGTTTAGTCATGTGAACATCAGGATGTAAACAAATACTTGTTTTTCGTCCCATGATTGCAGCAGTCAAAATACAGGATACGTTCAAATGGTGCAAATTAGTGACCTATTTCTTTGTCCAAAATTTTATCGAAAACTTAACATACATGTATTTATCAAATATAATTATAACCTAGCCAATTAAATGCAAATACCTCTTTTTATTTTGCTTAAACCATTAAAATTTTAAACATCATACTAAGTCCGATTTAAATTCATCACGTTACAGCTTGAAGTCTTACACAAAACTTAATGATTTGTTTGACAAATCATTACTTGCTGTCCTAGTTCGTTAAAGACGTTGTCCGTAGCTTAAATATTTCTCCAAATAAAAGTTCAGTTCATTCTTAAAGTATTATTGTTTTTTCTTATTTTAGAATTCAATTTGCCAGTAGACTAGCTATGATTATACACAGATTGATGTATTTCGCTTGCTTGGGGATGTTTTTGAAAAAATGATATCAGAAAGGATTATTTTCTTTGAAACTCTGATTCTGATTATATGGTTCAAAGCAAGATTTTGGTCTGAAAAATGTCAAGTTTGTCGGATAGTAGATGTAATTGTGAAACGTTGATTGCTTTTTAATGTTTACAGAAAATTTCATTTTATGTCGCGTACGCAGAGAGTCAAGGCGTCCGAAAGACTTATTGACTTTGCCGTGACTGTTAAAACCAAGTCAAGATTTCTTTTTTCTTTTTTTATTAGATTTAACCCCGTGTCAACACAATTTAGGTCATTTTACGGCGTCCAGCACACCTAACCTAGCTTTCCTGGACTATTGTCTATAACCAGTACTCACCTACCCTTCCACAAGGCCGGAAACTTCTCCATATTATCTAAACAATAGAGGAAAATCGACATTATTGTCAAATTTTCATGGAAGGGTATAACCTCCCTGCGTGGGATTCGAACCCGCTCCCCCTCGGGCACGAGATTTCAATTTTTTTTTTCAACATTGCGATTAACGGAGCACGTTTTACACAAATCTCGATGCCATCTGTGATAAAACTTTCAAGTCTTGCAGAAATGAGTAATTGCTATTATCGATATCAGAATCTATTATTTTAAGCAATTCGAAAATGGATATGAAGTAGTTCTTCTTCAGTCTAAACTTAGACAACAGACCAATTAAACTTGTTGGGCAAAGGTGGAATGCATTCCCAAATGAATAAACATCCGTACCAACGGTAGCTTAATTAACTCCAAAACTGGGACTTTCTAAAACATTCAGATGAATCAATGTTACGCCAATAAAATATATAAATTTTGCGATCTGTAACTGGATATAGATTTGATTATTTGTTCTTACTTTATTTCAATCAAACTTATTATAACAAACCATTGCCAAGTTATCATATTTGTACAATAATGGCATACATGTACTTGAATTGCTCTGTGGGATGAAATCAATAAGCAGACATATGTGTTGCCTTATGCATTATACATAGCCTACAAATTTGTTAACAGAGACACGTTCTCGCTTTAATTGTCCCTTGCATTTCAAAATCTAAGATTAAGTTTTTGACGAACAAACATTTAAACTTAAATATTCGGAGATGTGAACAGAGTGATAATGTCTATGTAACGGTTGCAAGTTACGATATTTCTGCCAAAATATCAGACACGATGACAGCTGAACCGTCTTTTTAATCGCCGGTATTATTCTCAGTAAACATTATTAGTGGAAAATAGAAATAGTATAATTGATTGACAAACTCTGCAGCAGTTTTTCGTGATTCATATTGTCTGAAATCAATGCGAACAGTCACTGTCTAAAAGTGTTAAAGGCATATTCGAGCCGGAGATATAATGTTCATCATAAACATAATATTGTCACAATTTTTTCCTTTTTCTAATGAATCTGCTGCACAGCATGTAAAATAAAGTAATAGTCAGTTGTATTGAAACTATATGCTCGTATTTTTTTGTTAAACGTAATGATCAAAAACATTTAAGACCTCTTGTTACAAATTATATATTTAGCCTGTCAGAGTCTTATTAAGTGTCATAAAACGTCACATCGTTTTTGTCTGAAATTGGTGATGTTTCATGAAATATTAGAATGATGGTTCATTTGTTGTTTTTGTTTTTCAGAATCATGTAAAAACAATAATACCCTTTATTAATTAGTGTTCAGTTCCATGTGAAATATCTTAAGTGTTTCCCACAAGTCAGTGATTTTATACAAAAGTATTCACTTAATTTAGTTTGATTAAAAAAACGCCGTTCTACTGAAGAATGATTCATCACTTTTTACTAAACGTTGCATAAACACATCTTCCGTTTATTTTAATTACATATTACATGCTGAAGATGACATTTTGAGAACAGCATTTTCTATTACATTTGGGTAATAAATATTGTCTGTGTGCCAGTCGTAAAATCAGAATGAAGCTGTTAACTAAAACTAATTTTAACATATCTTCAACAATAGGAGTGTGCAAGTAGGAGTTAGTGAATACATATTACTTTATCCTTCTTAGATAGTTCGAGTTAACATGAATTTAAAAGTTTCAAGATTGATACTGTCATCTTCAAAGACCCATTGAGACGAATTTACCGTTTTGGAATCATGTACGCATGCATAATGATGAAAAGTTACAGGAACGAAAACCAAGTGTAATTGATACAGGGTGATTCGTAATATCTGATACAGTTTTGAAAATAATTAGCATTTATAGGATAAACTATAGGCACACAATGTTCACAGAGTAATAATCTAGAGACTTTAAAGTTATGCTTGATAACATACCATACTTAAGTTAGAAATGTTGTCCGTATACCTAAAATAGAATTTATAACAAATGTGCAACGTGACGTCCATTTCGGGTGATAATGATGTAAACTCTTTTCTTAAAATTTTCTACAGCAAATACGCACATCTTTGAACTTATTTTTCACTTCGAATAAATGCTTCAAGCTCTTGTTGACGTTGGTTTTGTAGTGTAGGGCTTGTCTTACTTAATGGTTTTAAATATTGTTGAATTTGACCTTCAAGTTGCTGATAATAATAATCATTACTTTATTCTTAGTGCAGTTCAGGTGTTCATTTAATAACTTTTGTAAAGCTAAAAGAATAAATCTAATCGTTGACGATCACAAAGATTAGAGAAGACATTTTTTTCAATACATTAACGTAATATAATTTCTTCAAGGCGTAGGTGATTGTTAAAATGATCAAATACTCCAGAGAAATTGACTTCTAATTTTCTGATTATATCAAGAATCTTGGGAAATCACAAGATCTTATTAATTACCTTATATCCTATTTCCTCTTCATCATTAAGTCGACACAGAGCTCTCAAATCTGCATAAATGAATAATGTCTAACCTTGTCATTTCATAAGTAAAGAATTATAATGTGGTTTTTTTACGTCGTTCTTTTCCGATATTACATAACTCTTACAAGTGTCATCTTACTATCATATTAACTCACAAACCAATTTAAATTAATAGTCATTTCTACTTACATGTATATACATATTGTGTATACATTTTATGCTTTAACTGGCTTGAGACAAAATGTCCTTACGAATTGCATTTACATCTGTAAATGTTCCATGATAGACAGCTTTTAATGTCAACATTATATTGATCCAGACTTATTTACATCTTCCATCATCTGTTTTTGGCATTTAAGTGTTTCAATTCTAGCGATGTCTTATTCTATTATGCAAGCGTTCTAACAATTTCTTCTTTTCCAAAACCAACAGTGACTTTTTATTGGAAACTGTACATATATAATGGTTCTGGAGAGTTGTATTATTTTACAGTAAGGCAAGTAATGTAAGATTGCCATATGTAAAGGTTCTTAAAGAATAAGATAATTATTTAAACAATGAAAAGTTTTATATCACAAAAATAAAAATAAATAGATATTAGTGTTTCACATGCGATAAACCCGGTCTTGAGTATTTAACAAATCGACAGTACTATCGATTGCTATTGAGGCAACGATATGAGGATATGGTATAAAACACCAATCTTTGCTATTTAAACCGTCTATACTAATACATTTTGATTAACGGATATAGATGTCTTTGATAACCAACATAATTTCAGATAACAAATTCACTTTTGTCATTTTAAAAAAAATATTAATAAACTTCTTCTTTATGCTTTCTTTTTCCATGACCTACAAAGAGTACACTAGAACAACCAGAACTATTGCTGTTGCATTTACGTTGATAAGTCTTAGTGTTTAGTTATGGAAGACTATATCTTCCTGCAAACATACAATACTTAAAGTTTTAATTACTATAATGTGTAAACGATAGATTTGTTATGCCTAGTGGCTTGTCGTAATAAAAGATTCTTCTACAGATATGATTTACTTGGACATAGACATTATTTAAAGATTCGTAGTCATGCTTCAAGTAACGATAAATGGCATTATCTATAAAAACACATAAGACAACTTGTCTACTTTCTTGTTATTCATCCCAAAGTCAACACGGTTTCCATGTGTTAACTTCATCACTTCTTACATTTTATAAATCTATTTTGAAATCTTATAGAAAGTATTTGGAATGATTGATTCAGATATATGTTTAATATGTAAATTTCTGAATGATAACAAAAATATGTCATATTTGTCTAAGATACCAGACATACTGGCAACGATTCATTCCGGTTTTTGTTTGCAATTATAAACAATGACGTATCGCTCTGTGTAACTTTTATTTAGAAATGTAGAAAAAACGAAATCATAAAATTTATTGATAAAATACAAAATATAAATGTAGCAGTTATACATGTTTAGTCATGTGAACATCAAGATGTAAACAAATACTTGTTTTTCGTCACATGATTGCAGCAGTCAAAATATAGGAAATATTCAAATGGTGCAAATTAGTAACCTATTTCTTTGTCCAAAATTATCAAATTTGTCTTAGCGTTGTAATTGTTCCTTCAGACTCTTTCGCAAATATTATTGCTGTATATGACCCAGTTTACCAATAGACTCCTTTTTGTGCGGGGAATTTGTAGCTACCAATATTAACCCACAGAATCACAGTGGACCAATTGATCAACATGTGTTTTATAGTAATCACGTTATCGTACTGAAAAAAAAAACCAATTTAAGAAAGATGACCCTGAACTTAAACAAAATGATTTTTTAAAAATATTTTCAAAGCGTCGTGCCATTATGTGTCCCGAAAGTTCATTTAATATAAAGCTCCTTATTAATATACAGTCGTTCCACAAAAAGTAAGGCATTTGTGTGACTATATCACAAATTTAATACAATTAGTATCGATACTATCACTATATATGCTATCGACTCAAATGTGTTGCATCAAGTTTCTTAAACACAGGAAACAGATAGGACTTCCATTCGAAAATAATATTGTAACGTTATATAGCGTTAATGTTGCTTCTACCCATTAGTGTCGAATTTACGCTTTCAATTATGTCTCTTATGTATCATTTTAGAAGACAGACAGGGTCGATTTCGTATGCGACATAAAGCCTTGAAAAGTAAACTATTTTACTTATCTGACGGTAACAAAGATATTTTTCTACTTTGTTCTGGTGTCGTCTTCAGCTGTTGCTGCTGCGACCTAAGCACATTCTAGGCAAGCCCTTTAATCTATAAAGAATTTCTAAAGCTCATCAATTAGTACTAAAAGTTGGGCTTACTGCTTGATCAAGCTGTATATATATTTCTACATAAAAAACAAGTATTGCTGAACAATCGTGTAAAGTCAAACTACACACTGTTCCTGGAAAGGCTAAATCTTTGGATGTAGCTGTAGACCAACTACTAAGCACATACTTTCGTCAGTGACTGACAACTGACAACTGCCTTACATAATTAAGAATCATTGGTAGGAGGTAGAATAGCCGTAGAAATTATTTCATGACCAAGCTCCACTAAAGTATGCCCCACCCGGGAATTGAACCCACGACCCCTCGATCAGTAGACTTGCCTGCTACCGACAGAGCTAGTTGGGCGACTTATATTCCTTTATATTTCAACTAACAAAACATGCGTTGTACCACGATAATTCTTCAACATGATTCAGACAAATTCCAATTTTTATAGTTTTGCAATTCTTATTTCCTTGAATGGATCACTTTGTCATTTTCAGAACTAATCTCAGTATTATATGAACTCAGACTTATTTACCTCTTCAATCATTTCTTTGGCACTCAAGTTCCTCAATTGTATTGATTTAGTATTGGAACAATTTCGCAGAGATATTTGAAATCATTCCAATGACTATTAACTCGCCAAAGCTCGTAAAGACTTGAATTGAATGTCATTTGTTGAATAGTACCTTTGTTGATAATAAGGGCGTTCCCAAGTATCTTATGCCAGTTTTATACATTAACTTCATTAGGGTTCACATTGAAAATGGTATTTGCTTCAATCAGGGCTGCTATGAAATTTCATGTATAAGTTCTACAGATCAATACTATTACATTGTAAGATACATCTTAATCTTTTTTTCCACGTATGTGAATTGAATCTATAGGATGTCGGTTACTTTAAGCAAACCCTTTGAACCAGTTTAATTTATTCATAATACTAGAGGTTTCAGTCGTTTATGTTAATCGTTGAAGAATAGCCACTATTGTCATAATACATTATTGCCATTGATAGTGAATTTGGCCTATCTATACTGAATTTGTCACATTTCACCTAAAAATGTAGATCATGGGTTTGAATTTTTGTTTCATACGCTCCAATCTTAAAATTTGTGAATATGGTATCACATTGTGTGTATACTTCTTAGTGATACATTTATTTTTACATGTACAATATTTATTTGGCATTAAAGAGATTTATGATGAGTGTATTTACAACAAACTCGGAAAACATCCTTTCTATCTGTATAAAATGTGTGACTGTTACATAAAATATGGCATCACACCGGATAATAATTTCAATTCTCCCAGTATAGGCTTGTCAAGTTTTTCTGGCATACATATGAATATTAATTCACCTTTCTCCCCTCAAAGCAATAAATAACATATGTATGAAACTTGGCTACTAAATTGATAAATTTGCGATATTGCATACGGGCTTTAACACGCTATCTAATAGAACAAGTGATAAATAACATAATACATTTTCAATGTTGCTATTCTTGTATGTATTTCAAATGTAATGCTTGATTGAAAATGAGAAAACATAAACAGCTCCAGAAATATGAGAAAGGCGTTGTGGTAACGAGTAGAAAAAATGAATGTATTGTTTAAAGTATACATTTAATGCGTGAAGCAAAGATAGTATTTCAAAACTAAAGATAATTGTTAAGCTAGAAGAAAGAGGAATTATAATTGACAAAAGCAGTGTAAGGACAGCGCGCTCGACTTTTCAAGTGTTTTGTTCACGGCAAGGCTTAGCTTTAAACAAAAGTGCTTTCAAGACAGGACCAAATATTACATATGAAATTAATCAGTCAAACAAAAATTACCTATTCATATTTGTAATATCTAAAAGGAACATAACTCCTAAATCATACTTCCAGTATCAATAAATAAGCAAACCTACTTTTATTTTAATATCTTAATTAATAATTAGAAATATTTTAATTTGAAGACATTTTATCACATTTTTTACATACATGTTCTCATCAAAACATCGAATATTATAGTAACTTAGCAAGTTAAATGTTTATGTATAAATCACTTCAATACTACAGAGCCCCTAAATTTACATTTTGAAATACTTGTTCACAACTATTTCGTTTAAACGTAATATTCATTTTGGTTTTTTTTAAATGATATTATTTCGAAAAAACGAAATAATATTTGGTATAAACGAAATCATATTTCGAAAAAACGAAATAATTATTTCGAAAAATCGAAATAATATTATTTCGAAAAAACGAAATAATTATTTCGTTTAAACGTAATATTATTTCGTTAAATAGAAATAATATTTCGAATAAACGAAATAATATTTCGTAGAAACGAAATAGTTGTGAACATATAAAAGTATTTCAAAATGTCACTTTAGGGGCTCTGTAGAATACACCATGTTTGCAGCTCTAAGTTTTATACAGATTGCGATAAAAATGTAAGGTTTAACCTTTATGTATTATTTGTATTACAAAATGTACTATTTTTAGAATTCAATTTGCCGTCAGACTAGCTTTATTAAAAAAGGCAGACACACTCGTGATTATACGCAGATTGACGTCTTTCACTTGCTTGGGGATGTTTGTGAAGAAATGACATCAGGATGAATTATATTTTTTGAAACTCTGTTTCTGATTATACGTTTCAAGGCGAGATTTTGTTCTGGAAAATTATTTTTTCGGATGGTAGATGGTTTTTTAACTCTAACGGAAGCAATAGTCGTTTTATGTCCCATGCGCAGAGCGTTATAGCGTTCGAAGGACGTACTCACTTTGTCGTCATGGTTTAAACAAAATCATTTTTTTTCAAAATTGAGATTAACGTAGTAAACTGTCTACTCAGAGCATGATGTTATTTGCGATAAAACTTTATAAGTCCAATTGAAATTAATAATAATGGATACTCTTTATAATCGATTTCAGAGTCTATAAGTTTAAACACTTCCTAAACGAAATTACTGAACGAAAAGTATATAAAGTTCTTCTTTAGTCCAAAATTGGCCTATATGTCAATTAAACATGTTCGACCAAAAAGGTGGAACGTGTTTTCAAATGACTCAACATCTATATCAACGGAGGCTAAATTAAGACCGAACCCTAAATCTTATTAAAAAAACATTGCATATCACTAAACTGGAATTTTCTAAAAAAAATACGATTTAATTTAAAGCAAAATAAAAAACATCAAGTTTACGATCTTTAAATGGATATAGATTTGGATATTTGTTAATACTCGTAATTAAAAACAACTAATTTTAACAAACGGTTGGCAAGTTATATTTTACAATAATGCCATTCATACAACTGTATGAATGGCATTATTGTAAAATGTAGTCCTTTACCACAACTGCAAAAGAAAAGCTGCCCGGAAAGCCAGAAATGCAACACTTCAACAGATTCAACCAACTACAGATGTCCAACTTGTGGAGGATATTTTCGTGCCCGGGTTGGCCTCATCAGTCATCTCCGGACACATAGAATCAGTTCAACAAATTAAAACCATGGACGACAGACGAACAAAATCAATGCGGTAAAAGTAAGAAACAGACTAATGTTTTGCTTTATGTCTTTAATATTGTCATTAAAATTTGTAAACAGACACCTTCTCGCTTTAATTGTCCCTTGACTTCCATAATCTAAGATTAAGTCTTTGACAAACCTACATTTATACTTAGAAATTCGGAGATGAAGACTGTGTGCTGATGTCTAAATGGTTGCAAGTTATGATATTTCTGCCAAAATATCAAACATAATGACAGCTAAATCCTCTGTTTTATCGTCAAACACTATTATCAGTGGAACCAGTCTGTAGGAAAATTGAAATAGAAGAATTAATTGATGAAACTGCAGCAGTTTGCCGAGAATCATATTAAATGGACATTTACATGCTGGAGATGACATTTAGAGAACAGCATTTTCTCTTACATTTGGGTAATAACTATTGTCTGTGTGCCAGTCGTAAAAACAGTATGGTGCTGTTTATTATCACTAATTTCAACACATCTTAGCTATGGGATTATGCAAGTACAAATCAGTGAATACTTATACTTCATTGTTCTTAGATGTTAAGAGTTAATGTGAATTTAGAAATATAATGACTGAAACTGACATCTTAGATGTCCGACCGAGACGAATGCGTCGTTTTGGAAAATGTGCGCAGATGAAAACTTTCAAGGACGGAAACTAAATGCAGTGAGTATGTCAATTGCAGTAATTACATTAGAAGTCTTTAGCCTCATTGCTTATAAAATAACCTCTCAATAAATACTATCTGTGGTATTTTGCACGAGAAAACTGAAAATTTTGTCAAATGTACAAATTAAAACACTTCATCCTTAATAAATAACCTGTGGAGCATTTTATATAAACGGTTTTTACGGTTAACCAATTTCGAAACATTAGTACGATGTACAAGATTACGAAAATATTTCAATATACCATTTACATTTCATAAGAATGAATTACATGTATTACTCTCCATTGACCATACTAGTTTGACAAGATTGTCATATAGCCTTAAATAGTTAGTTTTGACATTAAAGTTGCTTAACAAAAATCATTACTTTATTCTTAGTGCTGTAAAGGTATTCTCTAGTACACATTTCTTAAAACTAAACGAATAAATCTAATCACTGACGATTGAATAGATTTTAGAATACTTTTTTAATTCATTAATGTAACAGAATTTCTTCGAGGCGTAGGTGATTGTTAAAATGATCAATGACTCCAGAGAAATTGACTTCTAATTTCCTGATTATATCAAGAATCTGGGGAAATCACAAGATCTTATTAAATACCTTAAATCCTATTTCCTCTAATATTATGTAGTCATCACAGAGCTCTCAAATCTGCATATATGATTGACGCCTGACCTTGTCATAAGTACGTACATGTAATTCATTTGGTATGTTTTAGCGTTCTCTTTTCGTTCATACACTACTCCTAGAGCTTTTCCATAACAACATACATTTATTCGATAATAAGTTTAAATTAATAGTCATGTCTTCGTTTATTCATTTTATGCTTTAACTGGCTAAAGACAAGAAGTCCTCACTAACAACATTTACATCTTTATATGTACAATGATAGACAGCTCTATATCTCGATAGAATATTGATTCAAATTTATTTACATCTTCCATTATCTGTTCTGACACATCATCCTGTCAATTCCATCTATGTGTTTTTGTAGTTTGCAAGCGTTTCAATGATTTACTCTTTGCCAAAACCTATCGGAGATAAAGGTGATGTTTAATTAGAAACTGTATACATAAAATTTCTGTAAAAGGTCCTATAAAGTTGTATTAATTAAGCAGTAAAGCAATTTATGTACGATCGCCAAATGTAAAATCCCTAAAACATAAGATAAATATTTAAACATTGACATGTCTTAAATCTTAAATTAATACTGACGGTAAAAGAAATTTTTTTGTTCCACATGTAATATACCAAGTACTGTATTTAGTTTGAAACAAATCGAAAGCACTATTGATTGCAATTAAGGTCTTGATTTGAAGATTAGGTGTCAAGTATCAAATATTTGCTATTTAAACCGTCTATATTAGTAATATTAATTAACGGAGAGTACTGCCATTGAGAAAACAAATTTATTTTTGTCAGTTTGAAATAACATGAAGCAAAGTTCTTATTTATGCTTTGTTATTCCGTGACATGCATAATAATACACCAGATCATCCAGAATTATTGCTTTTTGCATAAACTTTGACTAGTCTTAGTGCAAAGTTTCGAAATATTATATCTTCCTGCAAGCAGACATCACTCGAAATTGTTAAGTAATATAATGTACCGAGGTTTAATTTGGTCTAGTGGTTTGTTGTAATAGAAGCTTCTTCTACAGATTTGATTTACTTGTCATAGGCATTATTCAAATAATTCGTGGTAATACTCCGAGTAACGATAAATCTCAACATCTATTATAACACAGTAAATAAACAAGTCTAGTTTTTTGATAATTCATTCTCATGTCAACATTGTTTTAAATGTTCAAACTTCATAACACCTTATATAGTATTAATATATTTGGAAATCTAATGAAAAGTATTTCAGAATTAGAGATTTAAAAAGTGCAAAATTAGTTACTAATTTATTTGTCTAACAAGTTCCTAATGACCCGAGAGTTGTTATTGTTTACTTCGACACCTTCGAAAAATTAATTGTTGCACATGACCAAGATTACAACACGACTCATTTTTGTGCGACTCATTATCCCATAGCTTTTCAAGAACACTATACCATATATCTAATATCATCAATAAATCGTCGTCCTTTTCACCGTAATGATCGTATCACATGTTTTAATTTTATGCAATACATTATCGATGTACTCTAAGAAAAATACTTACTTAACCTATATTTTTTATGGGAAGAAATGTCTATCGAGGTTGACATTTTACTAGTTACTTCAAATGTAAATTATGTCTCGAGTTCTTAACACGATTCTATGTTTATTTACTTGACAATCTTAATGGTTAAATTTGTCTAAAATCACAGAAAAAAATCCAATATGTAACACATTTCAAAGAATTATCGTCTAAGTCAATAAATGAGATTTCAAGTTCCCATTCATTACCAAATTTTACAATACACTGGAGATATTTACATGTTTTTTTTCTAGTCAAATCAGTAACTTATTTCATGTACGACAATTATTCGAGAAATGATATTTTTATGAATTTATTTGATACAATCTGAAGGAAATACACTGAATTCGTTATAAAAACTGCCTTTGTTATTGCAAAATCGACGAGTTATAAGTCCAAAAATGCTTACATGAGAAAGTCAGCATATTAATACCATTCATTTAGTAAGACCCTATATTTTGTTGACCTTAATGTTAGAACTTTACTCCATAAATCTCATTGGATTGTTGATATAGGTTCTCTATAGAAGGTAGATTATACTTCTAACAGATCGTTTTATTCTGTTAAGTAACAAGCTAGTGTGTTTACTATTTTCCTTGATAATTCATCCATCTCATTAAACATGCGTTCAATACTACGACAATTCGTCAGCATGATTCAGACAAAGTATACATTCCTTACAACTTTGCATTTCTTATATCTTTGATGGATCACTTTGTCAATTACAGAACTAATCTCAGTATAATATGAACCCAGACTCATTTACCTCTTCAATCATTGTTGTGGCACTCCAGTTTGCCAATTGTATTGATTAAGTATTGGAACAATTTCGCAGGCAGATTTGAAATAATTCCAATGACTATTAACATGCCAAAAGCTAGTAAAGACTTGAATTAAATGTCATTCGTTGAATAGTTCACCATGCGTTGATAATACGGAAGTTAACAAAGTAACTTATGTCAGTTTTATACAATAACTAGTGTATCAACTACATAAAAGTTCACATTAAAAACGTTATTTGATTCAATCAGGGCTGCAATGGTATTTTATGTTCTACAGATTAACACTATGACAATGTAAGATACATCGAATTCATCAACATTTAAGTATGTCGAAATCGCTTCTCCTACCCAAATTTTTTTAGCAATTCAATGCATTAATACGACATATGGCTTAGGCAGTTGATGTTAAGCATTTCATTTTGTTTATTTCTGTGTTGTGGTTAGGTTTCTATTCGTTTATTGTTTTGTTTGTTTATACAGAATTGAACAACGTCCATTTTGTCTAGGCAACACAAATTTCCGTAAAAAATGTATCTATTTTCATGAAAATAATACAATCAATTGCAATAAAGCGTATTAAATCAATCAGGAAATATCCTACTCAGACATTCATAAATGTTCATGTTTAATAATATAATTGTCTTGATGCTAACCTTAAGCCATAAGATGGATAACAATTATTCATATTATCTGAAAATGTCATTGAAAATTATTGAACGGAAAGCAAATATATTTTGATGACAGTGTGGATACACTATGTATAGCTTAGCCTGTACATGTAATTCGGATAACTTGACTTTAGAAGTAAGTCATAATTTGACAATAATATTTGAGTTTAGCGTAAGTAAAATAGTATGCATGAGTAAGTAGTGGTATATATGTTTACAGCAACAAAAAAAGCCGCCCTGCTAGCTCAGTTAGTAGCATGCACGTCTACACATCGAGGGGTCGAGGGTTCAATTCCTGGGCGGGGCAAACTTTCGGGGAACTTGGTCATGAAACTATTTCTACGACCATTCTCC
This sequence comes from Mactra quadrangularis, assembly GCA_025267735.1. Classification (NCBI taxonomy): domain Eukaryota; kingdom Metazoa; phylum Mollusca; class Bivalvia; order Venerida; family Mactridae; genus Mactra; species Mactra quadrangularis. The sequence goes on from CM046304.1 coordinate 17,415,795, forward strand.
CTCCTACCAATGATTCTTAATTATGCAGGGCAATTGTCAGTGACCGACAAAAGTATGCGCTTAGTAGTTTTCTTAGAAACGTGTGATTTATTGTTTAATCGTAAAATTTTATACCCACACACATTTTTACTGGGAATTATTTTCTTAATCCTATTGATTTACGCCAACCTCGGTGATAATTATTTTACGTCCTTAGATTTTTCTTTAAACCCTATAATCACTAATGTCTTATTTCCTTCAGAGCGGAATATGCACGGGGAGATCACAGCATGTAACTTTGAAGCAAAGGTCAATAGAAGTTGACAGTCCTTGGGTTTTTCATTAATTATGCATTGTAGTTTGAGACAGAAAATTAAGACAAATAACAGCATGACGACCACTAAAGATACTAGAGTCTGGTCACGTATCTGAACAGTGAGAATATTATATTAACATTTTATAAAGTAAGTCAGATATCATTAAGGACAAATTGATTTGATACCAAGAAGGCATCTTTTTATTCGGAATGATGTGATTCATAGGGTTACACAACATATAGTTAATATAAAACAAAAAAGCACATGATTCAGTTTGATTGACTCCAAACAATTGATAGTTGTATCGATCTGTTTCTAAAAACAGTAGTCGAAACATAAACAATATATGTAGATATTGGATTGTTTGAAAAATGATTCTTTGTAAAAGATCATTTTACGACTAAATAACACAACCTATCTGATATTTTTTATCTATTTTGTTGGCACATGTCTATACCTTTTAGCATTGCAATTGATATGTGTAACCCACACAGCATTCGAGTGATAAGCTATCATGTACATTGATTGTGCATGGACTTTAATTTTGAAATTAAATCTGATTTGGATACATCATATTCTCTTAATAGCTTCTCGAGGAGATAAAACTATTACTTAACAGATAACTAGCGTAATTTGATTAAATGGATTAGAATACTTGAAGTGTTTTTATTACTAATAAATATAGTTTTATCATGCATAGATAAGTTTTTGGGATTTGTTTTATTGTTTAATCAGACTGATATTCGGCTTATTCCCCACCTTATGCAAGGTCAGTAACACAAATTTATGCCATTATGTTGTGCCTATCTTTTTAAAATGTTTTCACTTTAATTGAGAAGTATTGCTCTGAAAATCATTATGATTAAATTCATGTTAAGCATCCGCTAGATGTGTTATTAAATATACTTATTTTTTTCGAGCATAATATTTAATTTAAAAGTAGTATTGTATGTAAATAAATGTTTTAGGTGTTTAACGTTGCTATTAATTTGTTCTCTGGCTCGCATGCTCTTCTCGTTGCATTTGGTTTACTTGTTTGCGTAGTAAAATGTTGTTATCAATGACTATAACGAAATCATATTTGGCCTTATGATTCCAAAACATTTTGTTTTCATTTTTGTTTTCATTTTTTACCTTTATCTAATCAATAACAATACCAAGCTTTACTAAAACTTTTACAAAAAGTTTAAAGTTAAACCGTGACTGTTTGTGTTTTTGTTACTCTAGAACTCTCCTTCATTGTCTTGTAGTTTAAATGTCTTCTACTAATACTTCATCGCTTTAGTAAATTACCACCAATCGAACTGATTTGGAAACTTACTACTTAAGAAGGACGCAGATACTAATATCGTCAGAACGTTGATGCGCTCAATGGGGTAACTACCTGTTTGCGGTGCATGTAGTAATTGGAATTTTTATCAACAACATTAATACATTTGTTTTATGATGAACTTGACTCTTCTTTCTCATTTACTATAAATGGATAATACATGAATAGACATATAATCTAATTGATTAGTTGTCTCAATGGAAACAAAATGTAATTTTCGTCTATCAGACAGGTGTGTATTTTATTTGCAAATATATTCATTTTGATATAATTACAATGCTTACGTATACTTTTGTTAATTAATTGATAATGGAAACTGCACGCGTGCTTAACAGTGGTATTACCTGTGTATTACATGCGCAATATATTTGATTGTACATCTAAATTGTGTACATACGATGCAGTTCCTTTGATTTTCATATTTACAGTTTATTCAATATTCTAGAACATGATTCTTCATATCTTTTTGTTAATGAGGTAAAATATTCCATTACAATGGTTTTATTAAGGAAGTTATAAAATATGATGTACTTCTGGTGCAAAAAAGTATCTAAATCAAGATATCTAAAGACAAATCATTTCTAATAACGAATGATTTATAACCATACAGTAACATTTAATACGTGCTTTATTAGTTTCTTTCTGTTTTATTGGTATAACTGATGTTGTTTTCAATTCTTTGGTCGCCAGGGACACAATTTCGAAACATAAGGATATTTTTGATGTTTATTTTGTGACCATATTTTGCATTCTGCTATACATTCTGTCTGGGCATTATTGTTTAGTGCGTTCAGGAGTTCGTATAATTGTTTTAGTGTGTTCCGGAGTATTATATAAAATAACGAGTGTTGGTAATGTCTGTATGATTTATACTTGATTATCATAATTCAATGGCATAATTTAGATATAGTATTCGTGATTTATATAAAAGGTAAATTATATAAAACACTTATACTCATAAATACTATCAAACACTTGTCATAATATTTATGATATAAATGACAAAATTGGTCCAATTTGTAAATATTATGAGACTAAAGAAGAAAACACAAATTTCTAATAATGGAATACGATACACAAAGTGTATGCATTTCGGTTTTGTTTTTATGTTCAGTCACTACAAAAGTAGTTCACAGTATCTCTGGTCCTTTTGCCGAAATATAGATTATAATAGCAGCCTGGGACAATTATCAACAATTACAAACAATTATCATTTCTATTCAATGCAAAATTCCATCATTACCAATTGTGAAATATGTATACACTTGGAATAGCATGGATATTTTTAGCAAACGTTCAGCAGTTTTTACACATCTATTATAATGAAAGAAGACAAACGAATAATATCCTGTGTGTTTAATTAATTGTTTTCACAATAGTTTCACATCGATCATTTAAATTAGTTTGTAAAAAGCAACCATTCAATTTATCTCTGTAATGGTCTAGATTGCTTCCGATTAAGCGATTTAGCTCTGTTTTCCTCTGCGATGTTTATTACTTTTCGGCTATGAACTTATTGGGCACTGCATGTTGTCTTAACATTAGATCTTAGTGTCATCGATTGAATGGAAGAAATATGGACATAAAGATAGACGTTTTCAGTAACAATGTTACAGTATTACATGAACTCATGGGCAATTACGAATGTCATTGTCTTGTAAAGAAATTTACAATTTATAAAAAGTGTCAAAATTGATTATCTCGTTTCACTTGTTTTAAAACACTATCATGAAAGAGCTGTTATTTACCTCATAGGATGCTCAAATCTACCGAGCGTAACTCGTGAAGTAGTACTTGAAACTTATCAGTTACCACAAAACAAAGTACGAAGTTTTTTAACTTTTGTATTGATTTTTATATATATTTTATAATAAATTATATTTCCTTTCTTTTTTTTTTTGGTTTTCACTGATTATTTAATAATGTGTTTATCTAAGAAACCAAGTTTTAAGCTAGCATGAGAATTGTGTACGTGAGATTTTAAAAGAGAATGTAAATAAATTAAAAAAAGAAACTAATGCTTTTGTTGTTAATTAACTATAAAAACGACAATATGTGTCATGTTTATTATAAAAAATGTTTGAAAACAAGTAATAAAAAAGAAAACATTAAGATATAATTGTAATGATAAGGCCGTAGTTTTGCAATTCTTTATTCATATTCTGATATCTTCATTAGAAAGCAACTGTTAAATGAACCGTATGCCTTCTTGACAAGATGCCAGATAATAATACCAGTAATCGCGTGGTATTCGTAAGTTTTGATGATTATATAACATACCAGGCATAACTTATATCTCAAGCAAGTTCGATATTGTGGTATACACATTTACTTCAATAGCTGTTTAGGATTTTTCATGGCACATTTACAAATCAATTAAGAGTCACGCAACGTTTTTCATAAATATTTTCATGATATATAAGAAAATCACATATTTTCAGTTAAAAATTCGTCGATACAACCCTGTATGATGGCAGATAAACCGCATTTATTCTGAAAATGTGATAAAAATAACTTAACGTGATTGCTTTATTCACAATAAATCATTCCTTTTAAGTACCTGTTCAAGACTACCAGGGTTGACTGTCTTTGGAACGCTTTAATGTTTAACTATTTCAAGCGTGTGTTTTTCAGAATGCATCGCCCACCTACAAGGCAAATGTTATTTTGTCAAAGCATTTCTTGAAAAAAAAAACATAAGCATTTAGAAACACAATAACTTAAAGCATATATGTGTTCGTTTTCTATATAACAAACTCTACTTGGTCACTTAATGTAATGTACCTAGTCAGCGTTTTCAAGACAAAGAATATCATACCTTGATTTATTTGATTAGGATATTCTTTTATAGATAGCCTGTATTGATGATATATTATAGGATGGAAAATGAACCGGTCAATTTTAACTTCGTTTACTAACTTCCGTTTTTTAACACTGTATGTTATTACCTTTACTTTTCAGACATGTTGAACTTTAGGCGGATGCAGTTTTTAAATTGACCTTTACATATTATGTATGCAGCAAATGATCAAACGTTACGTGTTTTTAATTGTTACACGTATAATTCATAATTAAAGTTGAATCAACATCAATATTCATAGCCCATATTGAAGAATGTATATCAAGACATTGTCAGTGTATGTTGTAGTTTTCACTTATAATGTAAGTATAAGTAATTTACAGAGAGTAAAACATATTTTCGGTGTTTTGTTTATTCTGAGTTAAATTAGGCCAATAAATAATATTCTATACATTCTTTTCAAGAAGTCATATTTGTTTATTTTATTTATTTATTTATTGGGGTTAACGCCGTATCAACACAATTTAGGTCATTTCACGGCATCCAGCGGACCTAACCTAGCTTTCCTGGACCATTGTCTATAACCAGTACTCACCTACCCTTCCACAAGGCCGGAAACTTCTCCATATTATCTAATCAATGGAGGAAAATCGACATTATTGTCAAATTTTCATGGAAGGGTATAACCTACCCGGGTGGGATTCGAACCCGCACCCCCTCGGGTACGAGTATCCAAATCCCGGCGCGCTACCAACTGCGCTATCGACCCGGGTTGTCATATTTGTCAATTCAATAGTTTGAATTGAGTGAGAAAGAGTTGTCAACATTACAGCTGTAGTAATATTTACACAAAGAGATATGTTTCTTGTACAATATATTTGTCTTCTAATAGGACGTTATGCTCCAATTTGATAGGATACCGATTTTGTCCAAAAATGCAGAATTATGTTAGTTCAATGATGCAATTTCTAATTGTGTATGTCATTGTAGACAAAACAAATGTAGCCTTATTACACAAGGACAAACCTAAACTTTAATTCTTTAAAACTATTTAATAATTAAGACAAAATTGAAGAATAATATAAATTCTGTCATAACTTTAGTTAGATTTTGTATGTTGAGGTTTGATCAAACTATCTACACCGTATGTAAATGTATGACAATATGCAACTACTTTTTGTCTTCATCGAAATACTAAAAGAAGGGTCAATACAGATTTCCCAAAAGCAATGAACAAGCCCAAGGCAGAGATTCGATATCTTTTCAATATTGAAATTTCCTGAAACATTCTTATCAACAATTGTATCCATCTTCTATTATTACAATGTATAACCAATCCTATGTGTTTTAGCAAAGTTTTAATAATCTGATTGATTCACATCACCTCTGGTAATAATTATTTTTTATCTCTTTTGATTCTTAGAAATTCTTATCGCGAATGTCTTTTTTCCTTCGAGAGGAAAAATAGCATGGGGGAGAAAACAGCACATAACTTTGAAGAAAATGTCAATTATTGTTGACAGCCTCCACCTAATTAGAACTTGTTGTTTGAGATAGCTTTAAACCAACTTAATGTTCACATCAGATAAAATCTGATCATGCATATACTATTACAACTAATCAGTGAGGGTGTTAGTCATTCTGAATCTTTTAGAACAACCTTTGAAGCTTACATATCCTAAATTTAAAAGGACATCAGGATTGTATGTATAGTATCAGCATTAACTTGTCTTTGTTACTTGTTTCACTTACGTAAGAAATATACTCATAACATTGCACTGTCCCGACTTGTCATTCGAACCCTGTACTAACATAGAAGTGTGCTACCAAACTAAACTCGTCTTACAGTTAATATAAAAGATCTAAATCCAACCATTTCTATAACAATATCTATGCACGATACAGTAATTTGTAACAGTGTAAACTCTACTTATGAGATAAGCAGTATTTTTGTATGTATACGAAATTTATTATTTATTTCATAATCGATGGTAGTATATTCTACGTTATGCCCACGCTGCTATAGCAAATGGCAAATATATAACAAGTGAAATTATAATTAGTAGTATTATATCTAAATAAAAATACTGTAAGTTTGTAAACGACATGTACATCCCTCATTGACTAGGTATTATCCTATTGATGATTTATTCGTAGTACCAACATCATTCTCATTGCTATAACTTTAATCTGAAATAAAATAGAATTTTAATCTAAAAATATATCATTCCATCATAATGCTAGAAGTGAATATAATTATTTTTAACTAGTCTGTCTTCAATCTTACATTAGTATATTAAATTATTACATTGTTTAGCATTATCTTTATTACGCAGACATAGTCCTTGTATAATCTTCCCTTATGTATATCACCTTCGGTCAGATATAATCATGTACATTTTCAAATACAAGATTTTTTTATTCAATCGCACATGGCCAAAATCAATAAGATAAAACATAGCATAAGCATTATCAATATAACTGTCAATTATCGAATCAATGTTCACTTTTCACAAGGCAGTTACAGACAGAAGGCTATTATCAAGTACTTAGTGAAGGTCTTTTGCTATTAGCAATGATTGCAGTGATGACGTCTACTACTGATTAATCGATAAAAATGTAGGCATATGCTGTAGGTGGTTTGCACATTGCTTTATATTATAGTTCCAGTCGTCACCTCTTATGGCTTTTAATAATGTTTAAGGGAGAAAGGAATATAAGTTTTGTTTTTACCATAAGGTCAACTTATTCTTCAATACTACATATTATTATTTAACGGTTAGGAATGGCTTACACACTTTTAGTACATATTTATTACAAATTAGCTACCGTCATGTGTCTTATGTGTACAAGAATGATTGATATACTGGTAAATACACACAAAAGAAACTTGTCTTTAAAAAATTGTCATTTGATATCAGTTGCTTTTTGAAAGTTTCGATAGAATAAATGTGGATTTAAATTTCATTTAATTTTCCGGAGTTGTATGACTTTTCAAAACAAATGATTGACAGAAAAAGGAAGAACACAGGAAACTAAGTTCGAAAACTCAATACTTGGTATTCACCATATTAAATAATAAAACATTTTACATTAAGTGTATGTGATAAATTGATGAAAGCATTCTTGTCAGTATTCAGCTACTCAAATTCAATAATTGGAATTCTCTGAATAAATCTAGTAACCTTATCACGGTCTTATTATTTGATACTATCTCGATATACATCAAAAAGTAATAAACTCCTTTGTATCATTTGTTTTGAGTATTGTCAAGTACATGTTATATTAACTATTCGCTACAAAGTTTGTTCACCCTTTAAACTCTCAACAAGTTTCATTTTCTATTTGTATGACGCTGTTTTTTTCTTGATTAAATTCCCTTCATTCATAAAACAAATCTAGTTTGTGTTGAATTAAAATTTCATTTAAAGAAATATCTCCAGCTGTAAATGTAATAGAACATCAAGACATTGCTGATTTGTTAAAAGGTTAAATTACATTCGATATCTTGACAAACAGTTTCCTGAGTTTATCAGTAACGTTGGTAACTCACGAGCTTTTTGCTGATAATCTTTAATCTCATCTTTACATACTATCAACTTTAATGTTTTAAATCAAGTTTCTTAAAAACAGGTAACAGAAAGGACTTTCATTCGAAAATAATATATTAACGTTATATAGCGTTAAAGTTGCTCCTACCCATTAATGTCGAATTTACGCTTTCAATTGTGTCTCGTACGCTTTTGATTATGACTCGTAAATTTATCATTTAAAAAACAGACAGGATCGATTTCGTATGCGACATCAAGCCTTGAAAAGTGTAATGTTTTACTTATCTTATCTTAATATAACATTGACTTTCTATCCCGAACAAACACAGTGCCTTGAACGCTTTGATCAAACATTGAAGTACAAATACAATAATATTTTTTAATGAAAGCATTTTCATTTTAGCTTCAAAATAACGTACATCTAAAATGTACAAGTTATCAAACAATGCCTCGAGACAATACACCAATACTTTAAATTAATTATATGGAACGGAAACATCATAATTTAAATAACACGACAATAATTTTTCCAGTACAATCAAATATCTTAATAAAATTATTCAAGTATTATGTTAATTCTGTGTATACCCCCTGCATCTTTTAGCAACTAAAATTTACAACAGTTTTAAACGATGAAAATAAAACTTAATATGAAATGAGGCTAAACTAAAAGACAAATATTCTTTACTAAGTCGAATTAATAGGGACATTTGAGGAAATTTAAAATCATAATACATATCTAAAACACTATCAAGCCACAATCACAAACAAAACAATCGGACAAACACGACAATTTTTATAATCACGGCACTATCCTTAAAACCACAAGTCAAACTGTAACATAAGTAACAATTTCGAATGTATATGTTTGTTAATTGTATTTAACCTTAAAAAGGAAATTAATTCAATAAATTCCATCAGAAATCTTAGCAATATTTTTATTCCTTAGTGTTTTAAGACACTATACAATATATCCTCAATCAATCGTCGACCTTCTCACCGTCCTTAATCTTATCAAATATTTTTAATGTTATCAAATAAATCCATTCTCAATGTACTCTTAGAAATAAAAAATACCTACTTAACCCATATTTTTTATGTGAAGAAATATCAATCGAGTTTGACATTTTACTCGTTACTTCAAATGTAAATAATCTCTTGAGTTCTTAACATGATTCTTCGAATAACTGGACAACAAATTATTATGATAACAATATCTCGAATCGAAAAAAACAAGTAGGCGACAAAATGAAACGTCTTTCAAAGAAATAGTGTCTTAGAAAAAGAAAAGGTTTAAGTTGTCATTTATAACTGAAATTCACAATACTCTAGAGACATTTACATGTTATTTTTTCTGATCAAATTAGTAAAATTATTTTATACGGCGATTATTCGAGAGCTGACGTTTTTTACTAATTTGTTTTATATCATTTGCAGGAAAAGTCCACAATAAAGACCATCTTTGTTATTGCAAAATCATGCAACGTTTGATGAGTTTTAAGTCTAAAATGCCACATAAGAAAGTCACCATATTTATCTAATAACATTAATAATTATGCTATTAAGACACTAGATTTTGTTGACCTTACTATTAGCATTTCACTGCATATATCTAATTTAATTGAAAATATAAGTACTATATGCATAGTGGAATATACTTCTGACAAATCGTTTCATTCTGTTAAGTAACAAGCTAGTGTGGCTTATATATTTTATAATAATTCAACTCATAAAACATGCGCTAAATACCACGACAATTTGTCAGCATGATTCAGACAAAGTATCCATTCTTTATAGTTTTTCATTTCTTATTTCCTTGGATGGACCACTTTGTCAATTACAGAACTAATCTCAGTATAATATGAACCCAGACTTATTTACCTCTTCAATCATTGTTGTGGCACTACAGTTTGTCAATTGTATCGATTGAGTATTGGATTAATTTCACAGAGATATTTGAAATCATTCCAATGACTATTAACTCGCCAAAAGCTAGTAAAAGCTTGAATTAAATGTAATTCGTTGAATAGCTTGCCATGCATTGATGATAAGTACAGTATGTAAGCAACGTATGCCAGTTTTTTACAATAACTATATAAAGGTTCACAATAAAAATATTTTTTTGCTTCAATAAGGGCTGCTATGGTATTTCAATGTAAAATACATTTTATTCTTCGATGTTAAAGTATGTGAATATCTGTTAATCTAGACAAACTTACATTTCAATGTACTAGTACTTATTATTCTGGTAGCTCAGGCCATTCTGTTTGTTCATACAGTATTAAAAAGCGTGCTTTCTTGGCTATGCGACAAAATGTTTCATAGAAGATTCTAAATCTATCTATTTTCATGAAAATAATACAATCAATCATAATAAATTGTATCAAATAATTCAGGGAAAAAGTACTCAGACATTCATTAAGGGTCATGTTTGATATGGCCAAACGTCAATATGCTAATATATAGTCTGATAGTGTAAGTATAATAACGCAATTGTCTTGATGCTTGCCTTATGCCAGACGATAGTTAACAATTATTCAAATTATTCATAATAGCTAAAATGTCATTGAAAATCAAATCTATCTTAAAGGCAGGGTGTATACACTATATTTAGCTGAGCCTGAAATAATGGGTTATCGTGTATTAGAAGAAGATCAAAACTTGGCAAATATATTTGAATTTAGCGTAAGTAAATTGTATGTATTTGTAAGGATAAATATATGTTTACAGCAATAAAGCACATTATTCAGTAATCAGTTCAACGATGAAGGTTTCTCTTGAATGATTTGTTATCTAACAACCTAAATTAGAAAATCGAAGTTCAAAGCTGACACTTCTTTCTTAGAAACGTGTAAATGATTTATTGTTTAATCTTAAAGTTTTATACCCACACACATTTTCTACTGGAAATTATTTTTAATCCTATTGATTCGCACCAGCCTCAGTGATAATTATTTAGATGCTTCTTCAAACCTTATAATCACTAATGTCTTTTTTCCTTCAGAGCGGAATATGCACGCGGAGATCGCAGCACGTAAGTTTGAAGCAAAGGTCAATAGCGGTTGACAGTCCTAGAGTTTTTTTCATTATTTTTGCACTGTGGTTTCAGAAAAAAATATGAGGACAAATAACATTAGCATTATGACCACTGAAGATACCAGAGTCTGGTCACGTATCTGACCAGTGAGAATATTATATGAACATTATAAAATGTTGTCGGGATAATTGATTTGATACCAGGAAAGCATTTATTTTCATTCGAAATGATGTGGCTAATAGGGTTATACAAACCATCATTTATAAAACAAAAGGCACATGATTCAGACAGATTGACTCCAAACAATTGATGGTTGTACAAATGTGTATGTTGCAATAAAACAGTAGCTGAAACAAGAACTTAAGAATGTTTCTTAATAATACATTGTGTACGAATATTTGAACAACATAACTTACAATTTTTGTATATTTTTTATCGGCACTTGACCATACATTTAAAGCAATCCAATTGATATGTGTAACCCACACAGCGGTTCGAGCGATTAGTTACACAAGTGCATTAATTGGGCATGGACTACACTTTTTCAGACGAATCCAATTTGGATACATCATATTCTCTCACGAGTATTCGCAGATTATTGAAATATTACTTAACAGATAACTGGCGTAATTTGATTTAAAATGTAGATACGCGAAGGGAAATATTTTTATTTATTAACAATAAATATAGTTTTATCATTCATAGATAGGTTTTTGGGAGTCAGTTTATTTATTACCTTTATTCAAGCTGATATTTTGTTCTTATTCTCTACCTTATTCAAGGTAAACTAAACAACTGTACGCCAATATATTGAGGGTTTTATTCCGAACTATTTTCAATTAATGGCATGAGAAGTTTTGCCGTGAAAATCATTTTAATTCAGATCAAACTAAGTAGCCATGTGTAGTTAGGAGTAGATTTTGAAGGTATTGTTCATGATTTATTCTTTTTGGAGGTGTTAATTGTTTTGAATGTATGTTATCTTTTTCTGGCTGCTTCATTTGACGTTTCTGTTTATGTAATTAAAAGGTGTCATATAGAACCTTATCATTTTTGTAATATTATTGTCAAACCTGGTGCCATATACGACGTGACTCCAACACTTAATTTGTTTTGTTATCCTTCATAAGTCTTCATCCAATTACTATTATTATCAAACTTCACGAGAAATGTCACAATCAGATTGGGTAGTAACAGTTTTAACAGTTTAACAACAGTAGTATAACAATGACTTTTTGTGTTTAAAAATAATAAACATTTCCTTCAACAACCACTATTGTTAGTACCAAATGTTTTTACTTGTGCTTTACCGCTTTACAAAACCACCAATCAAATTGATTTGGAAACTGCTATTTAAGACGAACGCAGATACTATTATCGTTAGAAAGTTGATGCAGTCAATGGAGTAACTGCCTTCTTGTGATGAATGAAGTATTTGGAATTCTTATCTTCGACGTTTATACATTCGTTTTATAATGAACTGAGCTCTTCTTTCTCGTTTATCATAAATGGAGAATGGATAAATAGACAAGTTAAAGATTTGATTACTTGTCTAAAATCGAATAAGTGTTATATTCTTCCATCTGACATGTGTATTTTATATACAAATATATTTTTTTACGACAATGTTTACGCACACTTTAGCTAATAAACTGATAGTTAAAGCTAAATTGTGGCTTAACAGTGGTATAACATGTCTATTACATGCACTATATATCTATAGTTTTATATCTAAATTTTGTACATATAATGCAGTTCCTTTTATTTCACATAAACATTTTATTCAATGTTCTAGAACATGATTCATCATAAATACTTGATAATGTGGTGGTAAAATATTCCATTACAAGTGTTTTACTAAGGAAGTTTTAAAATACGATGTACGTCTGGTGATTTACTTCTAAAACAGTATTCATATCTAAATCAAGATAGTGTAAAAGACAATAAATTTCTAGAACACATGATTTATAACCATACAGTAACATTTAATACGTGCTTCATTATCTTATATTTGTTTTATTGATATAAATGATGTCGTTTACAATTCTTTACTCACCAGGGACACAATTTTAAAACATTAGGATATTTAATGATTATTTTGTGACCATATTTTGCATTCTGCTATTCATTCTGTCTGGGTATTATTGTTTAGTGCGTTCAGGAGTTCGTATAATTGTTTTAGTGTGTTCCGGAGTATTATATGAAATAACGAGTGTTGGTTATATCTGTATGATTTAAACTTGATTATCATAATTCAATGGCATAATTTAGATATAGTATTCGTGATTTATATGAAAGGTAAATTATATAAAACACTTATACTCATAAATACTATCAAACACTTGTCATAATATTTATGATATAAATGACAAAATTGGCCCCATGTGTAAATATTATGAGACCAAAGAAGAAAACACAAAGTTTAATAATGGAATACGATACATAAAGTGTATACGTTTCGGTTTTGTTTTTATGTTCAGTCACTACAAAAGTAGTTCACAGTAACTCTGGTCCTTTTGCCGAAATATAGATTATAATAGCATCGTGGTCGTAGACAATTTAAATAATGATAATAAACAATTATCATTTCTATTCAATGCAAATTCCATCATTACCAATTGTGAAATATGTATACATTTGGAATTGCATGGATATTTTTTCAGCAGTTTTTACACATTTATAATAATGAAAGAAGACAAACGAATAATATCCTGTGTGTTTAATTAATTGTTTTCACAATAGTTTCACATCGATCATTTAGATTAGTTTGTACAAAAGCAACCATTCAATTTATCTCTGTAATGGTCTAGATTGCTTCCGATTAAGCGATTTAGCTCTGTTTTCCTTTGCGATGTTCATTACTTTTTGGCTATGAACTTTTTGGGCGCTGCATGTTGTCTTAACATTAGATCTTAGTGTCATCGATTAGATGGAGGAAATATGGACATAAAGCTAGACGTTTTAGCACTAATCTTACTGTATAACATGAACTCATTAGCAATTACGAATGTCATTGTATTGCAAGGAAATGTACAATTTATAAAAAGTGTCAAAATTGATTATTTCGTTTCACTGGTTTTTTAAACACTATCTAGAAATAGCTGTTATTTACCTCATGGGATGCTCAAATCTACCGAGCATAACTAGTGAAGTAGTACTTTAAACTTATCAGTTACCACAAAACAAATTACGAAGTTTGTTTAATTTTTGTACTGATTATTTTATAATAAAATATATTTTCCTTTTACTTTTTTGGTTTTCACTGAGCATTCAATAATGTATTTATCTAAGAAACCAAGTTTTAAGCTAGCATGAGAATTGTGTATGTATGAGTGAATGTGAAAGCTCGAGTGAGTAATGGGTAATGAGAGTATAAGTCTAAGTGTACGTAGTTTTTTTTAACAGAGAGTAAATAAATTTAAAAAAGAAACTAATGCTTTTGTTGTTAATTTTCTATAAAAACGATAATTTGTGTCATGTTTATTATTAGTGTTTGAAAACAAATGATAAAAAAGAAAACATTAAGAGATAGTTGTAATAATTAGGCCGTAGTTTTGCAATCATTTTCTTTATTCATATTCTGATATCTTCATTAGAAAGCAACTGTTAAATGTACCGTATGCCTTCTTGACAAGATGCCAGATAATAATACCAGTAATCGCGTGGTGTTCGTTGGAATGTTTTAATGATTATATAACATACCAGGCATAACTGATATCTCAAGCAAGTTCGATATTGTGTTATACACATTTACTTTAATAACTGTTTAGGTTTTTTCCATGGCACATTCACAAATCAATTAAGAGTCATGTAACGTTTTTCATAAACATTTTCATAATATAAGAAAATCACATATTTTCAGTTAATAAATCGTCGATACAACCCTGTATGATTGCAGATAAACCGCATTTATTTTGAAATAGTAATCAAAACTTGTTTATTTGTGATTGCTTTATTGACAATAAATCATTTCTTTTTAAGTATTTTTTCAAGACTACCAGGGTAGATTGTCTTGGAACGCTTTAATGTTTAACTATTGTGTGTGTGTGTTTTTAGAATGTATCGCCCACTAATAAGGCAAATGTTTTTGTAAAAGCATCTCTTTAAAAAACATAAGCATTTAGGAACACAATAACTTGGAGCATATATGATTTCGTTTCCTGTTTAACAAACTCTACTTGGTCACTTTATGTAATGTACCTAGTCAGCGTTTTTAAGACAAGGAATATCATACCTTGATTTATTTAATTAGGATATTCTTTTTATAGATAACCTGTATCGATAATATATCATAGGATGGGAAATGCACTTATAATATAAGTATAAGTAATGTACAGAGAGTAAAACATACATTCGGTGTTTTGTTTAATTTTAGTTAAATTGGGCCTATAAATATTATTTAAACTTTCTTTTTTAAACGAAGTCATATTTTTCAATTTAATAGTTTGAATTTAGTAAGAAAGACTTGTCAACATTACAGCTCTAGTAATATTTACACCAAGAGATATATTTCTTGTACAATATAAATGTCTTATAATGAGACTTTATGCTCCAATTTGATAGGATACCGATTTTGTCAAAAAATGCCGAATTGTGTAAGTTCAATAATGCAATACTAATTTTGTGAGTTATTATAGACAAAACAAATGTAGCCTTATTACACAATGACAAACCTAAAACTTTGAATCTTTAAAACTATTTAATAATTGAGACAAAATTGAAGAATAATATAAATTCTGTTAAAATTTTAGTCAGATTTTGTATGTTGAGGTTTGATCAAACTATCTACACCGTATGTAAATGTATGACAATATGCAACTACTTTTTGTCTACACCAAAATACTAAATGAAGGGTCAATACAGATTTCCCAAAAGCAGTAAACAAGCCCAAGGCAGACTTTGATATATTTTCAATATTGAAATTTCCTAAAACATTCTTATCAACAGTTGTATCCACCTTCTATTATTACAATGTATATCCAATCCTATGTGTTTTAACAAATTTTTAATAATCTGTTTGATTCACATCACCTCTGGTAATAATTATTTTTTATCTCTTTTGATTCTTAAAAATTCTTATCGCGAATATCTTTTTTTTTCTTCGAAAAAAAATAGCATGGGAGAAAACAGCACACAGCTTAGAAGAAAATGTCAATTATTGTTGACAGCCTTCACTTAATTAGAACTTGTTGTTTGAGATAGCTTTAAACCAACTTAATGTATACATCAGATAAAGTCTGATTAAACATGTACTATTACAACTATTCTGTGAGGGTGTAAGTCATTCTGAATCTTTTAGAACAACATTTCCTAAATTTAAAAGGACATCAGGATTGTATATATAGTATCAGCATTAACTTGTCTTTGTTACTTGTTTCACTTACGTAAGAAATATACTCATAACATTGCATTGTCACGACTTGTTATTCGAACCCTGCTCTAACATAGTAGTGTGCTACCAAACTAAACTCGTCTTACAGTTCCAACCATTACTATAACAATATCTATGCACGATACAGTAATTTGTAACTTTACTTATGAGATAAGCAGTATCTTTGTATGTATACGAAAAGTAATATTTATTTCATAATCGAAGGTAGTATATTCTACGTTATGTCCACGCTGCTATAGCAAATGGCAAATATATAACAAGTGAAATTATAATTAGTAGTATTATATCTAAATGAAAATCCTGTAAGTTTGTAAACGACATGTACATCCCTCATTGACTAGGTATAATCCTATTGATGATTAATTCGTAGTACCAAAATCATTCTCATTGCTATAACTTTAATCTGAAATAAAATAGAATTTTAATCTAAAAATATATCATTCCATCACAATGCTAGAAGTGAATATAATTATTTTTAACTAGTCTGTCTTCAATCTTACATTAGTATATTAAATTATTACATTGTTCAGCATTATCTTTATTACGCAGACATAGTCCTTGTAAAATCTTCCCTTATGTATATCACCTTCGGTCAGATATAATCATGTACATTTTCAAATACAAGATTTTTTTAATCAATCGCATATGGCTAAAATCAATAGGATAAAACATAGCATAGGCATTATAAATATCACTGCCAATTATCGAATCAATGTTCACTTTTCACAAGGCAGATACAGACAGAAGACTATTATCAAGTACTTAGTGAAGGTCTTTTGCTATTTGCAATGATTGCATTGACGACGTCTACTACTTATTAATCGATACAAATGTAGGCATGTGCTGTAGGTGGTTTGCACATTGCTTTATATTATAGTTAAAGACGTAAATTTTTATGGCCTTTGATAATGTTTTGATGAGAAAGGAATATAAGTTGGGTTTTTTTACCATAAGGTCAACTTATTCTTCAACACTTCATAGTCTTATTTAACGGTTTAGTATAATGGCTTACACACTTTTAGTACATATTTATTACAAATTATCTACCGTCATGTGTCTTATGTGTACAAGAAAGATTGATATACTGGTAAATACATACAAAAGACTATAAAAAAAAATTGTCATTTGATATCAGTTGCTGTTTGAAAGTTTCGATAGAATAAATGTGGATTTAAAAGTTTATTTAATTTTCCGGAGTTGTATGACTTTTCAAAACAAATGCTTGAAAGAAAAAGGAAGAACACAGAAAACTAAGTTCGAAAACTCAATACATGGTATACATTATATTAGATATTAAAACAGTTTGCATTATTTTATCAAATGTATGTGATAAATTGGTTAAAACATCCTTGTCAGTATTCAGCTACTCAAATTCAATAATTGGAATTCTCTAAATAAATCTAGTAACCTTATCACGGTCTTCTTAGATTATTTGATACAATCTCGATATACATCAAAAAGTAATAAATTACTTTGTATCATTTGTTTTGAGTATTGTCAAGTACATTTTATATAAACTATTCGCTACAAATTTTGTTCTCCCTTTAAACTCTCAACAAGTTACATTTTCTTTTTGTACGACGCTGTTTTTTTTTCTTGATTAAATTCCCTTCATTCATAAAACAAATCTAGTTTGTGTTGAATTAAAATGTCATTTAAAGAAATATCTCCAACTGTAAATGTAATAGAACTTCAAGACATCGCTGATTTGTTAAAGGTTAAATTACATTAGATATCTTGACAAACAATTTCCTGATTTATCAGTAACGTTGGTAATTCACGAGCTATATGCTGATAATCTATCTCATCTTTACATACTATCAACTTTAATGTTTTGAATCAAGTTTCTTAAAAACAGGAAACAGAAAGGACTTCCATTCGAAAATAATATTGTAACGTTATATAGCGTTAAAGTTGCTCCTACCCATTAGTGTCGAATTTACGCTTTCAATTGTGTCTCGTACCTATTAGTATCGAATTTACGCTTTTGATTATGACTCGTAAATTTATCATTGAAAAAACAGACAGGATCGATTTCGTATGCGACATCAAGCCTTGAAAAGTGTAATGATTTACTTATCTGACGGTAACTAAGATATTTCTCTATTCTGAATATTCAGCTGTTGCAGTTGCGACCTGAGCACATTCAAGGCCAGCCGTTCAAAGTATAAAGAATATCTTTAGCACATAAATCATAACAAAAAGATGAGCTTACTTTTTAATCAATCTTTATATTTTTTTACCAAACAAACAATATTTCTGAACTGTCGTTTGTATACAAAAGTTTTTAGAGTACTAAATATAACCTTGACTTTCTATCCCAAACAAACACAGTGCCTTGAACGCTTTGATCAAACATTGAAGTACAAATACAATAATGATTTTTTAATGAATTCATTTTCATATTAGCTACAAAATAACGTACATCTTAAATGTACAAGTTATCAAACAATGCCTCGAGACAACACACCAATACTTTAAAATATATGATATGGAACAGAAACATCATAATTTAAATAACACGACAATAATTATTCCAGTACAATCAAATATCTTAATAAAATTAAGTATTAACAAGTATTATGTTAATTCTGTGTATACCCCCTGCATTTTTTAGCAACTAAAATGTACAATAGTTTGAAACGATGAAAATAAAACTTAATATAAAATAAGGCTAAACTAAAAGACAAATAGTCTTTACTATGTCGAATTAATAGGGACATTTGAAGAAATTTACAATCATAATACATATCTAAAACACTATCAAGCCACAATCACAAACAAAACAATCGGACAAACACGACAATTTTTATAATCACGGCACTATCCTTAAAACCACAAGTCAAACTGTAACATAAGTAACAATTTCGAATGTATATGTTTGTTAATTGTATTTAACCTTAAAAAGGAAATTAATTCAATAAATTCCATTAGAAATCCTAGCAATATTTTTATTCCTTAGTGTTTTAAGACACTATACAATATATCCTCTATAAATCGTCGACCTTCTCACCGTCCTTGATCCTATCAAATATTTTAATGTTATCAAATGAATCCATTCTCAATGTACTCTTAAAAATAAAAAATACCTACTTAACCCATATTTTTATGTGAAGAAATATCAATCGAGTTTGACATTTTACTCGTTACTTCAAATGTAAATAATCTCTCTCGAGTTTTAACATGATTCTTTGAATAACTTGACAACAACAAAAAAATTATGAAAACAGTATGTATCTCAAATCGAAAAAACAATTGGTGACAAATTGAAACGTCTTTCAAAGAAATAGTGTCTTAGTAAATAAATAAAAGTTCAAGTTGTCATTTATAACCGAAATTCACAATACATTACAGACATTTACATGTTATTTTTTTCTGATCAAATTAGTAACTCATTTTATACGGCGATTTTTCGAAAACTGACGTTTTTACTAATTTGTTTTATATCATTTGCAGGAAAAGTCCACCATAAAGACGATCTTTGTTATTGCAAAATCATGCACCGTTTGACGAGTTTTAAGTCTAAAATCCCACATCAGAAAGTCACCATATGTATCTAATAATATTACTAATTATGCTATTAAGACACTAGATTTTGTTGACCTTAATATTAGCACTTCACTGCATATATCTAATTTAATTGAAAATGTAAGTACTATATGCATAGTGGAATATACTTCTGGCAAATCGTTTCATTCTGTTAAGTAACAAGCTAGTGTGGCTAATATATTTTATAATAAATCAACTCATAAAACATGCGCTCAATACCACGACAATTTGTCAGCATGATTCAGACAAAGTATCCATTCCTCATTGTTTTTCATTTCTTATTTCCTTGGATGGACCACTTTGTCAATTACAGAACTAATCTCAGTATAATATGAACCCAGACTTATTTACCTCTTCAATCATCGTTGTGGCACTACAGTTTGCCAATTGTATCGATTTAGTATTGGAACAATTTCACAGAGAGATTTGAAATCATTCCAGAGACTATTAACTCGCCAAAAGCTAGTAAAGGCTTGAATAAAATGTTAATTCGTTGAAAAGCTTGCCATGCATTGATGATAAGTACAGTATGTAAGCAACGTATGCCAGATTTTTACAATTACTACATAATGGTTCACAATAAAAATATTTTTTGCTTCAATAAGGGCTGCTATGGTATTTCAATGTAAAATACATTTAATTCTTCGATGTTAAAGTATGTGAATATCTGTTAATCTAGACAAACTTTCTGTACATTTCAATTGACTAGTACTTATTATTCTGGTAGCTCAGGCCATTCTGTTTGTTCATACAGTATTAAAAAGCGTGCTTTCTTGGCTATGCGACAAAATTGTTCATAGAAGATTCTAAATCTATCTATTTTCATGAAAATAATACAATCAATCATAATAAATTGTATCAAATAATTCAGAGAAAAAGTACTCAGACATTCATTAAGGGTCATGTTTGATATGGCCAAACGTCAATATGCTGATATATAGTCTGATAGTGTAAGTATAATAACGCAATTGTCTTGATGCTTGCCTTATGCCAGACGATAGTTAACAATTATTCAAATTATTCATAATAGCTAAAAATGTCATTGAAAATCAAATCTATCTTAAAGGCAGAGTGTATACACTATATTTAGCTGAGCCTGAAATAATGGGTTATCGTGTTTCAGAAGAAGATCAAAACTTGGCAAATATATTTGAATTTAGCGTAAGTAAATTGTATGTATGTGTAAGGATAAATATATGTTTACAGCAATAAAGCACATTATTCGGTAATCAGTTCAACGATAAAGGTTTCTCTTGAATGATTTGTTATCTAACAACCTAAATTAGAAAATCGAAGTTCAAAGCTGACACTTCTTTCTTAGAAACGTGTAAATGATTTATTGTTTAATCTTAAAGTTTTATACCCACACACATTTTCTACTGGAAATTATTTTTAATCCTATTGATTCGCACCAGCCTCTGTGATAATTATTTAGATGCTTCTTCAAACCTTATAATCACCAATGTCTTTTTTCCTTCAGAGCGGAAAATGCACGCGGAGATCGCAGCACGTAACTTTGAAGCAAAGGTCAATAGCGGTTGACAGAGTTTTTTCATTATTTTTGCATTGTGGTTTCAGAAAAAAATATGAGGACAAATAACATTAGCATTATGACCACTGAAGATACCAGAGTCTGGTCACGTATCTGACCAGTGAGAATATTATATGAACATTATAAAATGTTGTCAGATTTTGTTAGGGATAATTGATTTGATACCAGGAAAGCATTTTTTTTCATGTACTACACTTTTTCAGACGAATACAATTTGGATACATCATATTCTCTCACGAGTATTCCCAGATTATTAAAATATTACTTAACAGATAACTGACGTAATTTGATTTTAAGTGTAGAAACGTGAAGGGAAATATTTTTTATTTATTAACAATAAATATAGTTTTATCATTCATAGATAAGTTTTTGGGAGTCAGCTTTTTTATTACCTTTATTCAAGCTGATATTTTTTTCTTATTCCCTACTTTATCAAGGTACATTACACAACTGTACGCCAATACATTGAGGTTTTTTTTGGGAAATATTTTCAATTAATGACATGAGATGTTTTGCCGTGAAAATTAATTTAATTAAGATCATTTTTAGTAGCCGTGTGAAGCTGTTTTGACGTTTCTGTTTATGTAATTAAAAGGTGACATATAGAACCTTAGCATTTTTGTAAGATTATTGTCCTACCTAAAAACATATATGAAGTGACTTCAACACTTAATTTGTTTTGGTCTCTTCATAAGTCTTCATATAACTAATTACATTACCAAACTTCACGAGAAAATGCTACATTAAGATTGGATAGTATAACAATGACTTTTTGTGTTTTGAAATAATGTAGCTTTTCTTCAACAAGAACTATTGTGAATACACAAATGTTTTTTCTTGAGCTTTATCGCTTTAGTACAATACCACCAATCAAATTGATTTGATTTGGAAACTTGCTATCTAAGAAGAACGCAGACATAAATATAGTCAGAAAGTTGATTGAGTCAATGGCGTAACTGCTTTCTTGCGGTGAATTTAGTATTTGAAATTCTTATCATTACAGTTAATTTATTTTTTAAATAATGAACTTGGCTCTTCTTTCTCCTTTATCATAAATGGATAATGGATAATTAGACATGTTAAAAATTGATTACTTGTCTAAATTTGAATAAGTGCTATATTTTTCTATATAATAGGTGAAATTCATTTACAAATATATTCATTTACGACTATGTTTACGCACACTTTAGCTAATAAACTGATAATTGAAGCTGACTTGTGGCTTAACAGTGGTATAACATGTCTATTACATGTACAATATATTTATAGATTTACATCTAAATTTTGTAAATATAATGCAGTTCCTTTTATTTCACATAAACATTTTATTCAATGTTCTAGAACATGATTCATCATATATTCTTGATAATGTGGTGGTAAAATATTCCATTACAAGTGTTTTACTAAGGAAGTTTTAAAATACGATGTACGTCTGGTGATTTGCTTCTAAACAGTGTTCATATCTAAATCAAGATAGTGTAAAAGACAATAATTTCTAGAACACATGATTTATAACCATACAGTAAAATTTAATACGTGCTTTATTATCTTATATTTGTTTTATTGATATAAATGATGTCGATTACAATTCTATAGTCACCAGAGACACAATCTCAAAACATTACGATATTTACTGTTTATTTGTGACCATTTTTTTCATTCTGCTATCAATCTGTTTGGGGAATAATTGTTTTGTGTATTCCGGAGTTCGTATAACATGAAATTGCGAGTGTTGTTTTATACTTTATTTTCAAAATTGCTGCGAAATTGAAATATGGTTATGATAAATTAGATAAATTGAAAATCTATAAAAACACTTTAATATGCTAATAAATACTAATAAACACTTGTCATAATATTTATGATATAAAAACGAATTGGTTCAATGTGTAAATTTATTATAACTAAAGAAGAAAACACATAACCTAATAATAATATACATATACAATATCACAAAGTGTTATATGTCAGTATTTTTTATTAAGACGCTACAAAAGTTATTATCAGTTGCTCGGATCCTTTTGTCGATATATAGATAATAATTGCATCGTGACTGTTGAAAATTTAAATCACAATAAAAAAGAACTCGCATTTATATTCATTGCAATATTTGATCTTAAAAAATGTGCAATGTGCATTATTTGGAATTGCATAGATTTAATTAGCAAAAATTCCTCAGCTTTTATGCATCTATAATAATGATAGAAAACAAACGAATACTCTCCTGTTTGTTTAATTAATTGTTTTCACAATAACTTCTTATCGATCATTAAGATTAGTTTGTACAAGAGCATACATCCAACAATTTCTATGTTGTGGTCTAGATTGCTTCCGATTAAGCGATTAAGCTCTGTTTTCTTCTGCGATGTTTATTACTTTTCGGCTAAGAGATTTTTTGGCACTGCATGATGTCTGAAAATCAGAGCTGAATATCATCGATTGAATGGTACAAATATGGACATAATGCAAGAAGTTTTCAGTTACAATTTCACTGTATTACATGAAATCTTTATTTACAATTGACTGTTACGAATTCCATAATCTTGCAGGGAAATTTACAGTTCATAAAAGTTGTAAAAATTGTTTATTTCGTTTTACTTGTCTTTATTAAGTAACTATTATGGAAGAGATATTATTTCGCACATTGGATGCTCAAATCTATCGCGCAGAATTACTTGACACATATCAATTGCATCAATGCAAATAACAAACAATGTTTGTATATCAAATTTGTTTAAGAACAATTATCATATTGTAAATAGAGTTATCGCTTCCACAAAGTATTCAACGATGTAATGATAAATATTATTTTTAGTATGCATAAGAATGGTGTATATAAGAGAGAATGAGAATGCTCGAGGGTGTTGTAGGAGTATAAGCCTAAGTGTCCGTGAGTTATTGAAAGAGTGAGTAAAATTTGACATGATGAAGATGATGTTTTTGTTGTTATTGTACTATGAAAATTGTTATACTGAGACATGTCAATCATTAGGGTTTTTTTAGAAAATAAATGATAAAAAAGACAACATTAAAAAATAATTTAATGACAAGGCCGTAATTTTGTAATCATGTTCTTTTTTTCCTTACTCAGATCTCGTCATTAAACCGCAACTGTTAAATGTACCTTGCGCCTTCTTAACGAGATGCCTTATAATAATGTTTGTAATCGCGTGGTGTTTGTTAGAAAGTTTAAATGATTATAAAATATACTTGCCATAACTGTTAATCTTAAGCACGTTCGATATTGTGTTATACGCGCTGATTGTGTTATACACGTTGATTCCTATTACCATTCACTTAAAAAGATATCCATTTTTTGGGCACATGTAAAAATCAATTGAGAGTCATGTTCAATTTTTCATATACATTTTCATAATGAAATCACCCCTTTCTGTAAGCAATATATCGATTCAACCATGTATGATGACAGATATACCCTATTTATTCTGAAGGTAGTTTATAAAAAAGCTTAGCATGATCGCTTTATTGAAAAAATCTATTTGTTTTAAGACTTCCAGGTTTGACTGTCTCTGAAACGCTCTAAGTATTACTCTTTTTTTTAAAAAAGTCGGATGTATCGCCAATCTACCAGGCGGGTGTTTACGTCGAAAAAAATCTGTCTGAAAACCAGTTGCATTTAGGTACACTATAACTTAGATCACATTTGTATATTTTTTAACAAATCTAATTTGGACATTTCATGTAATGTACCAAGTCAACGTTTTCAAGACATGAAATATACATCACACCATGATTTATCTGATTAAGATTTTCTTGTTTTAGATAGTCTCTACCGGTGACATATCAAAGGAAGGGCAATGAACTGGTAAACTTCTATTTCGCCAATCAGTTATTCTTATCATACACTGTTTGCATGTAATTGAATTTACTTTGACCTTAAGGATGATACATTTTCTACGGTACTGTGTATGCAGCAAATGATAAAACGTTGCCTATTGTTAATTGTAAAACGTGTGATGCAAAATCGAAATAGAACCAGCATAACTGTTTTTAAACATTTTTTCAGGAATGTTTTTCAACATCTTGTCAGTTTGCGTTGTAGTTTTTAACTTAGAACTGATATAAGTAATCTACACAGAGTAAACTATAAATTCAATGTGTTATTCATTCTGAGTTAAATAGGGTCTATAGATATTATTAACTACTTTTTTATACTGTTTCCTTCATTGTTATTACAGTTCATCTAAGAGAGACTTGCCTAAATTATAACAGTAGTAATGTACTAATGTTTACACTAACGGATTCAAGTTCGTTGTACAATCTAACTGTTCTCTAATGTGACCTTATGCTCCAAAATGTATATGGTACGGTATATGCTTTAAATATCGAATAGTGTAATTTCAATAATTAAATATTAAATCAAAATATTGTGAACAAAGGAAATGTAGCCTTATCACACAATGGCAAACCTGAAACGTTATTCCCTTAGAACAAATCAATCATTAAGACAAAGTTGAGGAATGATATAAGAGTAACTTTGGCTAGATTTGTTTGTTGAGTTTTGGTAATAAAATCTACACTGTAAGTAAATGTAGGACAATAAACATTTCCTTTTTAGTCCACACCGAAGACTCAAAGAAAGACCAAGGACGATATTCCGAAAGCCGTAAAGTAGAAGACTTCCAATATCATTTAGAAATCGATGTTTCCTGAAACAAACATATCAACAATTGTGTTCCTTCTGTAATTGTTACATATCTTACGTTTTAGAAATGCTTTATCTGATTGATTCACATCATCTCTGGTGATACTTTTTTGTCTTTCTCCGGATTCATAGAAATTCTTATCGCGAGTATCTTATCTTTCTTAGAAAAGGAAACTGCATAGGGAGAAAACAGCACTGGCTATGAAGAAAATGTCAATTATTGTTCACAGCCTTTACTTAATTAGAACTTGGTGCTTGGGATAAATTTACACCAACGTAGTGTCCACGTCAGATAAAGTTTAATCACGCATTTACTATAAACAATAATTTGTGTGGAAGTCATTTTAAGGCAGTATATTCCACTTTATGTTAATGCAGAAATTGCTATGGGTAAAAATATTACATATAAAATTCTCTTTTGTTATTTCATTACTTTGTTGTGTGTTGCCATGTTATCATGTATTATTGCTAAGTAAAAAATATCATGAACAGTATTATTTAAACTACCGTTGGTCAGAAATAATTATGTACATTTTCTAATCAAAGATTGTCTGATTCAATCGCACATAGACAAAATCAATAAAATAAAACATGACATAGACAAAATCAATAAAATAAAACATGACATAAGTATTATCAATATAACTACCGATTATCGAATCTCTGTCCACTTTTCACGAGACAACTACAGACAGAAGGCTATTATCATGTACTTAGTGAAGGTCTACTGCTTTTGCAATGATTGCATTGATGACGTCTACTACTGATTAATCGATAAGAATGTTGGCATATATCGTGGTGATTTGCACATTCCTTTATAATGGCTTTTATTAATGTTTTAGGGAGAAAAAATAAAAGTTTTGTTAATCATAAGGTTATTATACAACAATTCATGTTCTTATTGAACGGTTCAGAATATTGACTTACATACGTTTAATACATATTTATTACGAATAACTACTGTCATGTGACTAATGTGTACAAGAATGATTGACACATTAGTAAATGTACACAAAAAACTTGTCTATACAAAAGAATAGTCATTTGACATCAGTTGATATACTGAAAACAAAAAGTTTAGCAAGTTTTTCAAAACGTGCAATGTGTAGAAAAACTCCGACACACATTAGGTTTCCATATATTACATGGTTACCCAAACGTCCAAGTTTGTGTATACGTAAGGCCACGTTATTCAATTAAGCGTTAAGTGCGTGGAGCACGTGCAGTCCTACTTTCGACCGATTAAATTGTACGAACATGTGTCATAACTTTCCATTTGCTTTGAAACTACGAAAGCCGCTTCAATAATTCAGAAAGAATATCATGGGACGCCGTCCAGGGTTGACGTTAGAACGACGTCAATATGCTCTTGGCATGTTGGATGCATGCATGAAGGCTAGAGATGTTGCAAGACAGTTTAACGTTCATGAATCGACCATCAGTCGTCTGAATGCTAGATTTCAAGAAACCGGAAGTGTTTCTGACAGACTACGGTCCGGAAGACCCCGAAAAACGACGCCACGAGAAGACCGCTACATCGTCACGACGTCACGACGGAACCGCTTCATGTCAGGTAGTGTTATAGCTGCTCGTCTAAGGACTGCAACAGGCTTAAGGATTTATGTTAATACAGTACGGAATAGACTTCGCAGCGCTAGATTACGTGCACGTCGTCCATACGTAGGGTTGCCGTTAACGCCTCATCATCGTGAAACACGTCTTCGATGGGCTCGAACACACAGACGCTGGACTCAACAACAGTGGAACCAAGTTCTTTTCAGCGACGAATCTAGATTTAACGTTTGTTTCTCTGATGGTAGGGTTCGTGTATGGCGCCGAGTGGGTGAACGTTATGATCCAGCTAACGTCAAACCACATGACCGATACGGAGGTGGAAGCATTATGGTTTGGGGTGGCATTTGTCATCGAGGCAAGACTTGTCTTATTACGATTCTTGGAACCTTGACAGCAGCAAGATACTGTGAGGAAGTGTTGGTGCCAGTTGTTGTGCCATTTATACAGGAAGGAAACGCAGACGTCTTCCAACAGGATAACGCACGACCACGTGTAGCAAGACAATCCAGGGACGTTTTAGAACGTAACAACATTAACACATTAGAATGGCCTGCTAAATCTCCGGATATGTCACCTATCGAACATTTGTGGGACGTTTTAGGAAAACAAGTTCGAGGGCGTCATGACGTCACCAACGTAAGCCAACTAGAACAAGCATTGCATGAGGAGTGGCAGCGGATACCTATACAGACTGTTAGGAATCTTATTCAAAGCATGAGAAGGAGATGTGTTGCTGTTATGAGTGCTCGTGGAGGACACACAAGATACTGACATTTGTGTGATTTATGGGTATTGACCCCTATGACGTTCTAACGTAATTTTTTATGTTTTGTTGAATGAGTTTTCTCACTACGTGTGTTTATTTCGTAGGAAGACATTTAACTCTATGATTTGTACTAGTAATATGTCTGAATAAATTACATTCCAAAGGAACTTAATAAAAGTTGTAAAACTTGCTAAACTTTTTGTTCACAGTATATTTCAAAGTTTCGATATAATAAATGTGGATTCGAAATTGCGTTAAGTACTCTGGAAACGACGGAGTTGTATGACTTTTTTCCAAACAAATGCTTGAAAAAAAGGAAGCACACAGGAAACTGAGTTCGAAAACTCAGTTACATTATTTTATCAAATGTATGTGATAAATTTGTAAAAAAAACATCATTGCTAGTATTCAGCTTCTCAAATTCAATAATTGGAATTCTCTGAACAAATCAAGTAAACCTTATCACGGTCTTCTTAGATTATTTGATACAATCTCGATATACATTAAGAAATAATACACTACTTAGTATCATTTGTTATGAGTATTGTCAAGTACATTTTATATCAACTATTCGCTACAAATTTTGTTCACCCTTAAAACTCTCAGCAAGTTTCATTTTCTATTTGTATGACGCTATTTTTTCTTGATTAAATTCCCTTCATACATAAAACAAATCTAGTTTGTGTTGAATTCAAATGTCATTTAAAGAAATATCTCCAATTGTAAATGTAATAGAACTTCAAGACATCGCTGATTTGTTAAAAGGTTATATTACATTCGATATCTTGAAAAACAGTTTCCTGAGTTTATCAGAAACGTTGGTAACTCACGAGCTATTTGCTGATAATCTATTTCATCTTTACATACTATCAACTTTAATGTTTTGAATCAAGTTTCTTTTAAACAGGAAACAGAAAGGACTTCCATTCGAAAATAATATAGTAACGTTATTTAGCGTTAAAGTTAATCCGACCCATTAATGTCGAATTTACGCTTTCAATGTGTCTCGTACGCTTTTGATTATGAATCGTAAATTTATCATTTAAAAAACAGACAGGATCGATTTCGTATGCGACATCAAGCCTTGAAAAGTGTAATGTTTTACTTATCTGACGGTAACGAAGATATTTCTCTATTCTAAATATTCAGCTATTGCAGTTGCGACCTGAGCACATTCAAGGCCAGTCGTTCAAAGTAAAAAGAATATCTTTAGCACATAAATCATAACAAAAAGATGAGCTTACTTTTTAATCAATCAATATATGATTTTCTACCAAACAAACAATATTTCTGAACTGTTGTTTGTATACAAACGTTTTTAAAGTACTAAATATAACCTTGACTTTCTATCCCGAACAAACACAGTACCTTGAACGCTTTGATCAAACATTGAAGTACAAATACAATAATATTTTTTTAATGAATGCATTTTCATTTTAGCTACAAAATAACGTACATCTTAAATGTACAAGTTATCAAACAATGCCTCGAGACAATACACCAATACTTTAAAATAAATGATATGGAACAAAGACATCATAATTTAAATAACACGACAATAATTTTTCCAGTACAATCAAATATCTTAATAAAATTATTCAAGTATTATGTTAATTCTGTGTATACCCCCTGTATTTTTAGCAACTAAAATTTACAATAGTTTTAAACGAGGAAAATAAAACTTAATATGAAATGAGGCTAAACTAAAAGATAAATATTCTTTACTAAGTCGAATTAATAGGGACATTTGAGGAAATTTACAATCATAATACATATCTAAAACACTATCAAGCCACAATCACAAACAAAACAATCGAACAAACACGGCAATTTTTATAATCACGGCACTATCCTTAAAACCATAAGTCAAACTGTAACATAAGTACCAATTTCGAATGTATATGTTTGGTAATTGTATTTAACCTTAAAAAGGAAATTAATTCAATAAATTCCATTAGAAATCTTAGCAATATTTTTATTCCTTAGTGTTTTAAGTCACTATACAATATATCCTCTATAAATCGTCGACATTCTCACCGTCATTGATCCTATCAAATATTTTAATGTTATCAAATGAATCCTATCTCAATGTACTCTTAGAAATAAAAAATACCTACTTAACCCATATTTTTTATGTGAAGAAATATCAATGGAGTTTGACATTTTACTCGTTACTTCAAATGTAAATCATCTCTTGAGTTCTTAACATTATTCTTTGAATAACTTGACAACGAATTATTATGATAACAGTATCTCAAATAAAAACAAGAAATGTCTTTAAAAAAGACAAACGGCGTCGATTTGAAAACAAGAGGGCCCAAAGGGCCCTGGGTGCTCACCTGAGGAAAAAGTCAAAGGTCACAGAAGAGCCATTTACAGAGGACCACTAATGTTAAAACCTATTTTATTGACCCAGTGACCTACTTATCCAACCAATCAGACCTATTTGAACAATTTTGGTAGGAAACCACCCACGGACCATTCCTGTTGAGTTTGGGCAAATTATCATAAGCGGTTCAAGAGAAGATGTTGTTTGAACTTTTCCTTATATAATTCAATGTAATATTGTGATTCATGGGGTGGGGTCAATTTTGACACAGGGGCATAATTTGAACAACTGTGATGGAGGACCTCTAGATGATGTTATATACCAAATATGAAAGCTCTAGGCCTTGTAGTTTCAGACAAGAAGATTTTTGATAATTGCATTGTGAAAACCTATTTTTTGATTCCGTGACCTCCGTTAGTATTTGCTCATACAAGTTGTGACCACGCATCATCACTTCATTAACAACATTTGCAGACCAGGGGTGCGTTTCATAAAACGTTTTACGAACTTCGTATCCTACGAATCTTCGTATATCGAAATATACGAAGTTGGAGCGTTTCATAAAAATACGCAAGCACCTGTTTTTCGTAAATTTCTACTTAAATTTACGATAGCATTACCCCTATCGTAAATGAGAAAAAATGGCCGCTATTTTACAAAGATAAAGAAGTAAATGCTCGGAAAAATGAAATTTATGAACATAGAATGATTGTTAAATATACAATTAATTTAACGTTACAAACAATGAGTGTATTAACAGATACCATAAGGGACGTAATCAATACCGCATTACTGGTACTTTTAGATGTCTGTAACCCGGGTCTAATGCATCACACCCGTTTCGAAGGACGCCGTTCAAAGATAAATAAATAAAACATTATTATTGATTTCAACCTCGTTTTGCGTCTTACAATGTGAGTATATCTTGTTTTTTATTTAATGTGCAGGTATCATACTTTTAAATTGTAAAGGAATGCTATGCCAGTGGAATAAAAATACATACATCATTATGCTGCACAGTTTACAAGTTTCTTAGATCAACAGACAACACTTTGCATACTTTGGGAAGACGGGATTAGTTAAACCACCCTCTCTCAGACAGTTAACAATAAAACAGTCACGACATCATGAGACTGTAATTAAACTAAAAAATATTAGTATAATTCCCCATATTGAATTTTAGTAACTTGCAGAAAACAGTCTGTAATTTGTAAAGAGGGAATATTTGAAATTTCGCCATTTTGTAAAAATCTCGAAATTGGTTATTATTCCAACTGCAGTACTGTTAAATTTTAATTTCAATTGAACATGTTGATATGTAGCTTGTAATAGATTAAAAAAAACTAGTGCATGCATATTGTGAATGCAATATGACAGTTGTCTGTTATACCCTAAGTGACCACAAAAAAAATGAACCAAACATTGATCAGGTCAACCTTCTCAGATATTAGTCTGTTTTGTGGAACCTCTGTTCACTCATTTTCTTTACCAAACTTTGTTGATACTTATCTATGAATGGTAAAGTTGAATAATTTAAATTTTAAGAATTTGTGTACATACCCAGTGTTCATTTTACAGCTGGTACAATATAAGTGTTATTTGGCACCACAGTACATTTTTTCCCTGGGCTCATTTTCCCTGATTCTGTGGGTACTTCTACCATTAAAGATATTTGTGGAATTAAATGCAAAACCGTTTTCACATTCTATAAAGGTTTTGTTCAGTAAATGACTTGATGCATTGTACATAAATTTACATAAAATAAACACTGGATATGCACACTTTAATAACTAATTCATAATTAATTTGTTGTTCTTGTTTCAGGAAGGATCACATTTGCTTACTGGTTCTGAATTACTGTGGATTATTACTTGACATATACTATGTTTAAGACAATAATACATTAATCATAGATTGTGACCTGCAACTATCATTATAAGGTGACTATTTTGTTTGAATTTTATCAAGCAGTCTATGCAACAAAAATAATCAATGCATGAATAGTATATATTCCTGTTGAAAGTGACATTTTTTAATGAATAAACACAAGTGTCATTACCAAATACATTTGTATTTGCTATGAATTACCAGTAGGCAATTATTATTTCTCTGAACATATTACTTCAGGCATAATCTTGGGAGTTATGAATACAAATGCAATCAAAACACATAAATAAAGATAGTTTAATAATATGTGAGTTACTTGGTTAAATATGAAAGTAACTGTAATTATATTTTGTTATTTATTATACATGACATATACATATATCTATGAGTGATTGAGGTCATCTATTATGTCTGTTTTCTTTCATAAATGTAATTATTCATTACTAATTGTCTATTTTTTAGAAAATCCAAAGCATTACACCAACCTCAATGAGTTTTCTGATTTGAAGATACATACACGTAAGCCATGGTCACTGTGAGGCAAGTCAGACAGAAACTGTGAACAATATTTTATCTCAACATTGGGTGCATTTTATTATTGAGAGCTTCTAGAATAGACAAATTGATACTGTTTATAAAACTTAATCATGTACATAAATTGGGAAGATTCTCTATCATATTTTATATATCTGGCTTTATTGAATCAAATTGATGTAAACTTATACATTACATTCCATGCATAATAAAGTTATTCAGAATATTGTGTTGTGTATAGTGATTTAATTATTTCAGAATTGTTCTCATGTATATTGCAAATAATGCAAGTGTATGTTTTATGTGTGCTGTTTACTGTGAACATTCCTTCACAGATAAATACTGTACAAGGTACTCTTAATGTAATCTGTAAGCAAGCACAAGTGAACATTAGGCAAACAAACCAATACACTGGAACATTTGTTTGCAGATAGTTCAAATTATGTTCACTTATTACATTCAAATTAGTTATGTGACGAACACTATTATTATTTGTGAACATTTCTAGAATCATAAATGTGAACATTCTGAGTAACAAAAATGTGTAATATCCATGAACTAGAAATTGCTGACAACAAGTGAACATAAAAGATAACTATGAGTGAATATAACCAATAATCTATATTTTTATTTCCAAATAATTTTAACCATAAACAAACACAAATGAGGATAATGAAGTCTAAAGTGTAGTAGTGGGGTAATATGCAACATTTTATTTTAAAGATAAATTATTAAAGCAGCATTTATTAAAATATTATTATATACTATAATAAATACAAATTAATGTTATAAATTATACAGTGTCAAGTATAAAGTACATTTACACTTGTAAATGTATGATATATATATTTTTAATTTTGTCAATACTTGAGATATGACAGACATATTTTTTAATGATCACAATTGTATTAAGTATCAAAATTCTTCTTTCAAATGTTACAATTTATTACAACAATTACAATGCATTAATGAAAACCAGTTTCTTTACAAGGGTGAAGGCATTTTGGATGACACTGTATGTCTGAATCATGTTAATGTTCCTTTGTATTGTGACACTGCTTATTAGTTTCAATGAATGTCCATATCTATATTATCCAGATGCTTTCAGAAAATCAGGTTTTTTACACAAACCATAACAAGCATATATGTTCAGCTTCTCACTGATGAATCCTGTATAAAATAAAACAATGACTTGATATTAACTTATTGAAAACATAATACTCATTGCTTATGTAAAAGTGTCAAAAACTCATCACTATATTGATTATACAGAACATAACAATAGGAATAATGACATTTTCTCTGGATGAAGATAATAAATACTTTATATCAACTATAAGAAAATTTCACATTACATTCCTAGATCATATTTTACTGATAAGGCTACTGGAATAGCAACATAATTCAATTTTCCATTGTATTATTTGATACTCTAATGACAATCACATGTATGTACAGCTAAGTATTGTAGCAATTTAATAATATGCAAAAAAACCAGAATGTATTGAGTATTGAATAATATAAGACCACTTACAAATGCACCTTTCTGAAGCAGTGCACTTCTATACACACATAATGTGAATTGACTTCATCAAATATGTTGATGAATATTTTAACTTAAACTTATTAGTCTGAAACAGAAAACAGTAAACAATAAGTATAATTCATTATTTTTGTGCAGGAATAACTTCAGTCAATTATAATTGAACTTTCCATATACTCATAACAGGTTTTAAACTTTGACTGTTAAATTAAGAGTAAGTAATAAACCCAACTTGTGTCAAAAGAAAACAAAGGCAATACTTTAATACTAAAGGATAAACATGTAAATTATTTTATAAAAGTTGCAAAAAAATCATATAACAGCTGGTGGGCTTTCTACTGAGCTAGCCAGGTGGTGATATTTCAACTTTTTAACCCTTTCATTAAATTGTCTTCATAAATCCTACATGTACACTGAGTACACTGCATATTACCTAGCAAATGATTAAACTCTGCATATTGGTATTCATGGTTTTAAAGCATTGACAACTTGCAAGTGCCATAGCTTCCCCCCATTCTTGCATTGGACCCTACTGTACCAGTTACAAAATGACAACACAGTTTGGCACATTGTCATGACTGTGTCTTACTTGCACAAACAAAACATCAACACATAAGGTACAATCATGTCAATGAGTTTATAACTTAGCACATGTATATAGTGCATACATTGAAATACTGGTAGTGTATGGCCTACAAATCACTCGTAGTCTAGATGTGTTTAGTCATTAAATACTTTTTAGAGTACCCCGGCCCGGAGATCCAGCAATAAGATTTCATTCATTATACGACTACTCAGTAATTGTTCACATGAATCAAAATAAAACATAAAATACTCACTATTTACAGTGTTTACAGACATCATTATTGACAGATGGCGCGCAGTGTGATGACGTAAACATAGACTGGTTCACCGGATTTAACTTTCGTAAATGGGTCTAATTTACGCAACGGTTTATGAAACGATGACTAAACGAGTTCGTAAATAACTTCGTATACGTAAAATTTAAGAAAAATCGTATATTTTTATGAAACGCACCCCAGTTTCGCAGACTTGGCACATGATTGCCTACCGTAAACAATATAACAGCCAATGCAATTGACCTTACGCCAGAATTTGATTGACAGCTCCTATTAGCCAATCAGCGTCCGGCATTTGATACCCTGATGCTTATCTAAGATAACCGGCTTATCGGCCGCCATTTTGTCCGACATCTGGTCTTGACGGACATCGAATTTCTTATGTGTTAGCATGGACCCTATGTACAGTTAAACAGGGTTCTCAGTGAAAGTTACAAAATAAACTCAATAAAACAAATTAGAATGGTCAAAATATGTAGACATGGGGTCTATAAATACTGTGATAAAAGTATAAACTACATAATAATCTGACGACAATAAATACAAGTATGTAATAAATCAGGTTGAAAATTACATTTTCCATGCATGTTTACCCCCATAAGGTACCACAAACATCTATGGACCCACCCCTTAACTTTTTATTTCTCAGCATATTTTATCACCTATACACCATTTTAAGGATAACATGTATATAAAATAAGTTGTTTTCGTGTGTATCCAACAGTTTTCTGATTTATAAAGGATTTCTACAAACGTTCAATGTGAGATGCGTTCTTTGATAATTTTTGCGCATATAATGTTTTTTGTTTGAGCAAATGAACCTTCCTTTATTTTTAATACATATCAATGGATATTATAAAAAAGGGAATCATTTGAAAGTTATGACAATGCCATTTTCAGACAAATTAATCTTTAGGAAATATGATATCTCGTAAATGATATGCATGTATTTGAACACAACTCCGTCTAGATAGCCCCTAATACCCACCCCTTAACTTTTTTATTTCTCGACATATTTTAATTAACTCTACATCATTTGATAGCTAACGTAATGTAATATTTTTGCATGTTTTACTGTTTAAAATCCGTACAGCCAAACGACTATTACCAGCGTTCAAATTTAAGTGTATTCTTTCAACTTGCTTATTCTTTGTGCGTATATTTTTTTGTTGGAGCAAATGGACTCTCATTTAATTTGAATATTTATGAATGGATATTCATAAATAGATAAGACAATGCCCTTTTCAAAAATATTAAGTTTATCGAAATCGGATGACAAGTAAGTAAATAGCATGTATTTGAACCTGTTACTTTCAAAACATAGATAATGGTTAGGGGCATAGATTAATCCCTGATAATGTCGGACAATGTACCACGTGTATCGGTGGGCGGAGCATAGGTATTCTGGCGTAAGGTCAATTGCCGTACACTGATAACCTTACCATTGTTTTGATCTCCGTTGCCCGTTCAATGTTGTTAAGAGTCAGCTATGCTCGGTCACTACCAATGCTCGGTCACCCCTAGCAAATTTCGATTAATTAAAAAGGGGACCTCGCGTATTGTTTCTAATTTTAGTCATACCTGTCAAACGCTCGCGGAAAACCCCAAATCATGATCATCTAGACGCTTATCTGTTTATGCAGACGATAGATACGAGCGCACCTGCTGTTTTCCGCTAGAAAATCCTAGAAGCTAGAAAATCGAATTTGGACAGCCTTGTCTTTTTCACTTATAATTATTATAATAATTCAAGAAGTATTATGATTTATTTAAATTTATAATATTTATGCAATAATCTATCAATTGTAAATAAAAATCTCACATATTTATGTATATTCTAAGTAAAACAAGGTGACCGAGCACTGGTCCGAAATTTTCCAAAAATACCGTGTTTTACGTATACATTACACTCCGCGCCGATTTTATCCAATAATTGGGATCGTCAGACGCTTGTTTTTCTGTAAACGGAAGTAGGTCAACATGTAGACGATAATGCGTAATGAATTTGACATGAATTGACAGAATACCGTTAACCCGCTTCGATTTTGATATAAATGTGACCGAACAAAAATTATGAATTTATTCTTAAAAGTTACGTACCAATAACTCTGCAGATTAATAAATATACAATGTATGTGGAGCTGTGACTCTCAAAGTGTAAACCCCGGAAACTGGACGTAGTGAGGCTAACTTAATAATTATTGGGTAATATGTCAGACTTTTTACTAGAAACCGGTTCACATCTGGAGACGTAATTCATTTTACCCATAAAATATTGTGTTTGACACGTAACTTTTTATTGTTACAATATAAAAAAAAACACTTTGGAAAGCAATAGAAGTCTACCCAAAAAAAATAATCTACGAACGAAGCAAAATTTCGTAAAACACTGCATTACAATAGTGTGGCCTTTATTTTTTCGCGCGTGTCAGGGCCATCCAATCGAAGAGGGGATTTTCTCTGTTTCCCCCGTACGTCATTTTCAGTGCTTATAAAATCATCCAATAGAACGGCGGATTTCCGAAATTCCCAGACATACGTCATTATACAGAAATGTAGGTCAAAATCCAGCTTAGACAGCTACGCCGAAAAAAACAAGTAGGGGACAAATTGAAACGTCTTTCAAAGAAATAGTGTCTTAGTAAATAAATAAAAGTTCAAGTTGTCATTTATAACCGAAATTCACAATACACTACAGACATTTATATGTTATTTTTTCTGATCAAATAAGTAACTCATTTTATACGGCGATTATTCGAGAACTAACGTTTTTACTAATTTGTTTTATATCATTTGCAGGAAAAGTCCACCATAAAGACCATCTTTGTTATTGCAAAATCATGAACCGTTTGACGAGTTTTAAGTCTAAAATCCCACATCAGAAAGTCACCATATGTATCTAATAATATTAATAATTATGCTATTAAGACACTAGATTTTGTTGACCTTAATATTAGCACTTCACTGCATATATCTAATTTAATTGAAAATGTAAGTACTATATGCATAGTGAAATATACTTCTGGCAAATCGTTTCATTCTGTTAAGTAACAAGCTAGTGTGGCTAATATATTTTATAATAATTCAACTCTTAAAACATGCGCTCAATACCACGACAATTTGTCAGCATGATTCAGACAAAGTATCCATTCCTTACAGTTTTTAATTTCTTATTTCCTTGGATGGACCACTTTGTCAATTACAGAACTAATCTCAGTAGTATATAAACTTAGACTTATTTACCTCTTCAATCATTGTTGTGGCACTACAGTTTGCCAATTGTATCGATTTAGTATTGGAACAATTTAACAGAGAGTACAGTATGTAAGCAACGTATGCCAGTTTTTTACAATAACTACATAAAGGTTCACAATAAAAATATTTTTTGCTTCAATAAGGGCTGCTATGGTATTTCAATGTAAAATACATTTAATTCTTCGATGTTAAAGTATGTGAATATCTGTTAATCTAGACAAACTTACATTTCAATGTACTAGTACTTATTATTCTGGTAGCTCAGGTCATTCTGTTTGTTCATACAGTATTAAAAAGCGTGCTTTCTTGGCTATGCGACAAAATGTTTCATAGAAGATTCTAAATCTATCTATTTTCATGAAAATAATACAATCAATCATAATAAATTGTATCAAATAATTCAGGGAAAAAGTACTCAGACATTCATTAAGGGTCATGTTTGATATGGCCAAACGTCAATATGCAAATATATAGTCTGATAGTGTAAGTATAATAACGCAATTGTCTTGATGCTTGCCTTATGCCAGACGATAGTTAACAATTATTCAAATTATTCATAATAGCTAAAATGTCATTGAAAATCAAATCTATCTTAAAGGCAGGGTGTATACACTATATTTAGCTGAGCCTGAAATAATGGGTTATCGTGTATTAGAAGAAGATCAAAACTTGGCAAATATATTTTAATTTAGCGTAAGTAAATTGTATGTATGTGTAAGGATAAATATATGTTTACAGCAATAAAGCACATTATTCGGTAATCAGTTCAACGATGAAGGTTTCTCTTGAATGATTTGTTATCTAACAACCTAAATTAGAAAATCGAAGTTCAAAGCGGACACTTCTTTCTTAGAAACGTGTAAATGATTTATTTTTAATCTTAAAGTTTTATACCCACACACATTTTCTACTGGAAATTATTTTTAATCCTATTGATTCGCACCAGCCTCAGTGATAATTATTTAGATGCTTCTTCAAACCTTATAATCACTAATGTCTTTTTTCCTTCAGAGCGGAATATGCACGCGGAGATCGCAGCACGTAACTTTGAAGCAAAGGTCAATAGCGGTTGACAGTCCTAGAGTTTTTTCATTATTTTTGCATTGTGGTTTCAGAAAAAAATATGAGGACAAATAACATTAGCATTATGACCACTGAAGATACCAGAGTCTGGTCACGTATCTGACCAGTGAGAATATTATATGAACATTATAAAATGTTGTCAGATTTTGTTAGGGATAATTGATTTGATACCAGGAAAGCATTTTTTTTCATTCGAAATGATGTGGCTAATAGGGTTATACAAACCATCATTTATAAAACAATAGGCACATGATTCAGACAGATTGACTCCAAACAATTGATGGTTGTACAAATGTGTATGTTGCAATAAAACAGTAGCTGAAACAAAAACTTAAGAATGTTTCTTAATAATACGAATATTTGAACAACATAACTTACAGTTTTTGTATATTTTTTATCGGCACTTGACCATACATTTAAAGCAATCCAATTGATATGTGTAACCCACACAGCGGTTCGAGCGATTAGTTACACAAGTGCATTAATTGGGCATGGACTACACTTTTTCAGACGAATCCAATTTGGATACATCATATTCTATCACGAGTATTCGCAGATTATTAAAATATTACTTAACAGATAACTGGCGTAATTTGTACTCCTAACTACACATGGCTACTTAGTTTGATCTGAATTAAAATGATTTTCACGGCAAAACTTCTCATGCCATTAATTGAAAATAGTTCGGAATAAAACCCTCAATATATTGGCGTACAGTTGTTTAGTTTACCTTGAATAAGGTAGGGAATATGAACAAAATATCAGCTTGAATAAAGGTAATAAATAAACTGACTCCCAAAAACCTATCTATGAATGATAAAACTATATTTATTGTTAATAAATAAAAATATTTCCCTTCGCGTAACTACATTTTAAATGATTTTGAAGCTATTGTTAATGATTTTTTTGAGGTGTTAATTGTTTTGAATGTATGTTATCTTTTTCTGGCTGCTTCATTTGACGTTTCTGTTTATGTAATTAAAAGGTATCATATAGAACCTTATCATTTTTGTAATATTATTGTCAAACCTGATGACATATACGACGTGACTCCAATACTTAATTTGTTTTGTTATCCTTCATAAGTCTTCATCTAATTAATTACATTACTGAACTTCAATAAAAAATATCACGATTAGATTGGTTAGTATAACAATGACTGTTTGTGTTTTAAAATAATAAACATTTCCTTCAACAACCACTATTGTTAGTACAATCGAAATGTTTTTACTTGTGCTTTACCGCTTTACAATACCACCAATCAAATTGATTTGGAAACTGCTATTTAAGACGAACGCAGATACTATTATCGTTAGAAAGTTGATGCAGTCAATAGAGTAACTGCTTTCTTGTGATGAATGAAGTATTTGGAATTCTTATCTTCGACGTTAATACATTCGTTTTATAATGAACTGAGCTCTTCTTTCTCGTTTGTCATAAATGGAGAATGGATAAATAGACAAGTTAAAGATTTGATTACTTGTATAAAATCGAATAAGTGTTATATTCTTCCATCTGACAGATGTGTATTTTATTTACAAATATATTCATTTACGACAATGTTTACGCACACTTTAGCTAATAAACTGATAATTGAAGCTGACTTGTGGCTTAACAGTGGTATAACATGTCTATTACATGTACAATATATTTATAGTTTTATATCTAAATTTTGTACATATAATGTAGTTCCTTTTATTTCACATAAACATTTTATTCAATGTTCTAGAACATGATTCATCATAAATTTTTGTTAATGTGGTGGTTAAATATTTCATTACAAGTGTTTTACTAAGGAAGTTTTAAAATACGACGTACGTCTGGTGATTTGCTTTTGAAACAGTATTCATATCTCAAATCAAGATAGTGTAAAAAACAATAAATTACTAGAACACATGATTTATAACCATACAGTATCATTTAATACGTGTTTTACTATTTTATATTTGTTTTATTGGTATAAATGATGTCGATTACAATTCTATGGTCACCAGAGACACAATCTCAAAACATTAGGATATTTACTGTTTATTTGTGACCATATTTTTCATTCTGCTATCAATCTGTTTTGGGAATAATTGTTTTGTGTATTCCGGAGTTCCTATAACATGAAATTGCGATTGTTGTTTTATACTTTATTATCATTTTATTATCATTATTGATGCGCACATTAAATATAGTTATGGTAAATTAAATAAAATGATAATCTATAAAACACTTTACGATATTTTTTATTAAATTCCCTTCATTCTTAAAACAAATCTAGTTTGTGTTGAATTAAAATGTCATTTAAAGAAATATCTCCAACTGTAAATGTAATAGAACTTCAAGACATCGCTGATTTGTTAAAGGTTAAATTACATTAGATATCTTGACAAACAATTTCCTGATTTATCAGTAACGTTGGTAACTCACGAGCTATATGCTGATAATCTGTTTCTATCCTATCTAGTGTAATCGATGCCAATTCTATAATAATGTTTCAGAGGTGTTTGTACTTACATTTTTCATACTTAAGTCGAACATGTTTTCTTATCTGAACTGAATTGTAAACAAGTATTTGATACTCTAAATCGTATTCATGTTTCTGCCTAAATGGAGTGTTTTTCTAGTTAGAGATATTACGGTTAGCCAATTATTAAAGCTGTTTTAATTGTATATTTGTACAAACATTGAATCTATTTCATCTTCGTTAAGGCGTTTATTTATCTAAATTATAATGCCTATTAATAACGTTAAGAAAAAAATGCGAACCTTCCAAGGACTCTTCAAAGGACAAAACTTGTAATGACGTTAAATGGAAATAATGTTATTTAAATTATCATCAAAAATGATTGCACGTAGTAATGTATACACACGTTTGTGTTTTCATATTTACAATGGCAACGTCTCAATTTCATTATCATTGCGTATTTGGCTGTGAATACAAACACGTTCAGTAATTCATTAAACGTAGATCACAATGTATTACAATTTCTGAAAAAACTTCAGGGTTCGAGGCCTGCACTTTTTCTTGTTACTATCTATATAAAACGGTAGTAAACATATTCTTATCGGGTATTTTGGTTATGTTCCGGTTGATTAGTAATCAATTAAATATGTCTTAGTTGTCAATGGGTTTGTTTTTAAACTCTTCCAATTTTGTTTGTTTGGGTTTTACGGCACACCAACACAAAAAAGTCATATTGCACCGAAAGCAACCGATGATACCACCAATTCAGTCGATAATACTGATTTAAAATCCTGTATTTTATTATATATATAAGTCGATTAGCAAATATTATTGACGAAGATGAATCAATGGTTGGCTTTATGTCTTGTTACTTATCAAAAATAGCATTGTTCCACATTGTTTCCATTTTGACTTAGTTAACGTGTTGATTGAACATTTGAAGTCACTGCTGGTAATTTGATATCTACTGGTTGAAGGTTTAAAGATTCTTTAGCCAAAATGTCTACTTTTTCATTTCCATGTTTACCAATATGCCTTGGTATCCAGCATAGGTGTACTATTTTAGATTTTAAAATTTCATGTCATTTTATTTCGATACTTTTTATAAGAATATTGTCTGAACTACGATTTTAATAATATACTTGTTATTTATACTACTTGATATGTACGTTAAAGCTAGATATATTGCTTTGACTTCGGCAGTAAAAATAAAAGCCTAGTCGGGCAGTCGCATTCTCGCTACAAAAGAATTTCCATATGCAGCGCAACCTACTTTGTTACCATCTTTAGAACCGTCGGTATGTAAATGTGTAAAATCTTTGTATTTTTCCAAAACGTTTACGAATTCAGATTTAAGTGTTTCTTGGCTAGTAAAAGATTTACGAAA
This sequence comes from Mactra quadrangularis, assembly GCA_025267735.1. Taxonomy (NCBI): domain Eukaryota; kingdom Metazoa; phylum Mollusca; class Bivalvia; order Venerida; family Mactridae; genus Mactra; species Mactra quadrangularis. The sequence continues at coordinate 17,459,639 of CM046304.1, forward strand.
GATTGATAAGTCAATATTAACGTCTGGTATGTTGTATGTCCACGGAGGGACATTTTCATCTAAAGTTTGTAGCACGGATGAAGTGTTAATGTTAAGCATTTCTAAGTCGTTTTTAACGTGCAGACCAATTGGTTTAATTTCGTTCGGTTTGTTGTCAAATTTATCAATGTAATTTGGTTTGAAAACAAATTTTCGCGCCGGGTTCCTTTTGTTAGAAGATATTCGAGTTGCGTATTGTAATGAAAGCTTTTGTGGGCGTAATTTTAATGGTGGCTTGTTAAAACTTCCTAAACAAAGGCAAACTTTCATAGATTATGTCACGTAATGCCTAGTGAAGATCGTTTAGTTCTACGGCATGATTCTAAACAATTAATTGACATAAAACAGGACTTTGACCTTTATTTTTCCGTCAGATTATGTAAGGCCATTACCATTATCTTGTTGATTTAATTAAATGCTAATCGTTTAACTTCATATTCAACCTAATTATAGAACTTTCCTGGATTTAATGACTTTTTTATCAATTAGAGAAAATAAAGACATTATTGTTATGTATTTTTTTTAATTTCACAGGTTGTGGGCGTTTAAAGTAGATCTTTACAGACCAATACTGTTTGATGTTAGCTTTACTTAAATACGTGATACATGTATGCATAGTATCCATTTTGAAATCTAATATAAAATGCGAGAAAATTAGAAGTAGAAAATTGCATCAACGACTAATGTCTTCATAATAATAAGTAGTTTTAAAATAAACAATTCAGTATGTGTGAAAGTAGGTAATACATTCAAATGTGGACTTCTATTCACGCACATTATATATTCATAAACAATCTACTAAGAAAACAATCTTGTAAACTGATGTTATTTTATGTATTCGCACCGACTGAAGTGACACTTAAATTTATTTTAAACTTTTAATTCCTTGATGATTATAAACTGTTTGCTTAAATAAAAAGAGAAAGGGCTTATAGGATTAAATGTAGCTTCAAATGAGAGATCGCGATAGATAAATGATACTTCACAATGTACACAAATTTGAAAATAAGAGAGTAAAAACAACATTATGAAAATTAGATAAGATGTTGATAACTTGAGTAAAATGTGGTTTGTTCAAAAATACAACAACATGTACAAACTTATATAAACATTATAAAATGATAATACATCTAGAGAAAATTGCACAGAGATTCTTAATAAAATGTTATTTACATTGAACATCTTAAAATTTAAACTGGGTCTTTAAAACCCAATCACTAGAAGTTAATCGTAATGCGGAAACAAAACCTTAGCATATGACTCAGAACTATTTTGAAGCATATGTTTTCACATGTCTAAGTACATAATAATTACAGAAGAAAATATCTCCAAGGACACAGACATCAACTATTCTAAGTATTTTGTCTTAATGCAACAATGACAGATTTCTGATGTCATAAAGTCTGTAGCTTTCGATATATTATCTTCAATAGATTCTATTTAGGTTTCAGTTTGAAAAGGAAGCAGATAACAATAACGCTGAAATGATAAAGCAGACAGTGATAGTGACAGTCGGTTTTCAATGAATGTATTATTGGATATATTGCATTTGATTCTTTTCATAATTGTAGACAGTGTTGTTTATTATAGTTGTATTCTTATTTTGTACCAGTTTTCTAGTTAAATCATTATTGTTACATGTTTGTGGTGGTCGATTGTTTTCATCATTGGAACTTAAAAAGTGTGTACTAATATTTTAAATGATTTATTACTTTTAAATACAAAGAGATGTGTTATATCCATGCTTTATTGAATTAATTTGGTGAATTTGAATTGTGTATGATGTTATTTATAAACAATATTCATTACTTTCGTACAATTCAGTGTGGCAAGGTTTGAATAACTACGCGATGTAAAAACATATTCTCTTATATAAGTACGAAGGGAAAGTTGACTTAGCAACCAGACATTAAAGTTATTTGACTGTTCCATTCGATCTTATAACATGCAACCAGAATATCGAATGTGCCCAATTAATTACATTAAGTCACAATAAAAGTCTTCATGGTCAGGCAGCTGAAGAGAATCGATAAATAATTCAATTTTATTAATTGGCTTTATGAACAAGAAACCTGACATCATCCAAACATTTTATAAATCTTTTATAGTAAAGCAATAAAAATTGCATTTTACAGACGTTTGATTTAAAGATCCAATTTCAGGAACTTGTAGAAATCATTTAATAGAAATGTAACTGCAGCTAGTTTGTTTTCTTCAATTTGATGACATTTTTATGATTCCTTGCTAAACATTAAGAGTAATGATGCTTATTTAGGTACTCGTATAATGGGGAATTTGGACCAATTACCGTTTATTAACATTTAGATCGACGATGACCTTTGAAAGCTTTTAATAGATACAATGCCAACAGTTACTCGTCATTGAAATTGGTATTTGACATTCTCAGCATATTTACCGTTAGTTTCATTTGTGTTCCAATTACTGGATAATGTGTATTTAATAATAGTATGAGCGCCAACTTTTTACTGTTGCTTGATTCTTATTTGACATGTTACAAAATTAATTGACAACTTGATACATGAATTATTTCGGCAAGTATAGTGAAGCACTGGTAAATGAAAGTAGTCAAATTAGCTGGTAAGTGAGTTAATCGCGTTGAATAATAATAATCAGGATTATTATGGGGATATTGAAAAAAATAGTGATGAAGAAAATGAAAGACCTGCGATGTATTTTCTTAGATTTTTTCCAAAATAGATCATATTGGTTTTCTAATTGGCATCATGAAAAATTACTTCAAATTAAATAGCATTTTATTTGTTCGTTTGAAATGCATCGTTAGTCTAAGTTAATAACAGTTTTTTGCTTCTGTCTACTCTATTTGCACACTTTACTAATTTTAATCACAATACGTCATTAGTAGATCTAAATACGAATCGAGATAATTTGATAACAAAATATTTTGTATATTTTTATATCAAGTGATACTCTTATTGCTAAATTTGTGTTATTTAAGCGCACACGCTTTGCAGGTTGAATATGAAATAAAAATTTCGAATACTCTTATACTAAAAGATTATTTGCCAAAGCATTTGTAAATGAAGCTGTATCAGTAGTGCCTACCTCATACTTGAAAATATAATATATCCATATTCACTCGAGAGATCAGTTTATCGACGAGATCTGTTTTTTATGATATCACTTTTTGTTAGTAAAAGCTCGCATAATTTTATGCGTTGATTATTCGAGATGGTGAGCTAAAATGTCTATTTTGTAGTTCTAGTTCTACGCTTGTTTCTGTTCTCGTTATGAAATCAAGTAATATATAAAACATATTTAAACCGAATGAGGATTATAAATTATGCATCGCATTAGATTTGCGTCAGATATTTTAGAGTAATTATGCTATCTTGTTTAATAAACATATTTATTTTCTTAATTATACAGATTGTGTCGCCTTTATGGTAATAACTTTTGTTTTATTGTCTAGTGAAAATCTAGCTCAAGGGAATCGAGAATTTTATTCCAGCATTATTTTTAATTCTTAGTTCTTCTGTTTTTACAGCTTGGTATTGTAACTTATACAAAACATCAATGTGGGACGTTGTTATAAATATATGTTGATGATGTAAAAATGAAAAATTGGATATTTGTAATCATGATTATGGCTAACTGTTGGAAAGGTAAGATAAAAGTTTACATTCATTAAAAAATGTTATACACTGCCCAAACAAAGGCATTAGACAAAATTGAATTTTTAGAATAATCCGATTTACATTTACTAATAAAAGCATAGTGCCTTAGAAATATCTAAAACCAGAATTCAGTATGTAATCAACATAGAATTAAAACAAATGTTTTTGATTAAACTTAATTATTGCAAAAGTACGTGTGATATGCAAGAGTAGTTTTCTAAAAAATAAATAAAAACCATATGTATGAGAGACATTTAACTTAGTGCCAATCTATTGCAGATCGATTGAATTAAATTAAGTAATGTACATGTAATAGTCGAAATTGTACTCGCTTTATCAATTGAATGATAAGCGAATTAGACTTACAACACTATCAAAACTTAAAACTAAAAGCCCATGACGCAAAAATAAAGTATGATAAAGTTATGAATATATGAAATAAAGTTGCACACCTTCAAGAAATTTGTTCCAAATGATGTTATCCGCGTACGATGAGTTCATTTAGTTAATAGATTTTTGTAGAGACAATACGTCAAATGCGTTTATTGTTACTAAGTATAGTATTCAAGTACAAATCAGTCTGGCGTTAATTTGTTCTAACATGTCTCTAACTAGAATATTTTCGCTTACTTTGCAATTCTCTAGCACTCAACATTGCTTTTAATGAGACAAGACATGCTAAACTTACATTCTTAATGAATGGTAAAGATTAAATTACGGATTTAAATTTAGATAATATGTGTGACTCAACTTGATTCATTTACCAGTCAATACAGATAATACAAAATTGTTTTAGTTGCAAATACGTTTAATTCAATGGATAAATATAACTTCATTAATGAAATCTTGCCTTAATTCCTAATCTAATTATAAGTACATGAATGTTTACAGATGATTATTACCAATCCTATCCTACAGAATGATACGTTATTTTACTAAACTACTCTTAACACATAGATTACGTTTCACCAAATAAAACGAAATACAAAAGGTATTTAATTTGGTTTATCTCTAATAAAGATTTAAACCCTTGACAATGTAAATATATTACATACCTACATTGTATATATACATAAATCTTCCTTTAAGATCGATTCTTTTTATAGCTACTGGCATGATATACGGTACATATACAGTACAATATAACATTATAATATTAATATTTCTGAATTATTGAGGCAATTTATCAGGTACGTGTAAGATTGTTGATAATACAACAAAAACAATTCTTCAACAATATGCCAATGCAAAATCTAGGTGAACAATTACAAAATTTAAAAACATTATATTATGATAAAAGTCGAAATGAATATTTTGATAAGCTATAGGGAAATTTTATTGACTCCCAAAAAGATTAAATTCAAACTCAAAACAACATCGTCTGTCGAAAATAAACCCAGAAAAAGTATTTCATATTCCTTCATGAAATCTAAAAGCTCTTTCGTTGAAATTAATATTTCGATGAAGTATACGCATTGGCATTATGTCCCACGTGTCGAGACAAAAAACTCTAGAGCATGCTAAGATACATTATCTAACCAAAATAATAGCGACTTCTTAATGGATTTACATTTACTAAATATGTGTGCACCATTATTGATTCAGGTACGAGACAAAAAATAAAAGTTAGTCAAATTATATAATTGATCTTCGACATTGGTTCAAGTGCATAATTCCATGTAGTTATTATATATATGTATCAGCATATTTCACGTACAATTATTTAAACGCACAAAGCATGTAATTTGAAACAAAGAGAATTATGATATACCTTAGATAACAATTTAATAACAACCGGCGACATCAGCTATATATTGAGAAAAAGTAATATGTCTAAAATATGTCTATTGTCTTAAACAAGAAACTAAACTGTTTTCCTAGATCAAATGCTTACATTCACGTAAATCGTTCATTGAATAGAATATAACTATATCATAATGATAATTGATCCCTAGATCTACCTCTCTTTATCCGAAAGGTATGTTTATTATGTCTGTGTCTAGCTAGAGATATATAACAATGTAATTTGTATTGGCATTTTAGTTGCAGCTGCCTTTTCCATAGCACATCCAAATGAATAAGTATCCCTTGTAGAATTTACACATGCATATACTTCTCTCATTTGCCATATTATTCTTGTTGAATATTTTTTTTGTCAGCCATAGCATCAAATTAGTAAGATTTATTTCACCATTTGACACGCAAAATGCAATTCCATCGAGCATAATATTACGACATTCTAAAATGAAAACAAATATCAAATGTTTCAGTTGATGTGCTTTAAATCCCAAACAATCAAGAATACGTTTCTAATAAAATATATATAGAAGAGTAAAAACAAAGTTATATTTCTTTTGTGCCAACAAAGTAGAGCGAAACTATTGTTTGTTTCCAGCAAGTTTCAATGAAGATCTAAGGATTCGCAATGTTGGAATACGGCTACGCAAATTGTATGAAACAAACAACAAACAATCATCAATACATTTTTATTTAACAATTAAATTTATACGTTTTTTTATATATATTTTTGTGTGTGCCATATAACCTTTTTGTTTTGATGCGCTGTTAAACCCAAACAATTATTTTGTGTTATCTTTATAGGTGAAAGTATTAAGTGTTTTCAATGTGACAATGTAGGTAATCCAGCGTGTGGTGAAAGCTTTAAAGCATATCAGTTCCCAGCAGAGAATTGTCCAGGTAAAAGATATAAATGTGGATTACAAAGACAAAAGAAGAAAGGTTAGTGTGCATTTTTACACATTACAGTCTGAAAAAGATGTGGAAATTCTGTTATTCATTAAATGATAACCTCAGTTATATACGTACAAGAACGATACATAAGAATATTTCCTTTAATTCAAACAATTACATGTACATACTGTATTAAAAGGTTCTTGAAATAGTAATAAGGTTTTAAGCTTGGGAGTATTCGGATTTAATTAGTATTTGGTATGAGGATGAATTTGTTTCACTATAAAATTAAGGTTGTGGATGCGTATTACACATCACAGAAATAGCATTTATTCTATCTTTATCTTGATTAGGTTTTAAAAACTTTACTTATTTCAGTTAAAAACGTTTTTGTGTCTTGGGAGAACGGTAATGCCTGAAAGCTGAGAAAGTGGATCTTTGTAATAGGACTTATTAGGATTAATAGGATTCTTAATTTATTTCTCCATTGTAAATTTTAACATGATTATTTAACTTAATCAAACGTAATCTAGAATGCTAATTTAAATAATGTTAACATATTTGTTTTAGGTGTCATTAGGGAATTAGACATTAACATTGATGCATTATTTTGCTGCTGAAAATTGGACTAAAATAAATTAGAAAATAGGAAAGATACTATTATAGTGATTAACGAGACTTCTCAAATTTCAGTGATATTCCCTTAATAAACCTGTATCTATTTCTATTATAATTCTGTATAACACCAATAGTTAAGCATTCCCTGTCAAATCATTTACTTCATTTTTAGAGACATAACGACTAGATAAAGTAAGCCTACCGGTAAATTAAGTCGGCATCCCATCTGGCTGCACGTTTTATGGGTTGAATTTGGAGAAAGAACGACCGTATTAAGTTGCACACCGATACATTTAGTTGATATCGAACTTGACTGTTAAAGATGGTTCCAGTGAGACAGTTGTTAACCACTATTAATAATATATGTCAAGTTCCGTAAAAAAACTAAAGACTTTATCATTAGTGACAATGAGTAGACAGCTGTTGGCAGTTATCAAGGAGAAACAAATGCCGAAATTGCGGAGTAAAGGCAAAAAGGCAAAGTAAAATCAGATGCCGTTTTTTTTTAGTTTTTATGATTCTCACATGTTCTCGTAAGATCATTCGTGCAAAGACAATGAACGTTTTTCATCATACTACAGATTCAATCAATTTTATGTTCTTTATAATATATATCCATGACATTATATGTTTCCTTGACATTTGAAAAACCATTGACAAGAAGATTACAGGAAAATAGAATATTACTATACGTATTCTCATTTCAGGTGAATTTGTTGGAATAATTCGAGCATGCTATTTACTTGGTTCTCTGAATCTTCAAGATGAAAGTGATGGATGTCAAGAAATTCTGTTCCGTGAACATAATGATACATCGTCGTTCTGTTTGTGTAGCAAGGACTATTGCAACCGAACATTTATAATGTCTGCATCGGTTGCTTTTACTATTTTCAGTGCCTCATTGTCTGCATTTGTGGTTTTATGTTCTCTCCGATTGTGATTATAACTTGTATCAACTTCATTTATCTTAAATAAGTGTTTAAGCCAGTCATACTCAATTGTACGTATAGGAACATGCGGGTTTGGGTCATATTGATTGTTCCAGTGAAAAAAATGAGTAAAAACTAAAACATTTACAAGGTAAATTTTCGACAAAATACTATTTAAGATAGGTAAAAAAAATAAAAGACAATATGCAATATACAGTAAATGATTTGATAAATCCGGACATGTCATGCTCATTACGGTTTTTTTCAGTGAGACTACATTAGTGAGGAATGTTCCGATTTAAAGTATATATTTGTAAACATACCTAAACCATGGCTATGTGCGTGCATCATTTGTTATTGAATCGTTTGATTTGATAAATGAGATAACAATGAAGACTTTTATCGCTTGAATATGAGTATAAGCATTCAATCTTTGACTCAGTGTTTTAAAACGATTGGCCACTAATGGACAAGTGTGTAAATTATACGTTAGTGTATTGATATTACTAGTAAATTTTGAATACGTGCAACTATGTTTCTTATTACTTTAGTGTGACTTGGGAATTTTACTGTGTGTTTACCTGACCACTTCTCATTGAACTGCATGGATATCTTACTCCAAGAGCAATGTATTTATATATATAAATAACCATATTAACCGTATTGAGTGCTAACATATATTTTTCCATGTTTTAACTGTTGTATTTTTATACAAGGCTCTTATCATAAGCAGTATCTATACTATGCCTACACATTCAAGTACTAAGTAGAAATAAAAATAGATTAACTGGTTCCAGATAATCAAGAATGATTTTTTGTAACATCCATAAAATAGTTTAGCTGAACTATCTGTTTGAACATACCTGTATTTTAATCACATCCGTGGTATGATAAATGTATAAAAATAGGTGTTGCTTACGAGACACGCTTATATGCCTATGTATTTTTTGGATAAACTGTTGATATAACATAACGTGTACATACAAACAAAAAAGAAGTGTGTTACGATATTTTAAACTATGTACAAAGAAAACGTCATGGAAATGAAATAGTTTCTGAGTTACAACACTGAATAACTAATGAGGTATTGTAAACATTATTTTAATCTATCTGATGTTTAACAATTTACGGCATTGTGATATATTCCGGCATGCATTCATAAACATAAACATTGATTTAATCAGTTATGAGCAGTATTATTCATATTTAAGTTGTATTCATGTATTTACTCTCTAACAATGTTAAGTGCTGTGTAATGACTTAATTGTACAATGTGAACATTACTGTAATAAATGTGATTCTTAGAAGATGCATTTATTGTAATTATGTCCGGTTTGTTGTTTAAACTATCCTAGAGAGTCTGATTATCGTCCTGTATTTATTCTTCTGTAACTAAATGACGATTTGTAATTTTACTTGTATCAATAGCGGCAGTTCTTATAAGTCTTTGATGGCTAAATGAACATTATCACAGTTCGTTGAGTTTATCAACATTTCGTCGTGAGGAATCAGTGTTTGAAGACTACTTAGGAAAAAACGTGACAATTCATCGACTACAGTTTTTTGGTTCAGAATTATGTGAGAATTAAAAATGAAATAGCACGATTCAAACTTCAATGAGTATTCCTGTTAAAATATCATATATTACGTTCCTATTTTACTTGTGTCAGACTTTCAGATGAAATCTTACATTAAGATATAATGTATCCTTCATTTATCATCGGAAAAGTTGAATAACTATGTAATCATCGTAACTTTTTTCTACAGAAATCATATAGAAGTACATGACAAATGAGTTCTTCTCAGAAACGTAATGATTTTTCCCTTATTAGGAACAACTCAGTACTATAGAACGTAGTTCGCACTAAGTCAACCGTTAAGGAAGGCGCTTTCAAACACAATTTACGTAACGGGTGAATATATTAAATATATATGCAATGTATAAACTGGTATTCATAATTAATCTTTGTAAATACATACTTATTTTAATATATTAAAATCTATATCCCTCTTCTATTTAAGTCAAAGAATCAACACAGAATCAACCATTAATACTTTTCAATTTTAACCGTAAGGGTATTATTAATTTGAGAGAAACCTATGTTGTGCACAAAGTATATCGCTACAAAACGAAATTGTGTTGACTGGAATCAAGAATGGTCATTGATAAGATAAAAGTACTGGTCTACAAGTAGAAATTAATAGATACTTAAACTTGTATATTTATTATCATTAACACAATTGAAAAAAGGTCCAAACAGTATATTTATTATTATTAACTCAATTGTAAAAGAACTATAAACCGATAAATTCCCTGTACAGAATGCATTTCTTCTTATGCAGAATATTTAAAACAACTTTCAAAAAATCAAATATCTTATTCTAACAATACAAAATCTTTAAAAGCGGACATTGAACACATATTTGGCGTGAGAAACATCAGATTTATTTAAGCAGATGATATCAATTCATATTTCTTGTTTTCGTGCATCTTAGTTACCTAGTTAATTAGTTGACTTGCACTCAAATATCAACATTTCAATATTGCAAGGTTATTTGCAAGCGTAAAAGCAATTATGTTTGAGAATATATATTTAATCACAAGGACATTGTAATTCATATCGGAATAAAATACCATCAAAAGATAATGAGATAAAGAAATTTTCAAATGTCATTCGGTGATCTATTGATTTTTTTAATTGCCCATAAGCATTTCATAGGCTCCACATCATTGAAATTAAAAAAATATGCTATTGCACACTAAAACGCGTCTCGTGTATAAAAACATGACAAAGGATAATAATTATATATAACTATGTTACTTATTAGGAAAGACTGGTAGTTATCGTTCTAAGTTAATTGTGATATTTTACATAACGATTGGCAGTTTGACGCGAATGATCTTGATTACGGGCATAAACATTATTGTTTTGTATTTACGGGTGAGAACATTACATCGGATATTGATTTGTATAGTGTATATGGAAATATTTGTTCATCTGGTTTACAGGGTCATTAATAATTAGCAAATACTACTGACTTTCTGGCATACAGGGGCCATTTTATGAGACAAAATATTATGAATGGCTTAAAACTTGGGATTCTGGATTGGAAGATGTTTTTGCCAATGCATATAGAGACAAATAATTTGGTGGACTAACAAAACAATCCTGTACAATAGGATTTCTTGGTTAGACGGGTTTCAGATATAGAAGGGATTCCACTGTATTAATTTGTGTTATGATAATAAATATTATTTGCATTGAATGCACGGTTGTTTACATTATATTACAGGCAAACAATGTTTGCGTTCTAAGGAGTTAGAAGTATGCCAATGCATCGTTTTTCTAATTTGACAAATGTTAATTTCTTACATGCGAAGTAAACTTGCTTAATTGTTACGCGCACTAAATTCTTAGAACCAATTATATGAATACATTAATGTACCATTCCCACCAGTCAAGATCATAAGTTTCAATAAAAAAGATTAAACTTCTTAGTATACAACTAATAGTTTAAAAGCATACTACTAATCTATTTATTTTTACTATCTTAGAGGAACGTGAAACAAGAAACTAATTACAAGTTAGTTTGATTTAATGACTTTAAAGTAACTGAAATCCCTGTCGAGCACTTTAGTATCTTCAAACATTGCCTACTATAAGTGACAAATTACCAGCTTTACTTTGTTTCTAAATTAGATATTCTAATTTACATTTTGAAATTTATATTAGTTGTCGTTGATTGGCTGTAATAAATGTTATAATTTCTGATTGTTACAGAAGACTGTCTTTAAATGAGGTAATAAATTGAGTATTAAGATGTCGTACATCTAATTATAAGTAAAATTGTCGTAATACAGTATCTAATTAATCATCTTAAACGCAATGTAATTTACATTAATGAATATATTCTAGTTTCTATCTTCATATTTTCATATCAAATTGCATCAAAAGCATTTTGTATAGTTGGCCTGTAGTTTTAAACGACTACAGTATGGGGAAGTTTAAAGATTTTTCTCAGGAACATTAAATTCATTTTGCATTTATTTTAGATTTAAAGAATGATACTTAAATAAAATTGTGTCTGTCTGATGTTTTATTGAGTATATTGATAGTTTCAAAAACCTTTTTATACGTTTATTATTAAGCACAGTAGGGTAAATAGGTTTTTTGAATGTCTTTTTACGCAAAACCATTATCTTTAAGCTGACTAAGCATTTCGAAGACACACGCAATTTGATATTTGAAATGGAAAAGGCACGTGATGTTGATTTTTATTTGGAACAGTTTTACATGCTAAGTAACAATTTCCTCTTTTAGCCGCTCTGTTTGAGCCGGGTTCAGTAGTTCATTATTAAAAGAGTTTTGGTAATTACACTCAAATGGACATTACGATTCTATAAATTAATAAATGTCGATTAAACATTTTCTTCTCAATTCATTGATAGGGTATATTCTAGTTATAGTAGTCGTGATATATGCAACTTGTTTGAATAGTTTAAATTTAATCGAATCTAAGAAACCAATTAATTTTAATAATATGATACACTGGATAGGTTAAATATTTTCTTAACATATTTTTTTTAAATATACTTTTGATGATTTTTATTGATTTTTTCTTAGCAACTCACTAATGGCAAATCAATATACGTTCATAATTGAATTTTCTACTTCATTGCATGGTACATACAGTGATATTTAATAATAATATAATTAATAAAAAAAAACGTTTCTATTTAACCCATGGGTGAACATTTGATCAATGTTAAGTGGAATTTTTATTTACCCCCAAAAGAATAAAGCATTTAGACAAAAAATGTCTTTACTCTGGTCATCTGTTTGACACCGGTAAAATTTAATATCATACCGTGTTCCATTACGGTCTTATCGTAATGAACAAAAACTATTACAATTTATGATATTTCATTAACGCATCATATTATATTCGATATAGTATCATTATGATGACACAAGTTGATAAATTCATTCCATTTATCAGATATACATCCATTGTCGTGATTTTTTCGAATAATTTAGTAAAATATCTATATCATCTAAGGTCAGCAATTGATCGCAAATATGCTAATGTTACAATAAAGTAAATAATATAACAATAGCAGCCAACGGAAAGCCCTCTCGGCTATTAAATAAGCGCATGGAAACAAAATAAACTAACGCTATACAATCCTATTTAGATTAGTGAAAATATAAGAGGAGATTCACATTGGTTAAAGATTAAAATTTGCATACAAAAAAGTTAACTGATAATCATAATTATAAAATACGATTATGTCAAAATTCAAACTTGAGAAATGCAGATTGGCAGTTATTTGACCTCCAATGGAAACCTAGTATACATGTAAGAAGCTTCAATAAATGTCTTTGGTGGTTTAAACGTTATGAAAAATACGGATAAACACTCATGTGAGAAGTGGTTTTCAAAAACCAAATAACTAAACGTTTAATAAGAATAATATACTTCCAGAGCTTGATATGAAAAATACAAAGATCATCTATAAAACTCATCTTTTTGTGTAAGTATGAGTCAGATTTACTTATGTAAGTTTTACCACCGTAATATAATTTCGATATTTTGAATTATGATGTGTCATAACAAACATATATGTCATCAAAATATAGGCGAAATATTTAGTAGACTATCTATACAGCTTTGTTATTTAAACCCAGACAGTTTTGACATTTGGAAAGTGTTTAACAATATAAAACATAAGAACTATTTATGAATTATTTACAAGAATATCTATTATTTAAGACATTTTAAAGTTAATCTGACATGTATAAATAGTCCCTATTTTCAATTCAATTTAGGATCATGTCTAAAGTTTTATAGGAAAGAAAACAACTTTGAAGACAAAATAACGATTAAGGCGTACTATTATTCTATATTGTATTTACAATGCGGCGTTCGGATTATCACTTGCACTAGTTAATGTTTCAGTTTGATAACATATTTCATCTGGTTTATATAACTATTATCTCGTTGGTCACAAAGATGGGAAGCAAGTGTATGTCTTGAAGCGTCAATTGTATATTAAATATAATGCAAAACATTTAAATTGCACATAGCATTGCCTTTCTATGTATACACATATGTTTACATGAATGTAATACTTAATGTTTTACCCAGGTGACCATTAGGCCAATAGAGCCGAGTACTGTTCATATTTATTAATTTTGAAACTACATGTACATTTATGTTCTTTATTCGAAACATGTCACTGCATATGAAAAATACATTTAACTTACTAACTCACCAAAATAAGAATTGTTTGATAATTTAATTCATTTCACTTCATCTTTTGAATTTTCCAATGTAAATAACTTTACAGTAACAAGTCTAGAATGCTGATTAAGATAAAATATATGTGATTTTTACTAGGAATAGTGTTGTTTGATATGTACCAATTCCAACATATCTTACTGTAAATCAGTTTAGGTAGGACAATGGTCGTATAAATTACTTCATGACTAAGCTCAATGAATGTATGCCCGACCGGAAATCAAATAAACGACCGCTCGATCAGAATTAAGACTTTGATGCTTCTAAGTTAGCCGGGCGGCTGAGTTATGATGTTACATGTAGCAGTACGCAAAAGATTTCGGTTTAAATACATGTTCTTATAATGACAATTTAAATAAGCCTCTTCCTTGTTTAATATTTAGTTTATTTTAAAAGTTCAGTAACAAAAGCACACCTAATTACATTGCTATTTATGATAAAACAATTTATTTGCTAAAGATTACGTTACACTATCTTAGAGGGGTAAGAGAAAAAGATTCATCGCGATTTATTGTCATTCAAAATGTTCGTGTAGTAATCTTTTGTCTCATTTTTATCATCTGAATTTCGTTTGTGCTTTATGTAAACAGGTAGGTATTGACTTCATTTCAGAGTTATATATAATACATGAGCTCAGCATTGTACTCAGGTCACAGACTTTTTGTGCGTTACCATGCTTAACATTCTGAGTAATGGTGCTAATTGAGGTATATATATTATAATTACTTTGAGCCAATTACCCCTATGACATTCTCAGTTTATTAGTCGTTAGATATAATGGCTCACATTATTGAAATTTGGGTCTATAATGAGTTAATGAGCGCCAACTAATTGCCTTTGTTTGGATATTACTTGAAATGTTACAAAACAGTAATTAAAAACTTGACACTTAGAATAATATATAGCGAAGCACTGCTAAATGAAATATGTCATAAGAAGATGCTGATGGTGAGTATGTTGCATTGAATTTAGTATTCAATATGGATTATACTGTGTATTTAGAAATAAGTATTTAAATAAACGGATTATCAGCTGTATATTATCATGGATTTTTAACATGAAAGTTAACATCAACATTTTTTCTCTAAATTTTAAAATCTGTATACTTCCATACTCATTACAATATATTTCATGAGATATTATAATATTATGTCAATCAGCTGTATACTATTTCTATTAGCATCAATAAATCAATAATTTAACAAAAATAATTATTTATGCGAGTTCGTGTCTGAATAAACGACAAATTTTGAAACGTACTTCCGTCTTAAAATTCGTTTTTAGCATTGAATTCACTCTATTTCTTTGTTCATTTAAGCTTATGTAATTTTATGAGTTGATTATTCGAGATAGTGAGCCAAAATGTCTACTTTGAAGTCGTAATTCTACATTTAAGTCCACCATCGTTATACAAATCAAAATATAAAACGTATTTTAATCAAATATTGAGTATATGTTATGCATCGTATTAGACTTGCGTCAATTATTTTATTTTAGAAAAAATATCAATATTGTTCAATAAAAATATGTATTTTCCTTTTTTTACAGATTGGGTCGCTTTTTTGTTGTTTTTTCAAATGAAAATGTAGCTTCGAGGGAATTGAGAATTCTATTCCAGCGTTATTGCTGATTCTAATTTCTTCTGTTTTTTTACAGCTTGTTAATTATTAATTCAAAAGCGCTTTGATGTGGAATACTGATATAAATATATCATAGTTATATAATTATAAATAGTATATGTAAAATGAAAAATTGGATATTTGTATTCATGATCCTGACTAACTGTTGGGAAGGTAAGATGATATTTTACTTATTAAAATAACTGCTAAAATAAACTGCCAATCTAGTTTTCGTATAACAATTCTGTGTGTAGGATGAACTGATTCACATGAAAGAATGAGCAAATACAACTAAGGGAAGAAACAAAATCAGTATAATTTAGATAAATAACATAGATTGAAAATATATAAAATATATTTTTAAAATGGTGACAAAAATACAACATTTTAAATCATAAACAAACAAACAAACAAACAAACAAGAATACGTTTCTAACAAATATGCATATTGAAGACTCTAAATCTTTTGCATCAGACAACAAAGTAGATTAATCGGGAGAAACTATTGTTTGTTTCGCGCAAGTTTTAATACAGATCAAAGAATTTGCAATGTTAGTAGTACGTCCATGCATATCATATAAAAACCAATCATAAAAACATTTCTATATAACAATTAGTTAATTAGCCTTGTAATTTTATTTCATACAATATTTTAGGTGAAAGTATCAAATGTTTTCAATGTGACAATGTAGGAAATCCAGCATGTGGGGAGAGTTTTAAAGCTTATCAATTCACAGCAGAGAATTGTCCAGGTACAAGTTATAAATGTGGATTACAAAGACAAAAACAGGAAGGTTAGTAAAATTATTTCACATTGTTGTGTACATTTGATGTGGGGTTTCTTTAATTCATTTAGTAATAAATGAAATGGAAGAAAAACAGGAACGAGTTATAATACTATTTTCTTCTAGTCGACGAATTTTAGAAAGCATTAAAAATCATATGTTATATAAAGAGGCTAGCATTTATGGTTTTTAGATAAGTACATTGTATAAAGGAATCATGCACAGAGTTATTCCGAGTTAGTTCGTAAGTGGTATGAGTATAAAGATTGTTTCACTATAAAATTAAGATAGCGTGTGCGTCATACTCATCACAAATAATCACATTTATACTGATTATTACCCTGATTCATTCAAAGATATTCCATAAATGTTTTGTCTTTACCTTATAATCATGCATATCATCAAATCGATTAGCATTCTCTTATAAATTATATACTCCGTTTTTATAGACACATTTTAAGAAGCACACCGATAAATTTAGTCTCACGTTTTTATGATCATTATTTTCCTCGTAAAAGCATTCGTAAAAAGTAAACAAACTTCCATCACCACACTTAAGATTCAATCTCTTTTATGATGGTACTTTCTAAATGCTTGATACTTATGACATTTTATGTTTCCTATGACAAAATACTGACCGGAAAATTACAACGGTACAGTCAATGACATGTTTCTGTACGTCTTCTCATTTCAGGTGATTTTGTTGGAATAATTCGAGCATGCTATTTACTTGGTTCTCTGAATCTTCAAGATGAAAGTGATGGGTGTCAAGAAATTCCGTTCTATAATGATACAGTGTCGTTCTGTTTGTGTAGCAAGGACTACTGCAATCAAACATTCATAATGTCGGCATCGGTTGCTGTTACTATTTTAAGTGTCTTATTGTCACCATTTGTGGTTTTATGTGCTATCTGATTGTGATAGTAAGTTGGATCAACTCTATTGATCGTACATAAATAAACAAAACATTTATCAAGTCGATATACGATAAATTACGTATATAGAAAGGTACAAAATCAAGGAAATCAGGCAATATGAATAAAAGATTAAATATTTCGGACATGTCATGCTTATCATGCATGTTCAAAAAGACAACCATATTGTGTGTCGTGTTTAGATCAATACTCATTTGAACTTAATGTGACGGCAAAGCAATATTTAAATATCTTTTTCAACTATATAAAAAAACTACGAACAAATCAGATCATGGCCAAGTCAATATTGTAGTTTGTTAAACTTCGAAGTTGGGAGACGAAATTTCTTTGAATGAATATATCTTCGGATATAAAATTTATATCGAAATGAAATATTTACATCCCGCACTTTTTAACCCATCTCAATCAACAAAGATAATGTGCTTGTGAGAAACTTGAAGGATTTATCAGTAATGAAATTACAAGTAATGGACTCGAAGATGAGGGTCGTAGGAGCCTTGTGCAAATTTTCGATTTAGAAGATATATTTGTAAACATACATAAACCACGACTATGTATGTGCATTATTTGTTATTGAATCGTTTGATTGTTTTAAAATGTACATGTATATAATAACAATCAAGACTTTTATCGCGTGAATATGAATATAAGCATTTAATCGTTGACTTAGTGTAATTGAAACGATCGACCGCTTGTGTACAAGTGTATGGATCATATGCAACTCGTTGATATTTCTAGTAAATATTTGATAACGAATAAGTATGTTTCTTATTACTACAGTGACGTTTACTTATTGAACTGTATGGAAATCTCACTTCAAGACCAATATATGTGTATATAATAACCTTTGTTTCCTCCGAATTGAGTGCAACTTTTGCTTTTCTTATATCTTAATTGCTGTATATTTTAACAAAACTCTAGTCACAATAAGTGTTTATACATACACATCCAAGTACTAAGTACCTCTCTTTAGACATAGAAATAGATTAACTTGTTCCAGATGATCAAGAATAAATTCCCCAAAACGTCTGAAAACTATATTTTAGCTAACTTTTTTGTATGCTCATAGCTGTAGCAGAAGTTTTCTCACATCCATGGGCTTATGAATTTATAAAAGTAGGCGTTCGCTTACGAGACAAATCCTGTGCAGTTGCAAGTGTGAAATGATGATGGTGTTTTATTACTTGTACATAAGATCGCAATATGTTGCAATATGTTTAAAATATGTATAAAGAAGCGTCTTGAAAATGAATAATTTCTGAGTTATAACACTGTATAACTTATGAGATATAGTAAACATTAATGAAATTCCTTGAGTTGTAACAACTTCTGTCACCGTTTGATATTCCTGCATTTTTTTACATATATTATATTGATTTTATCAGTGAAGAGAATGATTATTCATTTTTACCCCGTACAAACTTTAAGTGTTGCGAATGAATTTACTGTACAACGTGAACATTACTGTTGTAAATGTGATTTCTTGTAGATGCATCTATTGTACTTATGTCTTGTTGTTTAATTTTTTTGGTGAGAGTCTGAATATCTTTCTAGGCTTATTCTTGTGTAACTAAATAACGATTTGTAATTTGACTTGAATTAATAGCGTTTGTATCCCCCAAAAGTCTTTAACGTCAGTTTAACCATCAGATCTGTCATATTCTGTTAATTTTATCAAAATTTCTCCATGAAGAATCAGTGTTCCAAAGCTACTTTGGCAAAAGAATACGACCACTCGACGACTGCAGCAAATTGTTCAATCGGAATAATTGGAGAATTGGTATGAAATAACTCGACTCAAACGTCAGTATGTACACTTATTGAGATATCATACAGTTAGGTTCCTTCTATACGTGTGTCGAAGTCTCAGTTATAATCTTTCATTAAGACGCACTTCAAGTATCATCGGACACGTTGAATAACTATATAATTATCGGTTTTTTTCCACAGACATCACCTAATAGAAGTACACAACAAATGAACACTTTTCAGAAACGTAATGATGTTCTCTACTTTCTAGAACAACTCAGTATTAATAAACTCAGATCTCACCAAGTGCATCATTAACTATGTCAGCTGCATTCGTAAGGTACTTTTCGAATGATTGGTTACCCATTCATATACCTTTATTATAACGACACATAGAAATATATATCTTACTTTTATGTAAGTCATATTATTAAATAAGAAATAATAATCAATTCTACTCAATTGCAAACTTAACGGATTATCATTTTGAGAGATATATAAATTATGCCTAAAGTATCTCGCTACCAAAGGCATAGCTACATTGCATTGGCAGGAATCAAGGATGTTCATTTAATAGACATTGTATAAGACTTACAAGATTTAAAATAAAATACTTCAACTCGACTTAAGTACATGATTCTGGAAGTATATTGTTATTAATAAAACATGATGAAAAGAAAATATAAACCGATATAAAATCAAAGAGAATTAAGATATCTTCTAAATCTGCTTTCTTATTTCAATGAAGCGAGCTTATTGAAGTGACATCACATTTTAGTAAATCATACTTCCTTTAAATCATGAAATGTTATAATCATTAAAACAAATGATGACACTTAATGATTTATTATGTTGTCACGATTAAAGTTACGGTGTAATTTTATTGACTTTCATTCATAACAACATTTCAGCATTGCAAGGAATATTTTTACAACATTTAAAGCAGACTTTTTTGTAAACGCATATGCATAATTGGGAAAATACAATATATTGTAGTCTTAGTACAGATTGCACATATTAATTTTGACCTTTTATATTTAATATATTATGTAATAAGTAATATAAAAGTTATTTTAATAACAGTCTTCAAATTTAGACAGTGGACAATGTCCACCAAAATTGCTGTCGGTTCAGTGACTTTGTCTACGTAGAATTTGTAATAATTTTACAGATTACATTATACATGTATATTCTGTAGATGCAATTGAAGCTTCTTTAATGAGGAAACGTGCTTAAAATTGTAATTATTGCCACTTATTTTATGGGTATAAACATATTAACACATGTTTGTGTAACCAAAATGCAAAAATGCCTAAGTATCAATTCTCTTTTTTTGACGAAAGTAAATTTCTTACATAAAAAGTAAATGTGCTTGATTGTTGAGCGCACTGAACGCTAAAAGCCAATAATATGAATAAATTTATGTGAACTTCCCATTAGACAAGAATAAATTTCAATTAAATTAGTATTAACTTTTCAGTGTATAACTAATGTTTTAAAAGCCTTATACAAAATTGCTTCGTTTTACTGTCCTTAGAGGCACATAAAACAAGAAACAAATTACAACTTTGATTGAATGACTAAAAAGTAAATGAAAGGAATCCCAGTCGGGCACTTGAGTTTCTTCAAACATTGCCTACGGTAAGTGACAAATTATCATTTTTACTTGGTAACTAAATTAGATAATCTAATTTACATTTTGAAATTTATACTGATTGTTGTTGATTGGCTGCGATAAATGTTATAATTGATGATTGTTTCAGGAGCCTTTTTGCAATTTAGGTAGAGTACTAAGTCTATCCTGCGGTACATTCATTTCTGTGTAAAATTGTTATAATATAGTAACATATTACTCATCTTAAAATGCAATGTAATTTTACATTTTCAGATTATCTATAAATTCAATTTCTTCCAAAAGCTCTTCATTATTTATTGTAGAACCGCTGTTTTATACGACTACAGAATACATAAGACAACCTCTGTGGCAGCGTTTACTCACTGATTGCCCCAAGGGTGTTATTAAACCTTAACACATGTTTAAAACCCGTATAGGAAATGAAAAGTTTATTTTCAATTAAAATTATAATGTAATATGGGCATATTAAAGCATATTGACGTTACTGGTTGGTTTAACAAGTAAGAAATCTATCACCCTATGTATATTTTGATGTAAATGAAAAAGCGGTTGTCATGCAATTTAATGCTTTTTCCTTACTTTGATTCAAACCCGATCTGATTTGAGCCCGGTCTTAAATTCTCCTCTCGCATACACGCTAAATGTTATCCTAATTTAGTTTCCATATGGCAGTAGTTATTAGGATTTCTGTTTACGAAGATTGGTTTGATCTTAACTGGATTATGGCGGTTTTATTTAATCAATGGGTTTAAACCCTCAAACATGGTCATGTAAAGAATGTGTAAATTTACAATTAAATGATTTAAATACATACATTACATTTTCTTCAGATGCAGGTAAAACAAATTCCAGCAGCTATATTCATATAAGTATATGTTTTATGGCATCAATTTAGAAATCCCCTCATGTAAAGCTTTGTTAAAATAAATCTTTTTACCAAAATAAATTATTGAAACATGGTATTCTTTCATTTATTAAACCATTTGACATGTAATTATATTAATAATACAAATGTCATTGAAATCTTATCAAATGAAACGCTTTTCGTAGAGTCTGTATCAAAGGCATTAAAAAATTTGTTTTTTAGACAAATTTAACCATAGTTAGGATCATTTGCAGTTCATGTCGTATATAGGTAATGCTGGTCTAGTACGCAGCCACTATTGACACACATGTAATTCAATCAACTACCTAATATATGTTTATATGAAGTATACGCATTACGAAATAGCTTCTTCACAATAGACAATTCATTCACGGTATCAATGTCAATCACTTTCCTTAACTTTTATGATAAATGTTGAAGGCTAGTACTAGCAGCACTAAACATCACATTACAAAATAGGAAAGATAAAATACGAATGATAATTGGAAGAATGAAGTTTTAAGATTTCCCTCCGGAACATTAAATTCATTTTGCATTCATTTTAGATTCAAAGATTGAAAATTAAATTAAGTTGTTTCCGTCTTCCTGATGTTCTATTGAGTAAATTAAAATTTTGAAAACATTTAATAAGTTTATTATAAAGTGCAGTAAAGTGAATAGGTTTTTAATGTCTTTCTGCTCGGAACCATTATCTTTAAGCTGACTAAACATTTCAAAGGCACACAATTCTATTTTCAAAAAAAGGAAATGAAAGTTGTTTTTACACTGGAACAGTTTAAGAACTTTTAAACAAGCAATTCAATTTAATGTTCTATATCAGTCGTTGTGATTGATCCTAGGTTCAGTAGTGCAATGTTGAAATACTTCTGGTAATTATGTAGACAACAAGACTAAACGGTAAGTTACACATGTCTCAATAAGAATCTTTTTTCTCAGTAGATCGAACGTATTCTCGTTCTAGTTGTTATATGATGAAAATAGTATTATATCTTTGCTTCCTGATGATTTAATATAGAATACATAATTATAATTTATAACCAAAGACCTCTTAACTCTGATTAATGTACAAATTATCGTAACTTGGCTTTATTGGAACATTTATAAACAATAATAAGAAACATAAACATTTACCCATGAAATAATATTTGATTATTCTATAACAATTGTTTATATTCATGTTTCGTTATTAGAATAATAACATTTTGTTGATAGTTATTGGTATTATATTCATTACATCAACTCATCATTTAATATTCAGTATAACGACATTCTTATCTTTTAATGTCAGTCTGTCAGTCAATTAATCAGGCATAGAACCATTGTCCTGAATATTTCTTTATACTTGTTTATGCTATTTTCTAATGACACGAAACTTATCAAAATACATGGGTGTTCAAGTGTAACTTTAGAAACAGGGTTTTCTAGATATTTCCTGGATTTTGCTAGTATTGTCCGACAAGTATATCATTTATTGTATATTTATTTAGATTTTACTCCACGTACCATGTCTAAACAGTTTTCATGAAATCACGTTTGCGAAAAGATTATTAAGGCTTCAAATTCTACACGAAATTATACCAAACGTTGTGTATGTCGGTAAAATCTAAATTCTTTAGATTTCTGACATTACATTTATCTAATTACGGTTGAAATGTCATAGATAAGAAATAGTCTGTAATTTACTGTCTGTTTTATTATCGTAGCGATAAGAGGTTGTCATCTTTGTTGCAATGATTATGACAATCGTAAAATTCATAATATTGACCGAGTCAGTTGCTTTTATAGTAATCAATGTTGCTTTGTCTGCATTTGTAATTTTTTTGTGATACAATTTTATTAAACATATCATAAGTTCGATTGATACTGATATATTGTATTGAATTTGTATATCCCTGTGACTGATACAAATTTTAATATGAATAAATGTGGCAATGTTGACGTCGAGAAAGTACAATTTGTAGTAGCAAGTTTGTCCGTTGATATAACTTAAAAAGACTGAACTATTGAATATATCAGATACAATAATCTCACAGGTTAGCACGACGTTCAAAGAACATCGCATCGTTTTGTACTATATATGAACAATAATCATGCTCACATTTTGCATGTTAGGAGTCATCAATCGGATTCTCATTCATTACCGTCTAAACACATAGAAACTGCAAAAAAACTTTGTGAGGGCTCAAGTGCATGGTTCATCTCATATACCGCATGACTGTGTTATTTGTCATTGTTAACCGAAAACACTTTCTTTAGCAATTTAAATATCTTTGGGATGTTATTCTTCTGCATCCCTTTCTCCTTGCAAAAATAATGACACTAACTAAGCAACTGTTTAAAATGAAATGATGTTTTATCCAAATAATCAAGGACAAAAGTATCGCTTATATTGCACTTATCTTGAACATTTCTTTTACGAAATAAATAACACTTACATTTAAATCATTCTTTCAAGCACGTCAAGTAAATTTCGAATATTACATTAGAAGAAACGTCATAACTGTACCTTGTAAATTATTCCGGTAGTGTTATTCTTCTTTCTGATAATTTATTTTGTTATAAACAATTCTATAATCAGAATTGTAGCACAATAAACTCACATTTAATTATTTCTTTCAGGGGAATAACTAATGTTAAATTCTAGTTCAGTATCAATCACATATCTTCAGCAACTTGGCATTACTTTCTGTAAGATAATGTTACATATTTGTTTTGCAAAAGCAAACATCTAGTAAACTACCAAGATTTTTATTCATTTAATTATCTGTTCATGAAACAGTGAGTACCATAATGTTTCAGCAATCCAATCTTCTGAAATGATGTTTTAAATAAAATATTTCATTATTAGAGGAGAAAATGTAATAAACACGCAAATAGTTGACAAAACATGTCAAAATTATTCATCGCAAAAATTAAGTAAAACCAAGAACAGGCCTTCGAAGGATCCATTTAAAGTAAGAAGGAAAAATTATTGATGGTTTTATGTCTTGACAAACGTTCTTTGTTAATATATAATTGTGTAATGTTCAGCTTTCTAGAAGAAAAGTTTACGTTTTTGTCTATAAAACATTCTAGAAATAAAAAGTGAAACACTCTATTAATTAATTGATATGGAAATGAAGCAAAAAGACCTAATTAATTATTTTATCTTTGAACGTTGGTAAATAACCTGCACTGGAAACTCCTAAAATAGTATAAGGCATACAATTAGAACTCAGTCCAAGATATTCTATTGTAAGGGGCTATTTCTTTGACAACATCATCAAATTCACATGTTAAACTTCCGGCTAATAACTTATAAATATTTAAGAATCACAATGCAGTAAATTATCATGTTCAATTTCTCCAAATTAAAGATAGATCTCAGTTTAATAGGTTTTACTCCTTCTGTGGTTTAAACGTTATGAAAGATATAAAACTGTTGTAAATAAAATCTTACTTAAGAAGTGGTTCCGAAAAACAAATTCTAATTCAAAAGTGGTTTAGAAAAAAAATTATATAATTATATATCAGAGCTAAAGATGAAGATAAAACCGTATTACTCATCTATTAGTGCGAGAGGGATGAGCTAAATTTGTAATCGCTTATCATTAGTTACTAATGTATTTTATATTGTCAAATTATTTTGATAATCTGAATGATGATGTGCCAAAACAAACATGCAAGTCAACAAAGTATAGACGTATTAAATAGTAGACAACCTATAGAGCTTTGTTCTTAAAACCCAGACAGTTTTGTCATTTGAAAAGTGTTTAACAATATAAAACATCAGAATAATTTATGAATTATTTACAGGATTGTTTATTATTCAAGACATTATATAGTTGATCTCACATGTATAGATATAAATAGTCTCTATCTTCTAGACAATTTATGATCATATTTATAGATTCATAGCACTGGAAAATGACATGCACAAAACTTCGAGAAAACGAATATAAGGTATTATCTTTTTATAATATACTTGTAACTAAATATAATGACACATTTGACTATTTTAGCTCTTTTGGAGGTCACGTGACTTATTGCTTCAATTCTGCGCGGTAAAAACGGTATTGTTTCAAAATAATTTATCTATAAGCGTACACAATACGAGATACTTTACGTAATTTACTTTCAGAAAGCAAAATGGAAACAACTTTTAACGACTTGATAACGATAAGAGTGATTTTTAATTCTGTATTGATCTAACAATATTTCGTATAGGAAGGTGTGTTTGAATATTGTGTATAGCGTTAATTATAAAATTGATTCTACTTCATCCTAAGACTTCGTGTATTATAAATATACCAGTAACGAGTATTGTATGCTAAATAAAAATATATTCATGTGTTGTTATTGAATGCTTGGGTGTTGTTTGACAATGTTCCGATAGTAATGTATCATACTCTATATTCGCTCTTTAGCAATTTCACAAATTGTTCTTTATTATTATCTAGAGTATAAAAAGTAAAAACACATAAAACATGAATAATTTTGTAAGAAAAAAGAAATATTCTTAACACGGAAATATAAAAAACATCAGACAAATATAATCTTATCTTAGAAAATAACAAAGAAAATTAGAACTACTGTATAACTTACACCCAAATAAAAGAAATTGGATTTACTGGAATGACATATTGCCTGCAGTATAGAAATCAATTCCTATTAAGGAGAAGATCAATATCTGACCTTTAGACTACTGTTCGGAGAAGCCTTAAATAATTCCTAATCCATGACACGGTAATCGTGTACCCCACTTTAAATCATACAATTTATCTGACATGCTAAAAATTAAAATAATACAAAATATACAGTATACAATAATATCTTAGGTAACAATATTCAATTCCAATAATTACATGTCGTTTTTTTTTTTGTTATAGTTAATGACTAAAAAACGATTTGTTAAAATATTAAGATAATACATTCATTTGACAGTACTTAATTTTACAATACGAAATCGGCAACAAATATTAATATTTTTAAACATATAATATCAATATTCAATAATTTGCAAAAAATAGTTAAAAAGATAAACAAGTCGTTGCTAATGACTATGATATTTGATGAGTATTTATTGAATTACCATTTCAAGTTAATTATCACATTTCAATTTGTAGTTAAACTAATTAATAATCAATTAATTATATTGTCATTTTTAATTGTCCATGTATGGTAACTTGCACTTTGTCTTTCTTTTTTGATATGTTGAATCTTGATGTTATCATAATTTACCTTTATACCATGTAAATAGTGAAAATAAGTGAATAATTAATGTTGTATTGTGATAATAAACAACTAAACTATTTTATGTTTTTATCGTATAGATGTTACCTGCCTTAAAACATTAAAACAAAATCGACCTATATGTATCGCAGTTGTATAGATACATGACTTTAAATTCAAATTCAACTAAGTTCGGTAAATAATGACCACTTTCACCAATGTTGTCCTAACTTTGTTTACAATGAAAGCAAAAGGTGTCATACATAGTACTGTTAAGAAAGAGTCGCCTTTATTTAATTTAGAAAGATCATTGTGCATATTATGTCAATGCCTGAATTTACTTTAAAACGATCTGTTATATTTGTACCATGAATTAACTGTATGGAGAAAATGATAAACAGAAAAATGTTTCTACGTTAATTTGTAGTATTTCCAGACATTCTTCTAACAGAATTTTTTATTCGGTGAAACTGGCTCCTTTTAGCTTCTGTTTTGTATTTAATGGTATGATTTATATTACTGAAGCTGTCATTATGTCCACGAAAGACGTTAACAATGCTTATAGAGTACATTAATTGAACGTCTACTACACTATTATGGCGGTTATTCTCAAAATATTGATTCCCATATCCAGTTAAATGACATAGTGGCACCAAAACAACCATTATCTTTGTTCACAACTTAATAGGATTCATTTGTATATAAATTTAAAGGCCTAATTAATAGGATATTAAACGATGCCGATCTGTTTAATGTTGTTGTGTGTTAAACTTCGAAATTAATGGAGATCGTTTGCATCGATACAGACTGTAGACATAAAAATGCTTGCAAATGGTTTCGTTTGAACGTATTTACAACAATGAGTAGATAAATGGAAAGGCAGTAGCCTACTTTATGATTTAAACAACAAGGATGAAATACCTAAATAATGCAATTAAATTCCTAGCTAATTTGCGCGTTGGATGATGGCAGATAGTAAGAAATATTTGGTATAATATCTCCTGACTTCGAAATCGGAGATCGCGAGTTCGAAACCAGGTCGCGGCAGGTCATACCCTTTACATGAATTGTCGGATAGGGTAAGTTAGTACAGGTGATAGAAAAGTGTCCAGGACACCTATAGTAGGAAGAGGTGGCCGTCGTATATATGACCTACATATGTGTAGAATGCGACGTTAAAATAAAAATATCTCGTTTTAAAATAATAACAGTTATTACACAATCTATTTTATTGATATCGTTTTAAGGTCGTATTGAAAATATAAATGATATTTAAGCATTAGACAAAAATTTATGATGATGCTGATGATGATGATAAATGTTTAAGAAAACTTCACAATGTACGTGTTAAAGCCATAGAAGATTGTGACTATGAACCAGAAAGTGAGTTTTGATGGTCAGTTCTTAAAGCGCGGCCATTAATATGATAGACATGTGGTTAATGAATAAACTTTAAGTAAGATAATATATTCTATGAACTCACTGGTGTCTTAGACTGGTACAGTTTGTATGTTGGATAATAGAATAACAAAATAAGTGTGTGATTAAAGCGAACTTTATTTATCAAAGCCATACTATCTATTGATACACATTATTGATAAATTTTATTCATGTGTCAGTAGCGTATACATTAACCCTACTGATTTAAATACTCAACACGTGTTCAATTATCCCCGCACATAAATACAGATATCTGTGTCATCGATGGCGAGAATAAATGATGTTTTATCTTGGCGTGTCACTCTAACAAAAGACGAGTCTACCTTTCAAAACACCCCAAAGGAAATTACTTTTTTCAGAAATATTAGAATTATAATCTATATAAAAACAAATAAGTAATATCTACACTCTCATCTACTGAACCACCGTAATAAACATTTTTTGTTGTTTTCAGAAGAATTAACACTTTGGAACTGTACCGTAAAAATTACGAAAACAAGTTTTTCCCATAAACGGATGAGTCCAAATTTGAAAGTATAAAAAAGATTGCATGTTTACTACAATTGTTTTATACAGAAATACTGTAGTGGGTATTTAAATCAGGGAGGTTTATGTATTTGCAACTGACAGTTAAAATAAAGAAAAATGTTACAAAATAAATTTACAATAGTTAAAATTTTACAGTATATAAAACGATACAATGGATATATGATAATATTCATAAAAAAATACATCATGTATACATCTAGATAGATTAAACATGAGTGAGTACATCATAATAGAAGCATAAATACTTATACATGTCAAAACCTAACGTCATGTGCGAAAAGACAGCTGGTTATTACAAAAACAAAAGTTCTGTTCAGTTCATGAAAATTGAACAATACGCTCGCCAATTTGCTATTTATGAATCTTACTGCGTTTATGTATCATCAATGCTTGACTATGCCACATGCTTTTGTTTGGTGCATAATATCTGAAGAGACAGATTGCCATGTAATATAATATTAAATTGTGGAATTTATGAATCCTACTTAAGATGCTGTGAAAATGTTAAAATAGAAGATAGAACTGATATAATACAAGCGAGACTTTAAAAGATATAAAAACAGCAACTCTAGCATAAAATGCCGTGTAGAATATATTACATATTCATTAAAATTCTCCAATAGTTCCGTTTCATGCTTTTTTATTCTCGTTCCTTTTTTATTTCTTAATTTTCTTTTCTAACATCGTATTCAACACATATTAAGGTCATATATACGACGGCCAGATCATCCTACTACAAGTTTCTTGAACACTTTTCTATAACTAGTACTTACTTACCCTACCACGAGGCCGACAACTCATAAATAGGGTATGACCTACCGAGACGGGGCTCGAACCCGCAATCTCCGAATTCGAAGTCAGACATGCTTACCACTACGCCACGACCGCGGCTTATTCTCATTTCTGATTCTGTCTTCAATATAAATTACTTTCTCACATAACAAAATCCACAAGTATGCAGTATAATCACTGCAAACAATTTCTATGCATAACAACAGCTTTTTATATTCCCTTAGGCGTAAGTTTAGTTGAATTTTACCTCTGCAGAGCAACAACCATTGAATACCAACATATTTAAGTCCCTCATAATGAGTGTTGCTCAAGAGATGAAATCGTTGTTATAAATAATTTCGGCCTAACACATTTTATATATGTTTTGTTATATATAATTACAGGTAAAATAATCAAACAGAAGATTGGTGAAAATAAAAATGGATATTGCTACGGCTGGACAAGTGAAATTCGTATTGGTAAAAACAATACAGCATCTATAAATAAAACATCGATGGTTAAACTGTTCAAGAAAAGTACAAATATATAACTATTGCAACAATACTAAAGTTTGTCTTAAATTGATTGATCAATAAATAACTACAGTACTCGCTAAATGTTTTGAGATAAACAACATTAAATATCATTCTTGAATTTTGATAATTATTTTCGTAGATTTATTATACCCCCGCTTCGAAGAAGAGAGGGGTATACTGTTTTTTTAATAGTTTTACGTATGGTTTGTGATGAAATGAAAACAAATTTCATGAAGGCAACTTTTTTATTTATAAGATTCAGCATCTGACATCCTAAAGCCCCAAAAATCTATGAATTTTGTAATTATTTTCCATAACATAACTTTTATGTTTATTTTGTAGTCTCGGTTATAATTATAATGATTAAATCAACGCTAAAATGCATTTTAAATTAAACAGCTTTCAGATTTTACATTTAAGCTATTCAGTAGAGATACAAATTGAAAATGTCTCCAAACTTTTGGTTGGTACTGTATCACATTATGGTTGGATCGTGATTAGTTTCACCGCCGCCCTTAGTGCAAATAGTAAAAACATACTTGTATGATGGTGAAGAAATGTCAACAGAATGGTATAAAAGACTAAAAGAGTACTATCGAATGGGGAACATTTTGACCTATGAGTTTTCATGAGTCGTAGGTAACAGTGCAGAAATGGAGAGCGGGGTTCGAAATTCTAATCTTCCGGGTTTTATTCACAAACGTAGCAAAAAGACGTCCCTCCATCAATATTCGATATTCAATAACAATTTCTCTTGGTAGAAGCAGGAGTTGTTAGCTTCTTGTTGAGAGATATGCGAGTTCTTGTACAAGAAAGTGTCCAGGAAGTTAGTATGGTGAGGCGGACGCAGTTCATCACTTTATTAAAGTTGCTGATAAAATATGTTGATGTAATTGGACATTTGGCTACACTTGTACAGCACGCCTGACTAGCTTAGTCGATAACATGCCATGCTACTGATTAAGGGGTTGCGGAATCTATTTTTCTGAAGAAAGCAAACTTTGTGGAATTTGGTCATATAATATTTTTTCCGGCCATTCTTCCTCCTACTACTGTTTCCAAATCATGTAGGTCATTTTTTAATCTTTGACAGAAATATGTCCATAATAAATGGTTAACAGCTAAATCCACATTTTAGCATTTCAAGAAATGGTGAGTAGGCACACTGGCCGTCGTAATATGACCTATATAATATATCGATACGTTTAACCAAACCAAAAACTTGTACCTGTATATAAAATCCAAATTATCGTTGCTGGTAATTTTTCGAAATTTAAGTTCACATGATGTTTCTAATATTTACATACATACATATATTTAAAGTGTGTTCCACTAGACATCTAACTACATGATCCAATAATTTCAACACCATTTTCTAGAGCGAAGATAAGCAATACTTTTCATTAACTGAATATCATATTATATTCTCGTTTTCATATATTTCTTATCATTCAGTCAAGCATTACCCTGCTTTGTGAATGTAAAAAGGTTAAAATTGAAACTCCTGATTGAATGACAGCAAGACAATATAAAAATGTAAGGCTACAAATCGGTCCAAATCGGTATCGCTTGGTTTTAGCAATTTGACGTAAACTTCATAGTCATACCTTAGATGAACTACACGCGTTTGTACTCCACCAGTATATCTTTCCAAGCCAGCATGGAGTTCAAATGTGTCCTTTATATTTGATGGCGACAAATGAATTAAATATACTCCAGATTTTGGAATTTTTAACCTGACACCATTGTCCCCATTATAAGTACTCCCATCACAGTCGTAATATATAAG
This sequence comes from Mactra quadrangularis, assembly GCA_025267735.1. NCBI lineage: Eukaryota > Metazoa > Mollusca > Bivalvia > Venerida > Mactridae > Mactra > Mactra quadrangularis. The sequence continues at coordinate 17,491,781 of CM046304.1, forward strand.
CTTCCGGTTTGTTGACCCAAACATCACGAGACATTCTAATGTAACTGTATTGTCTGAAAATTGAAAAATAAAAATTGACCAACGTGATAAATGTATGTTCAATGTTTCTAACGGATAAAACATTTTTAACTGACACAACTAACAGGGGGTCAGCTAAATGCGACCACCTGTATTACTCAATTAAGTATCGGTCGTTCAATAGCTGTTATTTTAATTCCTTAACTAAGTACTAATTAGCTAAGGGTAACCATCTTTATTACATAATAAAGTACCGGTCAGGTCAGCATATGGCGGTCAACCTTATCACCCAAATAAATAATGTCCAGCTACAGGTAGTCATCGGTTGTTTTTGTCTCAATTAGCTACAGATCAGGCAAACTCGGTCTTTTTTTTACTTATTTGAGTACGGTCAGGTTATAGTGATCTTCTTTAATACTTAAATAAGTACCGGTCATTCTAAAAAGGTTAATTTCTTATTTATAAAAGTACCGGACAGCTAAATGAAGTCATCTTAATCACTATATTAAGTAGTGGTCAGCTAAATGAGGTCATAAAGGGCTATCATTCAATGAAATACTGCTTTGCTTAGGGCAGACATCTGTATTACTTTAATAAGTGCTTGTCAGCTAAGTGAGATCATCTTAATTAAGTACCGTTAACTTAGTCAGACATTATTTCATCAACACAGCCATGTTAGAATACCACTGATTCTAAATCATGCAGAGCAGTTTACAGTAACTTAAGAATGAATGCTTCTTGTTACTGTCTTTACAGCTACATCTAGAGATTTAGCATAGCCGGGAGCAATGTAAAGGTCGACTGACCGCGTTATACGAGCGTAATTCAAAATTATACAATAAGTTACTACGTCGTCAAGCACAAACAAAACATAAAACATGGTGAAGAACTATATGATGATAACAATAATACATTAATACAGTACCTTGGATTATGGATGTCACTTGGTTCTTGATCTCAGTGTCCAGTTCTTGTTTGATCCATTTTGAAGTAGACATTGCAGTTGTGTTCACATTACTGATTGCAGATTCCATTGTATTGATAAACAGTTCTCGTTCCATTGTTGCGTTCTGGAGAGCTTCTCTAACTTGAGCGTTAATTTCTTCCACTGCTTGATTTGATTTAATTGTCATTTGATTCTTAAATTCGTTTTGTTCACTAACAAACTCTTCAAGTTTTTCACCAGATTGAAGTTTTAATTGTTCAATTGTTTCATTCATGGCATTAACATTATCTGTTACAGTACTCTGAAATACTGCAAACTTTCTTTCAAAGGCATCCAACGACTTTCTAATAAACACTTTTTCGGTCTTTAAAGCATGTACCACGTTATGTTCCCTTCTGCTTGTAGCTATTTGGTACGACAAATCGTGTTTATCACTTGCAACTTGGTCTGCTTTTTCAGTAGGGTTGTGTTTTAAAACAGAATCATATGTCATTTCCATTGTGTCTATTCGATTATTGATAGAAGCCACGCTAGTTTTTAATTCATTTTCTATAGCATATACTTTAATTGCCAAGTTATCCAGTCGGTCATTTAAAAGAGAGAATGCTACATCAACCGACATATCTCCTGTTACTGTACATAACATGTTTGTCACCATAAAAACTTTTAACCACAGTTGTAAAAATATAAAATCCATTTTATAGAGTTATCTTCAAATTTCTCCAAACAATTTTAGCTCATGAAATGATCTGTTTGTGAGAGTATATAATCTAACTGGTTAATGTTTTATCTAATTTTTCTGGAATAAGTACGTAAACAAGGATGTTGGAATGATACATAGATAAAACAGACATTAGGCAATACTGCACATGCTGAAGTATGAAGATAAGATATCTGATCTGTGAGAACAGGTATCTAGTCACGTAATCTTCAGAATGTAAACGAATTATTGTTGATGCAAATTCATGCGGCAGTAAAGATTCAAGTAGTATATAATTAACTGATAACCTATAAATTAAGCGTGAATTGTTTTTGTGACCGAATCTCCCATTTAAATTTAATTCAAAAAGTGTTACACTCAAAAACTCTAGTTACTTTTAGAGTATAGTTATATAAATCAGTTCCATACATCAACATTTATAATTAATTTAAATTAGTGCGTTTCTGTTGTTGCAAGCCAAGTTTAGCACCAATTTAAACGTATGCTGGGTTATATTTCATCAATTGATTTTATAAAGTTATTTTCTTAATGTTTTCTTATCTTCTATATCATTTCCACTCAGACGCAACTCCTTCACGCGCATGTGCCGTCAAAACAGTATGTACTGAATTGACATGGAGTTGAATAACTATAATGATCTATATTTAAATCAAGATCGAGTCTGAATTTATGTTCTCTTATTGCATGAAATCACAATGCGACATTTACGACCCTATCAAATTAAAAAAAATAACTTAGTGTTATAACTAAATTCACCATCAAGTCATATTTTGAGTTTTAACATTTTTAATTCCTTAGTATTTGGTTTTGAGGAGTTTCAACACAAAGTATGGTTATTTAACAAGAGTTTGCCCTAACCTAGTTTCCATGTATCTTTTTCTACAGCCAGTATTCATCTATTTTCCATCAGATCAAAAATCTCCATATACCATATTCCCGGAGGTTAGTTTATGGTCGGGAAAGTAATCCCAGTATGAACCAGTAGTCATATCGAGTTTCTAAATGCAAGGGCCTTTACACATCCTACCGCTTCACGGACCCGGACGTTTTTTCTTACTACTTTGATTATTATATGCCTCTACAACGTTTATGAAATAGTTTGTCTTTTATATGTTAAGACAATAGTCATATTAATTTTTCTAGCTATAGTACAGTTAAGTTTTGCCGTATAACTCGCATTGCTTATTGCAAAATCAGGTGATTTTGACAAAGTTGAAGTTCCAGGTGTTTTATTAGGAAGATAATGCACACATGATAATCACTATATATCTCACCACAACTAGGACCTTCGATTTTGAGGAACAAAATAGAAATGCTTCATTGTACTACGCTTATCGTTTTTACAGACTTAAGTACAAAAACTGATACACCAGTCCACGAATCAAGTAACACTAACGTATGTAACGGTTCTAAGCCATATAAAAACAGAATTACTTTATTTTGCTTGAATTCTCATTCAAATTAACTATAGTCATTTATCAACGATCACTTCAAGATTATGCTATCTAACAAAGTTCCTGAACATCCTTATTTTTCTCGTAAAATCACGTTTGTGAAAAGATGTTGACCTTTTTTATCTCCCTCTTGATTGATTCGCTCGTTTTGTGATAGAACATTAAGTCTTGATATTAATGACATTATATTGTTCCCATGACGTCTAATCATTGATAAGAAAGCGACAAAAACAATAAAATATTCTTTTACTTCCCTGTACAGTTATATGTATATAATATTGAACTATTACCGTAAGACATTTGTTTTGATCATCGCACAAATAGCAGAGCCAGTTTGTAAATTCTTAACGTGGAGTAAGTATATTATCAATCATGACTTCAATATTGTCATTAAGGTAAAATGTTGCACGGATGAACTGGTACATCAGAGACGTTGTGCAACTATGTCTTTACCGTGAGATTGAGACTATATTTACTTTCTCCAGAACAGGCCTTTTCCAGTGCATACTTAATTGGCGCCTATATGGATGTAGTATGTGAAATGTCGTAAGACGACAAACAAATTACAATCATCTACCACATAAGTTTGTACTTATATGTTTTTCGATGTCACTAATGTTTGTCACTTTTTCGAACTTTTTTCTTAAAGGATTATTACAGATGTTTGTGTGTTCATCTTTAGGACGGACTACTGGCATATTGGTTAAAAATAATAGCAAGGTAAGTCCTACAAAGATCTTTTGTGAATTAAATATTTCTGATAGACGTAATTAATGCATTATATAGAGCTCTTTATTATACTGTCACGTTTAATATTTTCAGTGGAATCACAAGCATAAACCTGATTTTATTCTTTTGTGTGGTTAAAAATGTAACTTTTTAAACAGAATTTTGTTTTATTTATTATTGTTACTGTAGAAACATTTCAACATACTGTTGAAAACTAAGCCACAACTTGGACCTTACATCTAAAGATCAAACACGAGTCATATTTGTTTCTTCATTTTCTTTTCAAAAAAGCTTCATTAGTCTGAAGTTAAACTTTTATGCTTAAAGCATCCGCTTTCGTTTATCATGAAAGCTGGCTCTAATAAGAATGTGGAAGAAATCTAAAATAACTATTACCAACTGTAGGTTTAATTACAAACAACTCACACTTGACGTAATGGGAGAATTTGTGCGTGCAATAATAATATTATGCCATATAATGACAGGAAAATGGTTAAGAAATCTGAATAATTGTTAATGATCCAAAAGAAATTATTTTTTTGCAAGTTATCAAAGTCCCATTGACAAAATTGATGTTTGTTATATAACACAAAATTAAAAACATGTGATTACATTGCCCCATTTATTTCTCAAAATAATTCATAGTCATTATGGACTGGATGTTTTTTCGTATTGAAATACACGTGTTCTGCTGCGACAAATTTATAATACACCATCTCATAAACAGTGATTTATGAAACTAAATTTCCACGGTAATATTCTTTGAATTCAAAATGAAAATCAGTACAATCTAGGAATGTATGAACAAAGTTGCACACAACTTAAAAACCGCCTCATTTGAGAACATCAGAAACAATTGCCTTTATGCGTTTCAACCAGGTTCTAGAGAGCACCAACTTCAAACTTACTCCAACATGATCATGTAAGAAAAAAACAATTATAAATTGACGAGTAGATTTTTCAACCAATCCTTTTACTCGTTCATACAAACAATTACAGCATTATGGTAAAAGCAGTGCTTATGTAAAAGTACATGACCATACATAGACCATAGCACCAAACGTAAAATCAGCAAGAAATACGAAACAACAAATACTGACAGTTTGAGTCATTGAGAGAGTAAATATTACTAAGATAAACAGTTTTCTCGAGTTTAAGTTTGGTCACTATATGTCTGCTATTAAAATGTACATGATCATATAAAACAAAATTAATGATCGAGTGGCGAGGGTCACGTTTGGCCACCATGGTTGTACTAAAGGTAACTTCAGTGTTTATTTATGGGCGTGGTAATTTCATGCCAGGCTACGTTAAGTTTTTTTATACATTTATGAACTATGTTCCAATCGTGTCTTTGAAGAATTAACAATTGAAAGTGACCGTGTTATCACCTAAATGCATCTGAGACATCATCTCCTATTTAAAAAGATGAAGGTGTATTAACAGAAACAAAACAACCAAGCATTTGATATATTTACGTTGGTATACGTTAGTTTGTAGTTTGTTAGTTTTATATATTGTTTAACGATGTTTACATTACCACAGCTAGATTAGAAACGAATTATCGATATGAAAGGCAAATACTAAATGAACGCAAATTGAATTTAAAGTTCTAAAAATTCGTTGAAGACAAGCAAACTGAAACTGTTCAACATATCAACAAACATATCAGAAATGAAAATTATTATTATTATTGCAAAACGTATTGCATGAAATTAAAATGTGCAAATATTAACGAGCAGTTAAGAAATATTAGAGCGATTTAATTACTTTTTGTTTCCGTTTTATATCATAAACAATGATTAGTTAACTCTAAAGTGCCATTGAGAAGTCAACAAAGGAACACTTTCTGGAGAAGAATACATCTAACAATTCCAGGAAAAGAAAGTATCAACCCGTCAATATGATTTCTTAAAATGCAAGTTTGCATGTTTATAATGATTGAAAAGAGCAACAAAACATTTCCTCACAACAAATTATACTCTGGTCCGTTTGTAAACTACAATAATTTACGTCTATTGACATCGAGTTAAACATTTGTAGGGATCTAATTGTTGTTACTTGTCGAGTAGTCCGGTAGTGCTATCATTCTTCCTGAATTTCTTCCAAATAACTCTTTAAGTTTCTTGTTGAATTAAGATGCGCTTGTATTCCATTAAGTGCCAACAAAAAGATATTTAAATTACGTGCTGTAAGAATTTGTGTGAGATTCGAATTTTATATTATCATCATTTATGAATTTAAATTGCTCAGGAAAGACTTGATTGATTTCAATTTCCAATACAACATGTAGCGAGTGCAACCGACAATCGGCTGTTAACTAAGTATTGTTAAAATCGGTTATGATCAAGAAAAAAAACAAGAAAAAAGGTGATACTGGATTGTGTCTTCATATTGATGTAATGAATAACTCAATGTTATTCTTTACACCTTTGTTATTTATTTATCTGTTTATTATATGACAATGATATACAAGTCCCATCAATTTTACTTAGATTCCTTGTTTTAAAAACATTCTGATTTTTTTTCATAACAATAACTAAACGCACACAAAGGCTCTGCACAAAGTATTTATGCACATGACCTAGTTTCGATTTTTGAACAAAGAAATTTAAGCTAACGACTAAGAATAAATAAGCATTATCGACCATGAAATCAGGTCTGAAAGCTCGTAGGAAATTATGGTTACTATTGACTATAATGCAAGACCGTGCCGAGCCCATCTAACCCCTCCAAAACAACCCACACAATCGAATTAATTAGCAGTCTTACTAATAGTGTAGTGTGTCGGCGAAAAAATACGATAAAACTTTGATTGCTCTGATGATTTTTATGTTAAAGTAGAAACATAATTAGATGCATTAATTTGAAATCGAAGTCAAACTATGGAACATTCATGAACTATACTCGTAGCCATTCTCGAGTCGTAGGTTAATGTACAGAATCGTTAGTGATAGCTTTACATTATTATTGAAGTTACATTTCTTACAGATTTCACCACGTTTAGGTTATGATGCAAATAAATTATCTATTAAGTCAATCACCTTTTAATCACTTTAACAAATTCTAAATGTTTTAAAGGCAACCACCCAGCTACTTCCCGCATCATAGCCATGTAATGCTGACAATTGTTATTTGGCTGAAACAAAGTCATTAATGATAATCGGTTGCTTCAGGTATCAAACTCGTATAGTAATGGCCCTAATGGATTACGTCTCAATATGATTTTTAATTGGTTTTAACGTCATATTTAACACATATTTAAGTTATATATACGACGACCAGCTCTTCCTACTATACGTTTCTTGGACACTTTTACTATCACTAGTACTAACTTACCCTACCACGAGGCCGACGACTCATGTATAGGGTATGACCTACCGCGACCGGGCTCGAAACCGCGATCTGATTCGACGGATTCGAAGTCAGACATGCTTGCTACTACGCCACGGCCGCGGCTCGATATGAAATAAAAGCTATCCAAAATAAGATACCTGAATTACCATGTCAACGTTTTTCCATATCAGAGCAAAACCTTAGTGGAGACTAAGCCGATTTTGAAACAAGATTGAACAATGAGACTTATCATGTTAAGCCTTATTTGTGGAACAGTAAGTTTTCTTTTTTTCATAAATCGCTATATTATCAAGCTTTTAATATGAAGCTTTTTACAGAATGTAGATGTGTTTTCAGCTTTGAGCATTTTGTACATTGCTTTAGAATAATTGGGATGTAATCTAGATTTATCTTGAAATTGAAACTTTGAAAATAAAACATTATTTAGGCGTAATATAACTCTTTGCTTAGTCCCTAGGAGTAGTATCTTGTGTGAAATTACAAACTTATAATTATAAAATCTCAGTCAATGCTGTGACTTATTTATTATTTATAAGTTGAATGATCAGACACTGTTTTATAAAACTGTTGTTACACGAAAAGTAGAAACATTACATTTTCAAATTTATTTCCCATAAACATTGACTTCTTGAAGTAATTCATTTTCATTATAGACGAGATTTCTATCTTTTAGTATGTATTACAAAACAATGTGTTCTGCTGTGACAGAAATATATTGAATAAAGCACGTAAAAATCCACTAAAAACTATTTCCAAAGACATAAAGTGAAGCCTAATTTTTTAAACATTCCAATATTTATACAAATGCTTCTAATATTGTATTAATTCAGTTGTGTAAGTCTATTAACTTTTTAAGCTTTATTTGCAAGGCAATAAAATTGTTTTTTATCTGGGCAGTGACATTTCTATCACATGCTAGATAAGTTTTATGATGAAACGCTTGAGTTTTATTGGATACACATTATCGTTTTCCTGTGACGTCAGACAAATCAATAGAGATATTGATAAGAAAGTGACAATGATAATAAAACTGTCTTAGCACTATTTTACTTTATATGGTTGAAGAACTCTATTAGTGTTTATGACATCATTTTAATGAGACTAATTGCGCGTAGAAAAACACATTTGCAATTAATTTACAAATAATTGCCACAATCCAATGTTCATTATCATTTTATATTTGTTTGAGAGGTTGATTAAAAAATTATACATCAGTTTTAAAATACATCATTTTCTTATCCGTGTGTGAAACTACTACGTTTATTAGTTGACTCGGCATGGTTAACGATATGAAATAGATATATGCCTTGTTGAACCTTTAACATGAAAAGTACCAAATTCAAAGGGAAAAAGAAAACATATCGGGAACATCAACAGTCAGACACACAGATCGACATAAAAAATCCGAGGGAATCCAGAATATGTAAATTTTGTTAAAATAATACAATAGAAGATGAGTTCCACTTTTTATTATGATGTAGCAATAATTAAGGATATTATACTTACCTGTTAACAACTGCCAATTATTTGTTAGTTTGGGTTTTACGGCGCACCAACACAAAAAGGTCATATCGCGCCGAAACTGCCAATTAACTACTGTTTAAAAATTTGATACTTTTTATGTATTTTATTAAATAATTACTTTGTTAAGAACTATCATTATTATTTATCTTACATTACTTTCCAGTGACTTACAATTTATATAATCTATATACATGTATCAATAAAATGTTTTACACGATTACATGTCTTGCCATGAAAGTATACCACATATTTGTTTCAATGTATATATGTTTTGCATTGGCCAGAGGCATTATAGCTATAATGTGTGTTGTTGTTGATGTTGTACCTAGTTTTTGTGTCTTTCGAAATGGAAACATATCAAACATGCAATTTATTTGCAAATCCTCTAGCTTGAAATTTAAATGAATCTGTATTATTGCGTAGTTAAGAATATAAAAGAAAAATAATGACGTCTTGTTTCCGATTAATCTTACTCAGAAAAATACGTTAAACATCTAAAGTGTCATTAAGAAGTCAGCATACGAACAATTCCAGGAAAATAAAATATCAACCCGTCAGTTTTGATTTCTCAACATGCAAGTTGGCATGTTTATAATGATTAAAAAAAGCTACAAAACATTCTAACCCAATAAATTATACTTGTGTCCGTCTTTTCACATCGAGTATAACATTTGAAGGGACGTAAATGTCGTTACGTGTCAAATGTTCTGGTAGTGCTATCCCTCTTCCTAAACTAACTCTTTAAATTTCAAGTGAAATTGCACTGCGCTCGTATTTCATTAAATGACAACAGTATGATAATAAAATTGCGTGCTGTAGAAATTTAATTGAGATCCGAGTTTTTTTCTGATTTATGATTTTAAAATTCTTCGGGAAAACATTTGATTGATTTTAATGTTTAATAAAACTTGTATGGTAACATTAATTGCTTCTGACAATTGGCAGTTAATTACGTCTTGTTAAAACTCGGTTATTATAAAAAAAAACATCATGCATAACTGTAATAATTAGTTCTGTCTTCGATGCGATGAAATATTATCCATAATTGGGGAAAGAAGTAAATGAAAATGATTTACATGTTCCAACAAATTATTTTCGTATGTGTTATGTTTTAAAAATATTCCATTATCTTGAGGATAAATTAAGCAAACAAACGCTTTGCACCAGTCATTTTTGACAAGACCTAATTTAATCCTTGATTTTATTATTGAAAAAAAATGAGCTAACGATCGGGATTTTCTGAGGGCAGAAAGATGATATAGACGAAGCTATTTTAAAGCAACGTTAACAATTAAACACATATTAACTATCCTTTGTCACAGCCTCTCACGCGGCTAAACACAGAGACGTTCGTGAAAGCTTTTCGCCGTAGTTAAATTATTGAAGTTTTATCACTTAAATTAATCACCCTGTTCATATATGCAACTTTATTAATTAACTGCACGATATTGGACATCAAGTTTAGAGCCAATTTGGCGTTCACTATGGCATTAAAACTAAATACTCGGAAATTATGGGGAAAACAAGTAACACGATCATTTTAAACACTTAATTTGTAACATAATGTAATAATTTATTTTAAAATTTCAAAACAACTACATATTCAATCATTTGAATAATTCTTAAATATTGCCAAGACGGCCACCTATCTGTTAGCATCTTACTTAATAAGTACATGATCAATTGCAAGTTTTATTCTTGTTATTTTCTTGGGTAAGTTTGTTGTCTCATCATTGTAATGTAACAATGACAATTGTAAGTTGACAGAAACATCAATAACTGCTGGTTGCTTTAGGTATCAAACCACGGCATTAATGGATTACGTCTCGAGATAAGATAAATGTACCTCTAAATTAAATAACTGAATTAAGATGTCTATGTTTTTCAAATATAGAGCATATATTTAGTGTAGACTTAAATGATTTTACTACAAATTTGAACAACGAGCCTTTTCAGATTTATTATTATTTATAGAATACCATGCTTTCCATTTTCAGAAACCGGTGCACTGTCTCAACCTTTTTCCGACAGCTTATTATAGAATGCCTGTATTCTTGCCTTTGGGCAACTTGAATATATTGCTTTAAAATAATTGGGATGTAATCTAGATTTATCGTACAATTGAAAGTTCTGAGGAAACGTAGTTAAAAATTGATTAAACACTTTGGTTTTTCTTAAAAGGAACTATAACACATAGTTTTTTATGCAAAAAAATCAAAGTTTATATAAAATTCCAGTCAATTCTGTGGTTTATTTATTTTTCATAATTTGAACTATCAGACATTATTTTGTAAACTTATGTATCTGTAGACATATCTATAAATAATAACAGTTTTGTTACTCTCGAGACTAGCATATTAGATGACGACTGACATCAGACATTCTGAGCGATGTTCAAAATAAATATTTAAATTAACTTCAAAGAAAATGTTATTCTTGTAATCAACTACGTTCGAATCTTTCGTTAACATGTAAGCTAGCTCAATAGGAATATGGGAAAAACGTAGTTTAACCACCGTCTGATGTCATACTGTCATACTTTATTTAAGACGCGGCACTCGATAACATTTGGTTATCTTTAAGTAATGTATGTTGTAGGCTTTTTTGGTAGCTTTCGGTTGGGACTTTAATAAAGTTATGTTTTGGGGCTCCTTCAGAATATATAATTGTTATAAAAACACGTTTTTAAGAAATGGCAATTGTAACGTTAGGGAATATTTTACAACATGTACAATTAATGTCTACAATGTTAACATTAGGCCGTAAATGACACAAACAGTTTAATACAATCGAATAATTGTAAATGAATTAAAAGTAATTTATTTTTTATGTTACACTAAATGTAGAAACATATTATTACATCGTCCTATGTGTTTCCCATTAATTGTTTTGGAAATAATCCATTTTCATTAAAGATAGGATTTTATAACGCGTTAGCTGCGATAGAATATAATGCATATTGGACATAAACAGCGCTCTACAAAACTTAATTTCCAGCGCAATGTCTTAAATGAAGTAAAATGTCTCACAAATCTCCTTCTACCATTTTGAATGTGAAGCTGACGGAGTACACACGAATTGTAGAGCACTTTCGTCTATTTTTCTGACTATCAATCGTCAACCTTTTATTGCAATAACAATATTTGATATTGACATTAATATCTGTACTATATAAGATAATGCTGAAAAAATGTTTCAAAATATTTTACAGACAAAAACAAACAACATGGTCCTGAGGACCTTGGACTGCTCACCTGATAACTAGAGGCTTAAATTAGGGCATCTGACAAAAGACTGTTAAATAGTTTTAGCCGTTTAAAACAGTTATCACTTGGGCTGGGCAAATTTTCAACCCAGGGGCATAATTTGAATAATCTTTGTAGAAGACCTGAAGATAATACCACATATCAAATATGAATTTATTATGACTTTTACTTTTGAGAAAAAGATTTTTTTTTCATTAATTTTCTTTACATAACTCTAAATAAATCTTGTAACCCCTTGGGCGGGACCAAGTTTGACCGTAGAAGTATAATTTGAACAATTTAAGTAAAGCACCTCCTGGCTATGCTACATGCGAATATCAAAAATCTAGGCATTGCAGTTTTAGAGAAGAATATTTTTAACATTTTCTTATTGATATATGTTGACCCCTGGGTGGGGCCAATTTTGACCCCAGGGGCAATATTTGAACAATCTTTGTAAAGAACTTTCTAGTGATGCTACATGCCAAATTTAATAACTGTAGACCAAATGGTTTTTGACAATAAGATATTTTAAAAAATCGTTGGGAACGAATGAAGCAAACACAAACGCACGCACACACTAACGCACATTGGTCAGACGTCCCCCCAATAGCTCACCTTGAGCACTTTGGGCTATCTAAAGAGATAAAACCTGATGTTTAACCACGTGAGCGCTCAAGGCGACACGTAATATTTTGTTCTGAACGCAGGCGCCCGCGCGCGTGCTCGTTAGCGCTTGCTATTCAGCTCGAGCAGTGTTTCGCTTAGATGTTTTTGACAAACAATATACACTTTACCAACAAGTCAGTTTTGTGGCTCTTAAAAGATATTAAAGAGTTTTAGTATTGTTCTTCATATTAAGATAAAGTTTAAAAGTAAATGCATTTAAATATATTCATTTTCAGCTGCTTGATACTCCAGCTCTGTTAGAGATACTAGTAGAGGACTTACTTTTGCCTCCCTAAGAAGTCAAGTAACTAAAGTATACAGTGTATACATTGTATGTATAAAAACTTGGTTGGTTGGGAAATAACTGTCTTAATATTTTATTTACTGTTTTGTCTTGTCGTAATCTTGCTGTCCTGTAAAAAACATGGTCATAGGAAACATACATAAAAAATATTTAAACATTAATTCAACTGGTGATGGTTGCATGTATTAACTTAATATAACTGATATAAATGTACAATGTGTTAAAACTTAATCTTAAACACCATTGCACAATGCATTTTGTTATATATATATATATATATATATATATATATATATATATATATATATATATATATATATATATATATATATATATATATATATATATATATATATATATATATATATATATATATATATATATATATATATATATATATATATATATATATATATATATATATCGAGTCATGTTTTCTTTATATTGTTGTAGAAAGAACTGGATCCTGCTCTAAAAACGTGAAGATGGGTTACAAGTCACAGACATCCTAGACTATAAAAACTGGTGATATTACACAGTCAGCTCACTAAGATGTATACATATGAACTGGTAAGTCATGATATAAGTGAAAATTGGATTCAAACCATATCAACAGGAACAGTACCAGGAGATACACTTTTCACTGAAAAATAGACTATGGAGTGGTGTAAACAAACGCTTGCAAACATTGTTTTTCTTAAATCAAATACCTTTAGACAATCCATTGACAAATAGATTAGAATTATCAAAACTTGGAAAGTCATATTCATATAAAAACAAATTTATTGCTATTACACTATAGAAGTATAGAAGAACTGTACAATAGTCAGATATTAAAATTGAAGCTTCGATTGCGAAATATTACAGAACAAGTAATGACAATGCAAGGCGAGAGTGGGTGAGAGGCGCATTTTGGGCAGAAACGTTCAGTTTTCCAAACTCAACAGTTGCATCAGCTTAGATTGAAACCTCAGACAAAGCAGCAGACATTGCTAGTACTTTAAAAGCTAGCAGTGTAACTGATTAGCAGAAAGTTATATATCAGAGAGAACACAATAAACGTTGAGAAAGGTTGACTGGAGAGATGCTACAGTTGATGAGTTTAAAGTAAAGAAAAATAAACGTAAAAAAGTAGAAACAGAACTTCAGCGTGAAATAAAAAACACTCAAGTAAAACAGCTGTTTTAAATGAAAACAGAAAACTTTTCAAATTGAATGTTAAGTCAGTAAAGTCATCTCTGCAATTGAAAAAGATAGTTGAAAATAGCCTTATGTACCGTGTATGCCTTGAATAAACAAAACCACAAGTTGCTTGGAGATAAAGAAGTAAAATCATTTATGTCTGAAAATGAGAAGATATTTAGATCCAATGAATACCATCAAGATTTAGTCAATGATAGATCTAATGTAAATCTTTTTGTTAAAGAAAAATACATAAATGGCCTTGTTCAGCGTGTAATAAATCAATTAATTGATTGGATTTTACAGCGCACCGACACAAAAAGGTCATCTTGAAGTTGCTACTAAAATGTTAGTGCAGTGATTCAAGAGGTTGGGAAGTTATGCGGAAAGAACTTTATAAACCTAGCAACAAGAGAGACGGTTGATAATTTGGTAGATCGGAATATTGTCTTTAGTCGAAAACAGGTTGGAGTTGTACTTAAAGACACAGGGCACTTCCTTGCCTGTGTACTAGATACATTTAAAAATGAGTGTTGGGTCAGAGGCAGTGCAAGTAGAACTAAACAGTTTAGTATAGGATTTGAATTGTTAGAAAATATTAGTTATCGCATAAATGATCGACCAAGTACAATTTTTTATATTAATCTGTTTAAGATAAACAGAAATGAAGTTGTGCCGCAGGTAATTGACAATGATAAAAATGTGAGTGATACTGAAAATGACTGTACAGGCAGATGAACAACTTCTTCTGTGGATTTATCCGTTGGTTGCCATTGCTGATGTAAATGAAGCATCACTGTAAGATTTTGAAGAAAAAATATCTGGATAGTAAGTTGACTAGATCTGCTTGCAAGCCTTAACTTGTAAGATACCGCAAAAATGAAAGTGGCTGCCTCAGACAACTCAAGACATGCAGCAAATGTTTTGCTACAGTAGCAAATGGCATCTTTGATTGGACAGGATGTGTTTACCACAGAGGTAGAATACTTGACTTTATACAAAATGTGTATGAAGAATAAATGATCTGCTACGAGTAGACTGTCGGGAAATATTGTATCTTGCTGGTTCAAACGCACTAAGGCTACTTTCCAAATTCATCACATTACCACTGATTTAGTCTGATTGAAGCTCCAGGTCACATACTTGACTTGAACCAGCTTTTACTCTCATTGATTAATTTCACAAAGCAGGAGAGGGTCCAGATATTTGAATGAAGCTCTTGTGTGGAAAGGCTTAAGTATTTGATTAGGAAGTGGACAGTGAAAACATAGTTGTACGCGAGGAGTTGCAGCAGAATGAAGATATTTATCGTAAAACACTGCTTTTGCTTCAAATTTTGTTAGTTTGGCTCAATTTTTGAACAGAATGATTTCTGAGCATTTGCCAAGCAAGTGAAACCCATCAGAAGCATTGAAGCAGCAAACATCATCGGCAAATAAACATAAAAAACTGCATGAATTTGTTTTCGGTCAATTACGTCATTTGGTGACAAACAGACCTAATGCATCTTTACTAGCAAATGAAGCATTTTTTATGTATTTTTTAACAAAACTGCAGAAACCCGGGTCGATAGCGCAGTTGGTAGCGCGCCGGGATTTGGAATCTCGTACCCGAGGGGACGATGGTTCAAATCATACCCGTGGAGGTTATACCCTTCCAAAAAATTTGACAATAATGTCGATTTTCCTCCATTGATTAGATAATATGGAGAAGTTTCTGGCCGTGTGGAATTGTAGGTGAGTACTGGTTAAAGACAATGGTCCAGGAAAGCTAGGTTATGTGCGCTGGACGCCGTAAAATGACCTAAATTGTGTTGACACGGCGTTAACTCAAATAAATAAATAAATAAACAAAACTGCAGACTAGTTGAAAAGTTAAAAGATGAAGTAAGAAACAGAATATAAAAGGACTCCAGGAAAGGAAGGCATACGTTAAAATTTCAGTACAAGGCTAACAGACATTGAAAGCAAAAGATAGGAAAAACAGCAAAGGGGGATAACATAAATTGAAAGGTTACAAAGAGTGAAAATTGACAAGACTGAGAATTTAATACGACACATCTGCTACTTTAGGCTTTAGAAATCACATGATCAAGTAGGTGAAAGCATACATGCCTCTGGTCTAAAGGAAAAAGGTGCCATATAGCATTACAGACTGAGCTGGAGTTTAGGAAGCAGCAACATGAAAATAAAATGGTGTTCAAAATATAACTAAAAATGCCATAAGGAAAATACAGAAAGCTGTCAGTGGGTAAATTAAAAATAAATTTATTAATTCTAGTAAAAAGTGCAATGGAAAAAAACAGAAGGACAACAAGGCTTATCGTTTTTCCATTGATAAAGATATTGATCATACATTTTCGGGTAAACGAACATACATAGTTAAAGTGTAAAATGTAATACCCTGGTTTTCTATAAGGTACAAGGTGAAAGATGATGATGATGAGTCGGTGTATGCTTACAGCCTACATGAGGGTTATATGAGACTATAGGAGACTAGGAAATTGTAATTATCTAAATCACAAGATATAATGTCAATAACGTACATTTTCTTAAAATTAAATCAACCTTAACATCGAAAAACAAACAAATCAAATATTATTTTAATAAGCCAACTGCTAGAAAGTTGGAATAAACATTACATGGAGATACATGCAATGCTTCAACGTTTCCTTTTCTTATCTTTGAATTCTACTATTATAATTGTTGCTAAAACAAACATACTGATACATTGGTTCTAGAAACAATTCTATTTTTTTTTAATTTCCAGGTATTCCTAACTTGTAAACGTTAGAACGGTTACCTAAATAATTAATTAAAATAAACATTAACCGCTAAGATGCTTTTAATTACGCAGCAATATCATATATATATATTATATATCTTTGATATCCTTTGGTAAAGTCTAATGTCAACAGGACAAACGTGTAACATATCTTAGGATTTCCCTCAGTCTCATACTTTTGTTACACTCGTTTTTAAAACTATATACATTTGTTTCAGATACATGTTAAAAGTTGTTAAGAAATGTAAAATTGGTCACCAAAGCAATTTAGAAATGGGATTTCTGCTTACTGGAATAATGGGAAAGAATAAAATAAAATAAAAGAATTTTGTCTGGACCTACCTTAAAACCAATCATCTGAAAGCAAAATGTAAATCAAACACATTAAAATTTTTAATCCTACCTTCAGATTCTTCATACAACTCTCTCAGTCTTAAAAAGGTATCATCAGAATCCAATAGGAGTTGGGTGGTAAAACAACTATCAACACTGTAACATAAAAAGCATACTGGTACGAATGATTTTGGGTACGAAGTGCATTTTCGTCTTCTTTCTTGTCGATATTTTCTTTAACAAATTAAAAAATATATATAATTGAAATATCAAATAAGGCTTAATGTAACTGATTTCAATCAATTTATCAACAGATGGTGAAACAGTTCTCAAAAAAACTGTAAATAAAACCATGCAATATTTCGCGAGACATTGATACGAAAATCTTGCATTTCACGACACTTTCAACTTTAACACATGGTTTAACACATACCTTATTAGAAAAACATTGTCTATACACATCGTGTAAACTCATTTAGGATTTTTAAATCACGGGGAATCTACATGTCTTACAATAATCAATGAGTGTTATGTTCTTTTCAAATATAACTGTAGCGTGTTCAGTTACCGCGAACGTTACAGAACGTTACATAACGATACATTCGGAATTCCTCGGCCATTCGCTGCGAATAATCTCGGACATATTTAGACGCTATTTTGAAACTACTGGTGTTGAAGTAAACAAATATATGATCGTGTAGGCATTGAGTGATGTTTCGTTTTTAGTCCGTAAATTTTGAAACATCACTCATTGCCTTAACGATTGCATATTTGTGTATTAGATTAGATTATTCGCAGCGAATGACCGAGGAGTTCCGAATGTATCGTTATGTAACGTTCTGTAACGTTCGCGGTAACTGAACACGCTACTGTATACGTCATCTGTGTATCTACACAGTTGAAATGTGGGTAAGCTGGGAAAACCGGACCAATTTCGCAAATGAGTAAACTAAACATTATACTCCCCTAAATCAATGTAATGAAACATGTTTAGAAAATTTTATCACATAATTGACTAAGATACACTGTACATATACATTTCCTATAATAAAAATAATACTGAGTTATTAAAATAAGTAAATAAAGAATGTTTTATAAATAGTACCTTTCTTTTCAGCTGTTATCCAGAACTACAACTCTTTTCTAGTCGGCGCCTTCGATTGGCTGTACGGAACTTAAGCAGAACATGTTCTTGAATCTAATACTTTTGACGAATTGAAACAAGCATGGCGTCCAGGAGCTTAGCTGCTAGCATGTACTTCCAGATATGTTCTGTAAATAAGGTAGTGATTATTTCTTCCATCTCAAGCATCAGTTTATTCCACAGAACATAAACCAAACACAATATTTATACTGATATTGCAGCCCATCACGCATCACTTGGCTAATACAGTCACAACAGTCCTTAAATGACAAAAAAGGTTGTAAACGAATGCTACTTGACAATTGAATGATCATTTAAATACTTGAAAATAATACCCATACCATAAATAATTGGAGAAACTTGACATAATTCCTTCGCTTCCCTTTCTTATATGATTTGTTATCATAATAATGCTCTTGTTGGTCCTCCATTTTCCACGCGTAATGACGTCGCTGTCTTCGCCGAGTCACCAATGTTTACCGGCGCAATTACATGTCCGGACAGCATTCCTGCTGATTCGATTTGTTTATTTCTCAGTCTAGATTGTTCCACGCAGCAATTCGAACACGCCCCTGCTGTTATTCAACTTGTAGGCACGAAAAAACACATGACCCATGCTCAACGTACATAGATTTGTGCATAACTAGTAATGTCAAAAGAACTGAGTACAAAAATTACATTGGATACCTTACTTTTAGTCAATTGGTTTCATTTATGCCAAATAAATTATCCGTAATACTAAGGAGACAAAGTGCAAGAAGAAAATCTACTTCGAAGACCATCGTCAGAAAATGTTCATGCAAAGTAAAAAGAAATTTAAAGAAAGTTTTGTACCCTGAAGACACCTTGGTGGGTGCCTCCATTGTTGCGCTTGGTCTGACCCCAAACTGATTATGGTAAGGGGAAGGTAATCCAGACTACATTCATATTTTATAAGCAGATTCCTGCAAATTATCGTAGAGAAATGAAACAAATAGCTCGAAGTTCCTATTCGAGTATCTTATGCTTACTTATGTACGACACATACAACTCACATTATTCCACATTAATGATGCTTTATATCAGTGTCTTGACAGCATTGACAATAAATCTTATCACAGTACTTAGATATTCATCATTAAGACGCTCTGAATAAAACGTTTGGCACCCACGAGGACATTTAAGAGTCCAATTACTTTTCTGTCAAATGAATGACTAGACTAAGCTATGTTGAATAAATCTACTTTAGATATGCCAAACTACTTGCCGTGCTTACAATACTGAACAGAACAAGGCAGAATAGTCTCCTTTTCTCATAAAAATTTTATGAAAAAAGATATCGTAAGTCAATTTCATATAATTAGCCGTTCAAAGTCAGATCAGGCACGTAGGAAGCATTTTCAGATTGGGGGGCTAATTTATTCAGATTAATTTTAAGAAAAAGAAAACGGTACTTACTGCATTTGAGCATCTTGTTCTATAAAAAGTATTTGTAATATTGATTTTGCCGAAAAAGCACAAATATATCAACCAATTGAGTATAACAGATTAAATAAAGATCTTCAATCACTATAACTGCTGTAAATATGGGGGGAGCCCCCCCCCCCTAGCCCTCCTGTTCCTACGGGCATGCAGATGGATTATAAGCAAGATTATGATATGATATTTAAAAGGTACACAATATTCTACACAATTCTTATATATTTCAAATTGATAAACCAAAAAATGAACATATTATTAATTTGTTTTGCTTTTGACTTACGACGATTTTTTTTTCGTAAGAATTTTTGTGAAAAGGACCATAGGTTTGTATTAAAGTTTCCTATACAGGTTCATATTGTTGATCTGTATACTATATAACGTAACAAGCGTTACGGTGTCATAATGATAGATCACATACGACAGGTTGACCGAGTGCACTTCCGTCATAATTACGATCAATTTACTAAATGAGTATTTTGCACTATGAAGTCAGTTAGCTTTTAAAACGCAGACTAGAAACATGTTGTTTAGGATATATAATTATTAAGATGTTCGAGCGCTGTTAGCGGCTCGAACATATATGTCAGGAACATTGCTTTGAATCTGGACATATAAGTTATGATATTAGATTTAGAACTTTATTAAGTATGTTTGTAAACAGTAACGATCACGGACCATTATTAAATGCATATACAAACTTGTGTTGTTATAAACTATATCCCAAGTATTAATGTTGGTGTTTGTGCACCAAACACATGATCCACACAACAGTGTGGCAACGTAACAATCTGTAGCATCCGCTACGCCACATCTGTTATAATAGACGTATTCTCTATCTATTCTCTCACTTTGTAGGGAGTCTGGTTTTTTCGAGATATTTAGGATTTATTTAGAAATAAAGGCTTCCGGCTCAAGTAACAACTTACTTGAAAAACAATACTTGAATTGATAATATCAATATTTAATGCCACACTATACATGAATACAAATAGTAATTAATTTTAAAAAAAAACATAACAATGCAGTATAAATTTGCAAATATAGGCACCGGCACGGTCCCTAATCAAAAGCACTATATTCATATATACGGTATACTACGAAAAAGCATTATCTTATAACCAAGTTCGACAAGAAGCCAGTTTCTCCATTATAAATACAATTATTTCACATATTTGTACATGCACGCGAAGTTAAGGTATTGCACTTTCAAATGACACCATCATCTTTTGCATACGCCGAGCAATAATAAATAACAATAACAGTGGTTTTTTGGGGGGGAACTTGCAAGTCAGGGGCGTAGCTCGCCCAAAATAAATGTGTAGGCACAAATTAGTTAGGGGGTCCAGGGGGCATGCTCCCCCGGAAATTGTTTAAATTCTGCATTCTAGAGTATTTCAGGTCATTTGTTACATGTAGCATGTTTACCTGTTACATGTAAAAAGGAATCACAACACTAAGTCAGTCTTGTAGTTTAGCCATACAGTGATTTTATTGCATTTTTGGCAATTTTAGCCTTCTTATTTTTTTCAAATTTTCAAAAAATGTGTAGGCACGTGCCTTGTGTGCCTATAAGAAGCTACGCTAAGGCAAATTGCCTGGGTTTGCAAGCACAATCGAGTAAGAAAATGTTGATAGATATTTACCACTCTAATTGCAATCAATCAAGAAATTATTGAACATAGATATACATGTATAAGAACAATCTGATTAAAACCCGATCTAAAAATTTCCGCTCGCAGCCTCGCATATACTCGCTAATTTAGATCTGGCCTTTTCCAAAACGAAGGTCACGTTTAGGTGACATTTTCTCATCATAATATTCATGACGAAATTGTTATGATACGTAACTTGTTTACATCGTGTACGTCACGCAATTTGAAATGAGCCACCCAATCGCAGACTGTGAATAATACCGCTGTTAAATTAACATGCAAACCTCGGTCTAAAATAGAAATTACGAAATCAAAATGTGATTAAAAGTGTTTTCGTCTAGATGAAAACTACGCATTGATTGGTCGACACAAAGTTCATCTCGACGTGACCTTGTATTGAGAAAGTAGAGATCCAGTACGACAACGCTCTACAGGATATCTGTTTACGGAGATTGGTATAAGAACATACAGATACAAATCCAGTATCAATGCAAGTATGGCAATGATTAAAAAATCCCAATAACATACATCCAATCATCATTTTATCATTTAGGGATGTGTTCAGTGATTTATTCACCTCGATTGTAAATAACAGTATGTTAAAATCATTAAAGAATCAACTAAGCACGCTCTTGGCGTACAGCGCATATACGTATAACATAGAATGTAAGGGAAACAACTCCAGCGACACAAATTAATTATCAAAAATGAATTAATGCCCCTTTTGGTATTTTAGACTTAACTTACACGATACCTCTGTAATTAATAGGGTTATTAATGACCCCTTTTATCTTTAAGATAATGTCTCTAGTTTATAATATTATCTTTAATTATTTGTCTTAAAAATTGACCACTTATAATTGTTGAAAATATCCAGACGCTATTTTATATTATATTTTACGAAATGCAAAATCATTATATCAGTCCTTCATTAGATGAGTAGTTATTAAGGTATTGATTTACGAACCTACATTAATAAATACATACAGATACGACGTGTACATATAGCGTATTCATATTTATTCCAAAAGATCAGTACAAAAATTATATTCAAAGTTTATGCAATTTTAAATGCATATAAATTAGATATGATTTAAAGGCTAAGCGTTTGATTTATCTAAATTGTTGATGCGTTTAACTTCTCAATTGCTAAAATATTAGTTTTAGTATCAAACAATTTAGTATCAGATTTTAGTATCAAGCTCACTAAAATTTAATTTAATAAAATCTGCTTTCAAATTATAGTCATATGTATATTTCCGGATTTATAACATGTCACTGTTTGTTTACGTGTATTGGTATATTTTATTCAAATGTTAGAAGCGCATACGTTTACCCCACTGATTTGCATATTCGATATCTGTACGTTGACCCCATTACAAAAAAATCGAACATCTATTTTTATCGACGATGAGTACAGAAGTACTGAAGTGAGTATTTATCAGACTCGTATATAATTCAAGGACTTGAAAATACATCACTTAATGTAACCTTGACTCGTAAGCATTCTTATCATGAGCGATTGTTATGTAACATTATGTTATATTTCACGTATTTAGGTTTATGGCCGAATTATAACTTGTACTTTAAACGTAACAGTTTTCTTGCGCGCACAATAGTGATTTTAGAGATTTTTACACATTAGGTAAAGTGATTTTTATTCATTTTTCAATCAAAAACATATTTTGTTATTAAACATACTAGGTGAAAATGTGCCTAATCGTTTAAATCACACTTGCTAAAATATTATTAACAATATGCACGTTGAAATGTTTGCAGAAAAAAAACGCACACTCAAGGCTGAGATAGTTAAACAAGGACGGACTTTTTTTCAATTTCATGAGATTAAACGAACAATATCCATCGTCTAAGCTATCGTAAATTTCATTATTTTAACAATTACGCAGGCCCCGTGTTCAGTAACTACTGTTAGCTAACGTTACGGCACAGGAAAACTCAACCCGAAGACAACTCAAATTGTGCATAACTCAACTCAAAGTTGGGCATCTCAATCCGTTAGAGGGGGATTGAGTTGTCTCAGGTTGAACTGTCTTTGGGTTGAGTTGTTCCGACACTTAGATTACGGAACGTTTTGGAACGTTCGGGATAATTGAACACGCTGCCGTTAAAGCATTTTGTTTGTGCATGTGACGCAAAGGTTATTTTAACATGGCGTCTAAATATGTCTGGGATAATCATTCGTGGTTAATTGCCGATGAGTTCCGATTGAAAAGTATCTTTGTCGTGGTGCTGTCTAACTTACAACGAATGGTATGTGTGTCTATATTTTGTTTTAGATATTCATTCACCATTTTACAGGAGGTGACGTCACTCATGAAGTTATGGCTAGAGTTACCATAGAAACGCTTGACGGTGTAAAGGCAGAATTCATTCATGGCGATGGCATAACTCTACCGTAAGGCAATTTCACTTTATTTTTTCATGTAGAAAAAAGCACCCCTTTATCTATCTCCTTAAAAACAACCACTTTGATGATTCGAATATTCACTGCAGAACTTTTGTATTACATGCGATAAGTTTATATTTAAATCAGCGGAGTTTATGCAGGCGCCACTGAAGGTTGAATAAATTGACCAATAAACTCAAACTTCCCAGTCTTCATTTTACAACGGGCCACGACGGGCCTATCTGAACCGGGTATATTTTCTGTCCAAAATGCATTTTAGCCTCATTAAATGTCATACTTCCTTTAAATATTCAAGGTCCAGTGCCATTATGACTGATTTAGGTAATAATAACTACAAAATATAGCTTATATCTAAATATATCTTTAATAGATATCAAACGTTTTGCATTGTTTTGCTATAAACTTAGGGAATTGTTATGCACGTGGATTTTTATTTAACAACATCTTCATTGCGCAAAAACGTCATTCCAAATCAAAACGCCACCTTTTCTTAGATCAAAGTACTGATAGTACTGATGGGACAGTGTTACTAAATTGTAAAACAGTTTATCATGACGCTATATCTGACCAGTAATCGTGATTTCTTTGTTAAGTTAAGTAATAGGTTCATGCCATTGTTAACTACAGTTTCAATGTTACTACAGAGCACTTCAAGTGACATTTTGAAATACTTTCCATTATTTTCACCATTATTTCGTCTTCACAAAATATTCATTTTTTGTTTGGGGTAATTGTGTCCACATTCAGTTGCCACAATTTTGTGGCATAATGTTATACCCCTCAATCTTTGATACTAAAAAACAGTTTCATATTTTGATAATTTTATTCATGATTCATGGATAAATTATATGTATATATTATGTATATATTTAATTGATGTCATTTAATAAAAATGACCATTTTCAATTCAAATCCATGTTGTTTGTTGATTCTGTTCCTTTTATTATCAAACAGAGAAAACTTCTTGTCGAGAAAGATATACATAAATAAACATTTATTGTCAAATAAATTATTTTATGGATACTTTCGTATTCCTGGTATAACCTGGGTACGAAAAAGTCTGGGGACGAATAATCAAAAAATTTATGGATTAAGTGCGCAACTAATAAGTTTATGCATTAAGTACGTCCGCCATTTTATCTTCATTAAGAATCTTAAATCAGACTAATTGTTTCCCTCCCACCTCACCCTAGCATTTGATTTTATGTTATATGTGTTTCACTGAATATAATTTTGTTCTTATATAGTAAAATTTTTTACATTGATTTCAAATGATATGATATTGTCCATTGCTTTACTTTTGTTTTAGGTCATTAATTTCATGACAATTCATTCCATGTTTTGATAATTTTATTCATGATTCATGGTTTAAATTATATGTACATCATGTATATATTATGTGTATATTTGTTGATGGGGCATAATGTTATACCCCTCAATGGCATAATGTTATACCCCTCAATCTTTGATACTAAAAAACAGTTTCATATTTTGATAATTTTATTCATGATTCATGGATAAATTATATGTATATATTATGTATATATTTGTTTGATGTCATTTAATAAAATGACCATTTTCAATTCAAATCCATGTTGTTTGTTGATTCTGTTCCTTTTATTATCAAACAGAGAAAACTTCTTGTCGAGAAAGATATACATAGATATTCATTTTACAAAATTTCATTCGTTTCTTCAAAATATTTTTTTTCAATTTTTCGAACTATTTCAGTTTTTGTTCAAATAATTTGCTCATAATTACGAAATAATATATCTTATGTTTTAAGGATATATTATTCTGTTAATACGAAGTATTATAAAGTAAATATGAAATAAATGCACATGAAATTATTACGTGTTTTTCATTTTTTAAATGAAATGTTAATTCCTGAAAAAAAAACGAAATGATAATCGTAAAAGCTAAATAATATTACGTTGAAATGATATTATCGTGGAAATAGAAAAAAATATATTTCTAATTGTCATTTAATTGGCCCCGTATATTACTTACAAATACTTTTACATTTATAACACTTTTTAGGAAGGTATTTACAAGTATTTTACCTTATGGAGAAAATTATTCAAGGCACGTACAAGACATTCTAGAGATGCCTATAAGAAGTGATGATTTATGTTTAATAACATATCCAAAATGTGGTACGTAGTTATTGTTTTTGATTTGGTTTTAACGCTATAGCTACACATTGTATAGGTCATATTTCGACAGTCAATTAATCCATTAAATGAATGGCTAAATTTCTGGGTTTGGCTGTTTACCAGTTTCTCGGCACATAGTTCCGTCGGTGACTAAAAACTGTCTCATATGGTTTGAATCAGTTATATGACGAAGAATGGTCTTCGAAATGTTTTTATGACTAACATCCACGAAAGTATGCCAACCTGGGAATCGAAACTACGACCCCTCGATCAGTAGATTTGTGCGCTACCAACTGAGCTAGCAAGTGACAATGGTACGTTGCTAACCTTCTATGTTACTTAGGTCCTGAAACTTCTTGGCGTTCAAGGTTCCGACATGGTAGAATACCTGCTTACTACTCAGAAGATGAGAAATTTGATCCAAGTTCGGTCAATGAATTTTTGTCTGGTTACAATTGACATATAGCGCTAATAATCATTGGTTAATGTTTGCCTGCACTCGTAGAATGTCCAAAAGATTTTCTAGCTCTTGGAATTCGTGAAATAATTCCAGTGTGGAGCGGGTGTTAGAGTATTTGCATACGAAGGTCGTTGGTTCGATGCAAGTTCGCCCCATGTTTTCTATCAGGTGTTAGATTTATGTATAATTGTTTTAAGATAATAACATCTCACAAAACTTTTTGAGCAGTTACCCGTGTGCCCAATATGGATGCCTTTAACATGTTAACTTGTTTACAATGGTCTTATTAACTTATCTTCAAGACCCCGCACCAAGTTACAGTAACTTGTAACTAGAAAGTGTAAACCCATCTACATATTATGACACTCTATTTCACCAAGACGTCATTTACTTACAAAGGACTGTGAAGATAACCTTAAACTATTAATCAATTCAGATATAGTTTAAATATTAAGTTATAAGGTCATCAGCAAACGAATCTACATACATTCATTGTAAATACGTGTAGATACATAGTAAAGAAAAGTACAGAACAATGTATTCGCAATGACAATTCAATTATATGGGATGTGAATATGCATATATGTCCTAATTCCAAATGTTACTAATAGTATAGTATTTATAAATATTGATTGTCATTGTTTGTTTGGTTTTTTTTGTTGGATTTGACGCCGTAGCAATATATTGTATCGGTCATATTACGGCGGTCAGTCAACCTACTCACTGTTCCTTGAAAGGCACAATCTCTGGATTTAGCTTATAACCAACTACTGATCGCATACTTTCGTCAGTGACTAACAACTGCTCTACATAATTTAGAATCATTGGTAGGGGGGAGAATGGCCGTAGAAAAACATCATGACCAAGCCCCACGAAAGAATTCCCCGATATCAAGACAAATTGAATAATATTCGTAAAGTGTCATATAACATGACATAACATAACTTTATTGCATAAAATGAAAAGAAACATTTATAGCAATACAATCAATTGAATACAATATAAATATAAATACAATTACTTTATACAAAGAAATGAAATATACAAAAGTTATCAGAGAAACAGTGTAGCAGTGTTATATAATATCCTCCTTTCAGGATCACACTGGGGATGGGAAATAATGTCAATGTTACTCAAAGGAAAGACAGAATACGAAAAACAAACCAAAGAAAACGTGTTTCTCGACTTCAATGCAGCTGAAAAACTTAAAGAAAGACAATCACCGAGGATTCTCAACAGCCATTTTATGCCTGAAAAACTTCCTAAAGAAATGATTGAAAAGAAAACTAAAATAGTCCATCTTATGAGGAATCCAAAGGATGCTATAGTATCAATGTTTTACCACAATAAAGCTGAACAGCCTGGTAGTGATATAGCCAAGGATTTTAAGACATTTCTACCATTTGCCTTAGGAACTTACGGCATCTGTAAGTATTATTTCTATTTTATTTTCGCCGTTCCAGAACAGCGATATATACAATCATCAAGATTTGAGCATTTTGTACTCGACACCGGGGTTGTTTATTCGTTGTATTTTTATCTGCCCGGAGGGTCCCGCACAATGAATCAATCGCGCCCAAATGTTTTCGCCAAAATTGTTTACATATGCTTAACAGGGCTCGCCAATAAGTAATAATTTCGGTTTAAATACTGATCCCGGCATTCTATAAATAGACATTGGACGGTCTAAGACTCTGACACATATTGCTTGAATGATTTTACTCAAAGGAAAAGATGTTATACACGGTTAAACCGTGATTCCATGCAATGTTTTACTCAAAGCAAAATATGTTATACACGGCTAAACCGTGATTCCATGCATTTTTGGAATTGCTAATAAGTGTACAAGTGTACAATCCATTCTGCAGACCTCGACCATCCATAGAACGAATTATCTCGGAAAGAATCTTGGCGGTCCTCCAAGAATATTGGATTTTTTAGGCATACGCGATACAAAGCACGTAACGGTTACGCAAACTAGTTCTTGTCGTAAACACTCATGGCTTTGTAAACTTATTTTTGTAAGGTATATGCATATAATCATGTGAGTTAATATTGTTCAGCGATGTCATAGAACCGTGTATTTCAATTTTAAACTAAAATCGAGACATAAAACATCGTAAGTTCTTTTAAACTCTAGCAAAAGTTTTTAGGCATTTGACATATATAAGTTTTTCCAAAATGGTTTCTAAATATGACCGAGGTAATTCATAGCGAATGACCGGGAGGTAGAAAATGGCGTTCATTTATGTTTTATGACGCTTGAAGGTCATCGTTTATTGTCAAATCTTAAAACTCAAACTCAAGAGTGTAAACATTTCCTCGAGATTGCTTAATAAAAACACCACGAATTTTAAGGTGCAAGAAGTTTAACATGCAAGTTTTCTACAAAACTTGTTGACATACATGTTGGATGATGGGCTGATAACAGACTGCATGATTTGATAATTTCATACAGAACGAAACGATTTATGAACCAAAAAAATAACTATTTTTGTTTATTATGTGGTATTTCGTCCGCCTAAAACTTTACAGTGTATTTCTGCATAAATGTTTTTATGTTGTTGTTTTTAGGTTTTTATTACAAATTCTTTGATTTTATCAAGAAATGGGAAGATTTTACAAAACAACATCCAGAACAAATATTAAACTTATATTTTGAAGACTTAAAGGAGGTTTGCCAATACATTTGATTTATTTGTTTTGCAAACTTAGTATTGCATGCACATTTGTGTGCATGTCCAACTGAAATGCGCTGATTTCATTAGTCGAAATCAGATCAAATTGAAGTCAGCCAAATATAATATTGACTGGAAAAATAAAGTTGGCTGATATTATTGACTAAAACTACATGGCGTCATTGGTCAGGCCTCAGTTTTACAAAAAATCTTAAGTACAAACTCAATAACAAACTCAAGTGTTTTGGTCTTTAAATAGCTTTTTAATGTAGTCAGAAATGGCTGTTATTAGGTAATCATGATAATATAAATATATAAAATGTATTAACATAACATATCATGGGTTTTATTATAAACTTAAAGCTACAAAATTAATTTTAAATTGAGTCTAAACTCAACAGCTCATTAACAGACTCAAATCAATACAATTGGATTAAACCTTATCCAAATATATTAGTCAGTTTTACGTTGTATGAAATAACTTTTAAATACGTGTATTTATTGCGGTTTCTAATGACAGTTCAATTGTTGTAACATTGATCAAATATGTAAAATTAATAATCAAAACTTAAGATTGAGTTTGAGTTCAAAGTTGAGATTTTTCGTGAAACTGGGGCCAGGCCCCTGTCATTTTATGCAGTCTCGTAAACACGCAACCACGTACATGTACTTGAAAAGTAAAATGTAATTGATCTGATCTGAAGTAAAGTCTACGTCGCCCTTTTCCATCAAATATCCTATGTTCTCCCAAAGTTCCCACACAAAACAATGAATTAAATTGCCTTTAAATTCATGTTCAAGTTTGCAGAATCATTACATCATCGTTAGTTTTATTCACTATTCATGTAATGGAATGAAATTTCTATTGGAACATTTTAATTTTTTAAATATTAGCCTCCAAAACTATGGTCAATTTATCTCAACGAACCGGTATCAAGTTTGAGACATTTTTGGTTATCTAATGTCTATAAGAAACATGTACTGATTCCCAAACGCAAAATTAAAATCGCATGACATATTACATGTTCGTTTTTTTTTAAATCTATCAAGTACAATGTAAATTGCGAATAACATGTTGGAGGGCAATTTTAGACTCGGTCATTTGGTACATTATTTCTGAAGTATTCGTCTGATTTTTGACAAAAGAACAGTGATATGACATTACGAGCTTTAACCGCCATGCAACAAAAATAAGCGTCACACGGTTAACATAAATGTCGCAGTTCAAAGTCAGAAGGATTATAAACATAATTTTGAAATGATATTCAAAAGGTATGCATGTACAATATTCTACATAATTGTTAAATATTTAGCATTTATTGGCAAAAAATGACTGCAACATAAATGTTTCTTGCTACTGACTTACGATGATTTTAATCGTAAGATATTTGTGAATAGCGCCTAAGGTTTTGAGCATGTTTAATATTCTTACAAAATCCAGTCATTCCAAATTAATCGTAAATGAACTTTACCATCGTACTTATTTCGTTGTTTAGGACCCTGTCAGAGAAATAAAGAAAATCAACATGTTCCTGGAGACTAATAGAGATGAGAAACTCATTTATCAAATAGCTGAAGCATGTAACTTTACTAATCTTAAAAAAGCAGACAATGAAATCAAAGCACCGGCTGATGGATGGCCGAAACTAGACTTTATGTACAGAAAAGGTAAATATAGGATATTAGTCAATATCAATAGTAAGATCGATTTATATTTCACCGAGCAGGGATTCTATGCAACAAGTATTTGTAACAAAGTGCTTTTTCGGCGCAGCTGTCTAAGCCAACTTTTGACCTATATTTCAACCAATACTATTTGCTCTACTATTCCTGTTTGTCCAATGAAAATCCTTTACGATATAAAAAAATGGATAAAACACATGGCTATTTGTGATAAACTGGTGCGTAGCACGTACAATAGCTGCTGACTATTTACTCTGTGTGTAATGAGAGACTCACTATTCTAATTTGTCACACATTCGTCGTGGTACGCCCCTTGTGGTATAACTAAACTGCGAATATGACTCGGTGCACGCTCGGAATGGGTTTTCATTTTGTCATATGTAGGCCGCCATTGAGCATTTCTATCAAATTGTTTTATGTTCGCCAGAAAAGTAACATAAATCGTTTGGTCAATCTGGAAAGAAGTGTTTTAATCGAAACTCCATGGCATTGTTATTAAAGATGTTTTTAATTTTAGAATCGGACACATTTTCCAAATTGACAAATCAGCGAAGAGGCAATATATTCGGACAAAAATTGTCAGTTGAGGCTAAAGTGCAATTTCGGACAAACTACATTTGACCTATAGTTAATACATGTACGCCGTGCATGAGCAACATTTATACTTCAAACCGTTGAAAATGAACCCAGCAGAGCGCCGAATATCTTTTTTAAAGATATTTCTTGTTTTAATTTTCTTGGTCGTCACTGTCTACATGTATAACTGACTGAAGCAGGCTATACAAACTATTCCAGAGTTTAAAAACTTGATTTATGTTTTTGTACATGTCTTCCATGCAACTTGTGAATGTTTCTGAAGTTTTGACAAAAAAATGTTGCAATTATGACTAAACATTATGACTTTAGGTGATGTAAAATGGGTCTAAAATGGCAGATCGGCGGGAAAATGCATCATTTTGTGAAACAGTCTGTGAGCGTAATTTACCTCAAAATCATCTAGAGGCACATTTTTCCTAACATTTATGTCAATTTGAATGGTACTGGTAAAACAATTAATGTGAATATCTTTATTTAAAGTTTTTATACTTGTTTTCCGTATTGGCCGAAATAATAGCGACGACAGTGAAATTTGATGAAAATCTATTCCATTTACTTATCGTTACAAATCCCTGTTATATAAAATCCCTGCACCGAGAGAGCTCAGAAAACACATTTTCCCAGCTTATGAGGTGAAATATAAATCGATTTTACACCGATATTGGCGAATTTTCTTTTATTTTCACCTGAACTATTTATAATGCAAGACATATACCTGTGCCAGTTCATGAACTGACCGTATAACACATTATAAATGTGATAGAGCGAAAATAAGTAGTTCCAGTGTTCCCAATTTATTGTAACAGAATCATTTATTTCTAAATATCAGAACTTTTACTTTTTATTGTTATTATTTATATTTTTGTACAACACCATTGAATATGTAATATAGAAATAGGCGTTTAATCAAAAAGTGAAGAAGTTTACCCATCCAAATCTAATTAGTTCGTCTTTGTTACGGTGATGAAGTATGTGAGAAAACCAATTTTCACTCGACAATCGTATAACTTTTTCATCGTAGAGAAAATAAAAACCGATATTTTCATCGTATATTTTCATCGAATATAACAGCGTTTCAACGTAGAGCATGAACGATTATTTTTTATTTACATCAAACACATTTGAAAAAAAAATCTTTAAAACGTGGTATAGTCCGACAATATTAACCAGGGGCCACTTTCACAAAACAACTTAAGTTCATTTTTAAACTTAAGTTGTTGCTTAAGTCTAGTTTTTATCTTATCACTGTTTCACAAAAAAACTTAAGTCGATTTTGAAACATAAACTTAAGACAAAACTTAAGTCACCTAGGGAGGTGACTTAAGTCTAAAACAGGTGACTTAAGTCAGAAATTTCAATATGGCTGCGCCCAATGTTTTAATTCGGAGATGTCATTTGAGTAGGCCGCGAATAATTAGAATATATTTAACCCATTAGAAGTATTTGACGACCATTATTAATAAATATGTACAGGTTATCCAGACCAGCAAGTTACTGCAAGGCCATTTTGTGCGACCCACAAGCAGGTCACATAGTCAGTTTACATGAAAGATCTTGTTGCATTAAAGTTCTATGCTACTGGCACAGAATTCAAATGGCATGACTCATAGAATGAATGGCATTCAAATACAAATATGTATCACTATTTCTATGAAGAGGCGAACAAATAAAAATGCGTTTAAAGCTATCCTACAACAAAATTCAGGGTTGAATGCAAAATAAAAACAAACAAATTAAATTATGTATCAGTGAATGTTAAAAAGCAACGAAATGCAGAATTTAAATAAGAAAACATTGATTTACCTTTTCAGTGATAAACTCATAAATCCAGTTATTTGGCTGCTTTCTAATTAGTCATGAAAGCTTTGCCTGCACAGTGATTTTGTTTTGTTTTTCAGGCTCTACATACATGTATATATTACACTAACCTCTTTTTGCTTTACTTTCGTTCCCCTTTTGTACAAGGATAACACGAGAACATCGTGTATTGATATTTAATGTGTTTATATGATGAGTATATAAGTCATTGCTAAAAGATTGTACATGTGTTACAGCATGCTATTGACGGTTTACACATTACCGGTTTAAAATTGACAGATTTAACAGCGTAGCTTTGAAACATTGATAAAGTCAAAACTTAAGACCAGACTTAAGTCAGGAACATATAAGATTGTCGTAAGTTTTTTCGAGAAACTGACTTAGTAAAAACTTAAGTTCACCACAACTTTTAACTTAAGTCCAAGCTTAAGTCTTGACTTATGAAAAAACTTAAGATTTTTTGTGAAAGTGGCCCCTGAGCTTTAACTACCTAATTATAATAATTACACACTTCACTTAGATTAAATCGTGAGTTTCCGTATTTGTGTATACGGTTCAACACGTGTTTATAACAACCTATGTGACTATTATTCAATTTTCTAAAATTGCATGCTATTGTACTTTTAATTTTGGACACATTAGGTTTTTGGGGAAAACACATACCGGTAAGTCCGCAATATTGGGGCACAGTTCAGAGTATTTATTCTTATCAAAACAAAATGTATTGTTCAGTGCGTGTATTTTGCCGAAAGCTTTCGATAAATCACGATTTACAAACGAAGATAAATTTACTCTGTAAATACTGAGTTTACAGGAAGTACGTGAGATTTCAAATTTTACAGGAAGCGAAAATTTACATGCTCATAATTTATTCTTGCATAAAGTCAAGCTCACGTTAATATTGTTGCACTATATATGTTCTTTTCAGGAGAGGTTGGAGATTGGAAGAATCATTATACTGTAAGTATGAATGAAGAAATGGACAAATGGATTGAAGAAAACAGTCGTGGAAGTGATATTAAATTTAGATATACATTGTGACATTCAAGATTGACCTTTTTTGTTTGTTCGAATCACAAGTGTACCAAAATTAATATTGACCAGTGTTTTCAATTTGTTTTCAATTTGTTCTATGAGAGATATTTGTCATTTATCTATCCTTGATAAAGTCAAAGGAGATCCAATTTAGAAGTACGTCTAATTAGTTGGAATGCTTGGTAATCCTTGGATTTTATCACTGAATACATAGAAATGTAAGGATATCAAAATAGTTATTCTTACATTCTCTTGTTATTTCAGAAAAAAACAAGCATGTAGAAATTTAGATAGTTCTTCACTTTAACAATACTTTGTCCGTTTTTCAGTCAAATTTAAGTACATTAGTATTAAAAAGAGTTACTCAAAATTTACGGTTGCGATATTTCATTAAAATAGAAGCAGAATAGTTTGCGAGTAATCTAACTAATTGGACCTACCTATTTGAAGAGAATGCCTGGGGAAATAAATGTTTAACATACATTGTATCCTGTATTTAACTTTTCTGCAGCCTAATCAAAGAACTATGCATTTAAATAATATTCCCTTTATTCGTAATTTAATCATTGATTACTTTGTTAACATCAGTTAAGACATTAATTAAGATTTTGTATTATTTTCACAGTGTATGTATGCATCATGTATGTCATTGAAAAATGTAATAAATATAGTTACTTAACTCATAATAGAAACACGTGTATGCATGTGTAACGTAATTTGGTAACATTTTTTATATTGACTGTATTACAATGTTAATGGTTGATCACTTATAATATAATTACAAATTTTGTTTTTGATTGTAATTTATTCATATACATACATATAATGGTTTATCAGCCTCAAATGTCTTTGGAAATTGGTCGCTTAAGTGAATTTTGGTGAATTGTGAATTGTAAATACGGTAAATTGTCCCGAAAATGTGTACGTAAACTATGGTGTACGTGAAATGCCAAGTTGTTTATGCAATTTACTTGCTGAAAATCACTAAACTAAAGAATCTCAGCATACGATCAAATGCCAGTTTAAAGCAATCTTGAAGTATCAGATTGTTGACAGACCTACTTTGAAAGGCCTCATAATAATTCGCGAAAATTCAACTGGTTTACACCATTGAATATAACACTCTATTTCTCGACATGTCTCCAATAATTGCACAATATTGGCACACTTTGGGTTGAGTCTTTAGCATTTAGTAACTTTTCACTTTAGAAAAAGGTTTTCCCTAAGTCATTATCGGTACATGATGCATCATAAGAGAGATTGCATCAGTTTAACTTGATAATTATCTAAGCATCACCCAATGGCAACACGTAACAACACATGCATGTAACTATTCATAGTTTTTTTCCATAGACATGGTGGTATTTCACTGTCCTCTTTGTATAATCATTCAATTTAATCTTTCATCAATAACGTTTTTGAACTTAACAAGAAGCTGTTAACGACTGATTTAGCCGTAAAAACAACAAAAGAAACTTATTTTTGTTAAATATTTTTATAGTAGTTTATAACATTATACATGTATTATATCATATCGCGGGCTCGGCGCGAACCGGTCGTAACTCAATTTAGAAAAGAGCCACGACTGTTTTGCGCTAAGTACATGTATGTGATATGAGTTATTCCATGGTACAATTAGTTTGAAATTATTTCATCTGTATCCATAGCATACCCAATGTTGATCAGGAGCAGAAATTAAAATGATGTGCATTATTCACCCCATGTAACCAATTTTTCATACCAAGTTTCATCAATATAGATTGGATACGTTTTGAGAAATTGCGGTATCTACAGAGAATATAGCGAACAGACGGGCGGACGGATGGACGCGAACGGACGGACGAAACAAGAAACAGACGAAGTGAATGATGACAAACATAGTCCTGATCCCGTGATCATCGATAAGGGACTAAAAAGTTACATGTAAAACTATACAATCCGTATGATTAAAGTTGAGACTTCTATTCAGCGCTTTGATTTTTCTGAGTGATTTAGTCGCACGCGATAAAAAGTAGATGAAATAATATCTAGCGATTGTACTAGTTTATAAACTTGCTTGAATATATATTATCATGAAGTTAGACTGGTGACCCATTTTGTTTGATATAGTGCAAAACATAGAGCATACATTTACGACAGGAAGGACTTCACGGTATATTTTCATCTTATTTTAGTAATTTTACATACTTGATATTTTTCCTATGATTTCGTCTTTTATTGCACACTTTTTCATGACTAACCTTGTGTTTTAATCGGTTTTTATTTACAGTTTCTTTTTATTTCTGCAGAATATTTTCTAGTCGAAGATATCGCTCGATATTTTAAAAGTGCTTATAAAGCCTGCTGTAACATTCACAACATGTTAAGCCAACTAGACACATGTGTGCGATAACCTTTGCTCGTTGAAACCATCATTTAAGCAGATGATTCTCCTAACAGCACTCCTTTTACACATGTGTACAGGTATGTTAGATACGCGTGGAAGCCCAATAACGATTTCAGCAAGAATCAAGAAAATCTGATTTTGCCTTGCAGGAATCTTGCCAGGTCTGTCCCCTGAAGCTTCCGAGTTTTGGTCATTTTTAAGGGATCCAAGCACATTTCCAGGGACCTCATCTATCCTTTCCCAGGATACACACTAAAATATACCATATATGTTTCTGACAGCCATTTAATCATGTTAAAATCTTTTTAAAAAGAGAAGAAATTCTTTTAGACTTACTTTATGGCATTGTATTATTGTAAATGTACTCTGTAGGGCGCAAAAATAAAATCAAAATTGAAATATTATATTCCTATTACTATCATATTTCATGATAGAACAAAACTTTTGCTTTGGCAATTTGGGGATGTACGCCGGGTCTGCGACTCCCCCCCCCCCGGGTCCACCAAGTATGCAAATATTTAAAATGTATGTTTAAACGCGTTAACAATCTATCTAGTATGAACAAGTTCATATAAACACTAGTGGTATCAATTATACCATGCATGTTTATTGGCCTTCACCCAGTCTAGATTTTATATTATAATTTAGCCTTGATTTTTTTCTGCAGGTTACTCGGTGTTGTTTACATCCAGTCTGAAATGGCAAATTTAACGATTGAAACTCTAGACGGAGATAAAACTGAATTTATCTACACACGAGGTTTAGCGTTTCTGTAAGATATATTTATTAGATATACTAGAAATGTGCGAGTTTTGCCAAGCCGCCCGGCTAGCTTGAAGTAATTAGCATGCAAGTCTACTGCTGGGTGGGTCTTACTTTCATAGAGTTTGACTATGAAAAGATTTCTACGGTCATTCTTCCTCCTACCACTAATTTTTGATCATGGTAAGCAGTTATCAGTCACTGAAAGAAGTATGTGCCTATTTACTTGTTTACAACTAAAATCAGAGATTTGGTCTTTCCATGAACGAAGAATAGTTTGACTGACCGTCATGCTATGATAGCAATGTGTTGCTATAGCGTTTTGCACAACAAAAATACATTGAATGTATTTCAAGACCAGTACATTGCACCATATTGTGTCGTTGAGTCAGACAAATCCATCCTATTGTCTTTTATAGTTTTCGATCTGCTAATTTGGACTACTCTACTCCAGTACTCTGTCCGTTCGATTTGACGACTATCCGTTCTAGCAGGGCTTACCAGATCTTCCGAGCATTCCATTCGATATTGGCAGAGCTTGGGAGACTTACGTGACATTGACTAAACAAACATGGCGACCGTTGGAAAGCAATCGGTAAAACTACATGTAAATGAACGAAAGTGTCTGAGAAGGCCACCAAAACTAGTGTTTTTTTTATTGGAATAGGAAGTACCTTCAAGATTAATAGTAATGCAACTCTTGTATGTGGCCCTCTCTGAAAAAGTTTAAAATATTCGTCCTCAAACAAAAACTCCAACGCATAATGTATGGCAGCTGGCACATTGCATTTCTTCTCGGCGTGTTCAATTAACAAGCCTACACCAAAAATAGGAGAAAAACACCACCATAAGTAGATCAAAGTGCTGAAAAGCACTGAAGCAAGACTGTGTTGAAGGCTCAAACAACCATCAATAGTTCAAGCTTTAGTTTCGTCTCATGTATAACCAGTCATTAATTTAGGTATAAATCAAATCTGATGATTAAGAGCTTTTTAAGAAAGATTGGCATACATTTTCTTATAACTCACTGATCAATGGACTTGTATAATTACTAGTTGATGAAGAGCTGTGAGAAGTCTTATTTCCTCATTCAATAGAAATAATGATTTTCAGTAATGTCAACACAATGATTTCATACATCCTGTCTATAATAACAAAATATTGTACTTCAAGTAAAATATCAAAATCATGTTGAACACATGGAGAAAAAATTAAAATCATAATTCACAAGCTAGATGATTCAAAAATGGAAAAAAGAAATTTCAAATAATTCTTGTTTTTGTAATCTTACTTTCATAGCTATCATAAACAGAACAGAACTGTTCTGCTAATATGAGTTACTTTTAAGGTATGCTGTAGAAATTTTCATAAATGAAGTTGATAACAATTGTTGGATCAGCCTGCAGTATGTACATTTTTGAAAAAAAGGACAACGCAACAGCATGAGGTAGAGAACAATATCATCAATTGAAATGAAACAATATGAATTGTGAAATACACATTAAAAATAAAAATTGTTTTCATTTTATAGGTATTTTGCCCTAAAGCTGGACCCAATGAAAATATATCTAAATAACTATCGGATGGAATTTACTCAAATTTTGTTTGTGATTTAACTAGCATAGATTTTAACCTCCGCAAATCCAAAAATTCTGAATTTTTTTTAAATTCATAACATACTTTCCATAGACATGCAATGCAAACTTTGAAGCCAAAAGAGGGTTTTATTTAATGGGTACATGCCACAATTAGGGCAGCCATGGATATAGGTATAAATGGTTATCGTTATGAATCCCAGTGTCTTCAACGTGTCGGTATTGACGATGACCATGAAAAAGCGGGTGTTCGGGGACAGTAGCCCCCGATAAAAGACAAAATATCATGAACTTAAAATAAGATCACTTATTTACACATTGGAGTCGTCAGAATCTGATGGTAGAAGCATTTCATGATTTCTTTTACTTGCGTCCTCCTTTTTTATTTACAAATGCTGACAGAGCTAATTAAATTGTAATAATTTTTAATTTTATAGTACTGCAATAAAAATTCTGCCATTGATGGGCACTTTAAGTGCATTATTTTCATTAATTTATTTCTTAATACATTGCAAAATAGATGCTCTTCTTAATTGAGGTTCATGCTAAAAACCACACGTACTGATATATTTCACGCACGTCTTTGTGAACAGATTTGCTGCATATTTATAAGCGATAGCAATTTATAAGCGATTACTCCAGCTAGGAATTTTGGATCGGGTTTATCGTAAATGAAGCACAAAATGCATGATGTAAAAGTTATAAATTATTTGTACTAGTCTTTAGTAAGTTTTGATACTGTGTCTGCATGCTGAACTTTTAGATATTGTACATGTTTATCTATAACCTGCCATTTAATCATGGAATACTCGCATATTCTGTATTATACCTCTTGTCCCTCTAATCAAACAGGGCTATAGGGTAAATGATATGGTTATTATTATAGCTGCGTCGGATTGCAATGAAGTTGGAAAAAAAACAGAAAATATGCACAGCTAATTAAAGAATATGTTTTCTTTTTTAAAACTCCTTTTTGTTGAAAAAATGCAAACATATCATACCTACTAACGGGCAAATGTATTTATACGGGACAAGATTATCTGTATCCAATCAGCCGAGAGGCGAAACCAGTATCCACTGAGACAGGTTTAAGTCATGCCCCTCATAAACATAGCTGTTAGCTTAACACCCTTCTTATTTATATAGGAATATTTCGGAATATTAGCTCAAAGATTGGGGCTAGTCCCTATATGTCAAATAGACAGGAACAGTTCTAGAGTCTACCATAATAATGCTGTTATATGTTCGTAGTCCGAACAAATCCTGGACAACACCTGTTTATTCGGTGTACTTTCATCTGCCCAGAAAGTTCCATAAAATGAATCAAAAAAGGTCTAAATGTTAGGTATCATTCACGTGTCACACAAATCTTGATATTCTCTAAATAGACTCGACACGGCTTAAAACGTTGAGGGATATTACTTCAATTCATTTACTCCAATTGTAAACAAAGCGTGCTAATTCCTGGAATTCTAAAAATAGACTCAATGGTCTTACATATTATCAGGGCATGTTAAGTCTTGTCTTCTATAAATAAACTTTGGACGGTTTGGATACGTTGTGAATACACAGTAAAACATTTTTGAAAATTCTAATACTGGTATTTCTAGTTCAGGTGAATTACTACGTACCGGTAAATGCAATAGCCCCCCCCCTCCCCAGCTAATATTGAAACGGGCCGGGGTATATTACACATAATAACTACAGTTTAAATCAGAAGTTACCTTATGTTTACATTTTCTGCGTTCCATGTTTCCTGTTTAGTGAGCATGATGCATGTCTCTAGCCATAAAGCACACAATGACTAGTGTTCTGGGCAACACACAGAACACATTAGAACATATATGTAGGTTATGAACTAGGATTCTGAGCTCAAATCAATGTTTGTTTATCCAGTATGTTTCGTAACCAGTTTTCGCGACGTTCGCATATTTGGATCCTCTACATTCCAGTAAATTTGTATCCTTCGATGTTAAATCCTAATCCTAGATGTGAATTAGTTAATTCCGTACACTTTTGCTGAATGTTAAGGTTCATGTAAAGTCTTGGTTTGCTAAAAAATTGTAAAACAGAAATAGCTCTAATTCTGTCATATTTCCACCAACAGTATTGTTTTATACATCAAAATGTTTCTTATGAAACATACAAAGTGATGCTGGTCATCAATTACGATAAAACTATTTAGCAAAAGATGTATTTGCAAAATTGATGCTGCATAAATAAAAATACTAAATTACATTAAAATTTTCTTACAACAAAATTTAACATTAATTCCTTTACAGAACCTTATAGTACACATTCCAATGAAGGTACTGCAATATTTATAACCTCAATAAATATTAAAACAAAACTAAGGCAATTGAAAAACTAAAGTGAAAGTAGAAACAGGGTCGTGAAAACCCATTACACTTGTATCTGTCAAAATGTTTTTCATTTACCTTAATTTTGTTTTAACATTTATTTAGGTTATAAATGTTGGAGTACCTTCATTGGAATATAAACTATAATGTTCTGTAAATGATTTAATGTTAAATTAGTTCGTAAAGAATTCTTAATGTCTTTTAGTATTTTCAGTTTTACAGCATCAATTTTGCAAATGCATCTTTCGGTAAACGTTTTCATCTGAATTAATTACCAGCATCACATTGCATGTTTCATAAGGAACATTTTGATGTATAATATACTGCTCCTGATGGAAGTATGAAAGAGTTAGAGCATTTTTCATTTTACTATTTTAAATGCAAACAAAGACTTTACTTGAACCTTAATGTTTAAATCCAGTTTTAACGCAAGTTTTGATCCATTTTGTTACGAGCACATTTTGTCTAAATGTCAGCGTTCCTGTCATGTTTACATCTAACTCTGGGAATTTATTCCTACGCTGTACAGTCTAAAGGAACTATGTTTTCGTCTAAAAGATTGTTTAGGGGCCAAATCAAAGTATTATAGTCATGGATATATCTGCATTTTATTGTTAAATAGGAATTCTAAGTTATTTTAGTCATTGGTAGATAGAATACTTTCAACGTAAAATAAAACGTTCGAGTTGAAACTTTACCAACGAGTTGTCTTTGTGTTCACCCTTGTGTACCTGGTACGCAGACAATGTTGACAGGAGCATCGAGTGAACTTCAATCGTTGACGCTACCAATTGAACCACAGGTGTAAGAGAACCACTCGACAGGCCTCTCAACCCCGATACCAACCAGTTCACCTCGGAGAAACCTCCACTGACGTAGATCGACTCCGGCGGTATAGA
Organism: Mactra quadrangularis; assembly: GCA_025267735.1. Classification (NCBI taxonomy): domain Eukaryota; kingdom Metazoa; phylum Mollusca; class Bivalvia; order Venerida; family Mactridae; genus Mactra; species Mactra quadrangularis. The sequence goes on from CM046304.1 coordinate 17,534,161, forward strand.
TCTAGACGATACATCGTGCATAGATCTATACACGCGTCCACAGTTGTCCGGGTGAGCTCGTTACAATATTACATTTCAATGTTACGAATATTCGAAGTTTCACTGCGAAGAACAGTAGTAATGAACTTATGAAATATTCGAATTTGCACGGCGAATAGACTACTTCACAACTAGCATATTGTGTCATTCAATATTTGTTTATTTTTTTACACAGAAATAAAACATTTACTCCACTGTTTATATTATTGTGAAATTTCACCGTTCTTACAAATTCAAAGTAAAGCGTTTGATCGAGTCTTTCCAGGTTTATTGAATTGTTAATCACGTGACTATAGTGCTTGATACGGGGACGAGTAAAATATTTTCATTCATAATTTTTCATGAATGAAATCGATGTACATGTATACATCCGCGGTAACCAGTCGAGTTATTACTTTTCTAACATAGTTTAATTGTTCACAAAATTGAAGAGATTTGATGTCGCAATGAATTTTATGAAATATGTGTGAATGCAAGATAAAGGCAGTTATGTATCGAGTTTTTAATATTGAACTATTTGCTGGCATGCGGAAAAATGGACCACTACTCAATATCGCAGTTCTGAAATGCCGCTTATAGCTTCGCCTGTTTCACAGTCTTGCTAAAACGGCATATCGAAGATCCTATTAGTATTTGGAAACCAGACAGCAAAGTCTCATTCATTTGAGACAACTATATACACGGTGACGATACCATGTGACTATGACATCACAAAAAATGTACATGTATGTGTAATGTTGCTTACACGTAGCTCAATCGTGAAAGTCCTATAAATAGATTAGATTGATCACACTCGAGTGTGCTTCATGAATCCATAGTACTGACTACTGAGGCAGCAAGGATAACATTTCTCGCTCAATGAAACGAAGAGATTGATTTGCAGAATGTTTCGAACCTATGCCCGTCTGTCTATCAAATTATTACCAGTCCACGTCCGCTCATTAGTTTTGTATATTCTTCATAAACTGCTAGTTCAAACCTCGATCAAAGTGTGTTTAAACTATTCATTAAAACTTATAACTGACGTTATCTTGGAGAAAAATGACGTTTTTTTTCCAACCCATTAAGTAAGAAAGCGACATTTTTACTCGTTGAAATATAAATCGTTTTAAACCCAAGTCGACAAGTACTTTTTATTTATCTTTTTACAGTCGAAGCTGGTTAAATGTAAATACATTTCCAGATGTGGGTCAATATACAAACCATTTAGATGACATAAGAGCATTTGACATTAGAGATGACGATTTATTTTTGGCTACCTACCCAAAATGTGGTAAGTGTGCCATAAACATCTTAGTTAAGTACCATTCAATAAAAATCAATGGAGTATATGGAGTATTTGTGGTTTTACGCGAGTATATGGAGTATTTGTGGTTTTACGCGAGTATATGGAGTATTTGGGGTTTTACGCGAGTATATGGAGTATTTGCGGTTTTACGCGAGTATATGGAGTATTTGGGGTTTTACGCGAGTATATAAAGTATTTGTGGTTTTACGCGAGTATATGAAGTATTTGTGGTTTTACGCGAGTATATGGAGTATTTGGAGTTTTACGCGAGTATATGGAGTATTTGGAGTTTTTACGCGAGTATATGGAGTATTTGTGGTTTTACGCGAGTATATGGAGTATTTGGGGTTTTACAAGAGTATATGGAGTTTGAGGTCAGTCGTGCGACCCTATTTAAATATATTCGTCGGTATAGTGCGTAAATATTGACCCAGACCTGACCTTTATGAAAGAATTTTCATTACATTGAATACGAATGTAGTATTAAAGCTCGATTACACCGTGGCTATGAGGATTATGTGTTTAAACATACTTCTATAATTTTGCAAATGGTCTAGGAAAACTAGGTTAGGTGCGCTGGACGCCGTGAAATGACCTAAATTGTGTTGATACGGCGTTAAATCCAATAAATAAATACAATAAATAATTTTGCAATCGCCGACGAAGTGTAAAATATGCGTGGTTCTGATTTTCGTCGGGATATATGTCGATAATTATTAAATGCAAATGTGATAGGTCACGTCGGGGTCAATATTTACGCACTATTACGATGGAAAACAATATGATTAAAATCCAATCTAAAATTCTTCGCTCGCCTACCCACTAGATGACGATCTGGCTACTTCGTCATAAGCTGATCTTTGCTTCTATAATATTTAAGACGCACTCATTATGCTTACTGAGTAGTTTTCGTCTTTCATGTAAAGCAATTTGCGGAGAAATGCCCAACCACTGTATGTAAATAACATTGCCGTCAAATTAGCTCTCAAAACACGGTCTAAAGACAAAAATTACGAATTCACGATGCTTTTACGACGTGACCCTCTGTGCCTTGTCGGAAGATCCTATACATCAGCGGCCCATTGGATATATGTTTAAAGATGTTGAATTTGTAAGGAACAGAACCAAGGACAATCAAATGCAAAATAATGATAAAGGAACTTTCTAAATCTTGCATGACGATAGTTACTTTAGTAGAAGTTTGGTACTATATAGGATATTCGATTTCGATTTTTCTGATTACACGTATATTTAGCGAACGATTTACAAAAACATGTCTCAGTAGAACACAATTTGAACGTGGATTAGTCTCGTTAGATTTTTGGATACTTTATTTAGCATAAATGTACCGAACAGCTATTAAAGGTATCCACTGTTATCCTTGTACAATGGACCTTTGATTTAAGCCTGTGTAGCGAGAAATGTTCATTTGAAAACATAAATATCTAATTCATTACATCGGGCGCGGCCATGATCATGCTTTGGTTTTTATATTTTCAGGTACAAATTGGGTTTGGGAAATTATGACAATGTTAAAGAAAGGAAATACAACATATGCCAAAGTCACAAAGGAAGCTTTCTTTTTAGACTTTACAAAGGTAGCACCTATTCATGAATATCCATCGCCTAGAATAATAAACAGCCACCTATTTCCGTGTCAGGTTCCTAAAGGCATAGTTGACAAGAAGACAAAGGTTGTCCACGTGATGAGGAACCCTAAAGATGCTCTTGTGTCCTTATATTACTTCTGTAAAGTTGGCGAAGAGAACAATCCAATGTTTAGAGATTTTAAGACTTTCTTTGAGTACACAATAGGAACATACGGCGTTTGTAAGTTTTTATACACCTTTAGTCAATTCTTTCATAGGTTCATTATTTTCCTAAGCCACCCTGCTTGCTCAGTTAATAGCACGCGAGTTGGAGTGTCGTAGATTCGATTCCCAGGCTGGGCATTCTTTCGTAGAGGTTGGTAAATAAATGAGTTCTATGGCCATTCTCCCTCCAACCACTAATTCTTAGTCATGTAGGGCAGTTGTCAGTCACTGGTTAAACGTTAAATCCAGATATCAAGCCTTTCCAGAGGCGGTGAGTAGGGTTGGCCTACATTTGATCCTGTGAACTTTTATCGTCAGCTACAAATTCCTCGCACAATATTGAATCGATCGGTGAACTAGACCGTGAGCAAAACTACTTACTGTTCCCCTTGTTCTGATCTTGTAGGATAATTTTTCTAGCTCTCGGAAACTGTGGAGTAAGTTTTAAATGGGATCTAAACCCACACGGAGCTGGGCTATGTTATGATTCACAGGTGGCCGGCAAGGTTCCGAATGAAAAACACGACATATACAGGTCGTCTATGTAAACAATGCGTAAATAAACATTGCCGGTTTCATTACACACTAATATTTAGGGGTGAATTATTTTTACAAATTTATGGTTTAGTTAGTTTTCACTTATTTTAAAAACACCACATTAATATATCAAATTTATAATGTTCATATACACTATTTAAAATTTATGTTAAATATCAAAGCACGTATGTTTAAATCATTTAAATGCTGTTCATGCATTAGCTTATGAACCTATTTAGTGGACAAGTCCAATGTTTAAAGTGCAACAACACGCATGACCTAGAATACGACCTGTACATACAATGTCTCTATATCTGCATGTATATACTATATCATGTATATACAGTGTTTTTTTATTCGGGACCGAACCGACCGTCTGTTGCAATGATTACAATTCCGATGTCGTTATCTATTGGCAACGCCCGCTCCTAATTTATTTGTTTTCTACAGATATGTGGTGTTCTTTCTTTGATTACATCAAACAATGGGAAGATTTTACTAAACAGCATCCAGAACAAATATTGAACTTGTTTTATGAGGACTTAAAAGAGGTACATTTTCATTACTTTGTTTTTTTTATTGACATGGATTGCATTCACATTGCGGGTCCTAGAGGAAAAAACTTTAAACGCATCACAAAAATGTTGTACAATGCAATACAATACAATGCAATGCAATGCAATACAATACAATACAATACAATACAATACAATACAATACTATACAATACAATACAATGCGATGCGATGCGATGCGATGCGATGCGATGCGATGCGATGCGATGCGATGCGATGCGATGCGGTGCGGTGCGGTGCGGTGCGGTAAAGTAAAGTAAAGTTAAGTAAAGAAACGTAAAGTAAAGTGAAGTGCAGTAAAGTAACGTGAAGTAAAGTAAAGTACAGTGCAATGGTTGCCTTCTTCGTACAATAAAATTGATAATTGCTATCTAAGGCAGTCGAAACAGTCCCTAAATAATATCACTGCGTATAGTGTATACACTATGTCATGGTGACGTCATTTTGCTGACTGACTATGATGTAACTTAATAATTTTCTGTCATTGTAGTAGTTGATAAAGTAACCATGGCTACACTCACTCTCATGTGCTCACCACAGGCTATCGGCGTGTGTAAGGTCAATATATCAACCGATACTATATACTAAGAAAAGGTATGTAACTCTCCAGCTTATTTCTGTAGAAAAACAGACATGGTTGTGATCTATGCCTCATAGATCAGTCAATTTTCGGCCAATTTCAGTCAGCCTGAGCTTAATCAATTCAGAAATAAATATTCTTTTCATTGCCATAAAGACCTACTGTCTATCTACAACTACAGCAGCAGTGCGAGGGTCAAAACTGCTCGAAATACGATCTAGGACACCGTGTGACCGTTGAAATGCATTGTGCCGTTAATGTTGAATACGGCAATCTATGACAAACCTCTGTTTTGTCACTTAAAACCAGTATTGTTCAATGGTAAATGTAATTATTAAGTACTCACATGTGGTCGCTTCAATGAAAAATCGCTATTGTCGATGCAGTTCGCCTTCATTCACTTGTTTACTTTCGTTTTAGACCGTTTCCGGTTCAGCGATTCAATATAGAAGCGCCCGTCAAAAACGAAAGTGAAAAAGTGAAAGAAGGCGAACTGCACGGAAATTAGCGATTTTTCAATGAAGCGACCGCATGTGAGTAATAAATAATTACATTATCTATTGAACAATACGGGTTTTAAGTGACAAAACAGATATTTGTCATAGATTACCGTATTTAATCCATTACGGCACAATGCATTTCAACGGTCACACGGTGTCTTAGATCGTATTTCGAGCAGTTTTGACTCTCGCACTGCAGCGACAATTGTAGATAGACAGTAGGTCTTTATGGCATTGAAAAGAATATTTATTTCTGAGTTGATTAAGCTCGGGCTGACTGAAATCGGCCTAAAATTGACTGATCTACGAGGCATAGATTACAACCATGTCTGTTTTTCTACAGAAATAAGCTGGAGAGTTACATACCTTTTCTTAGTATATAGTATCGGTGTTGTTTATTTTTTGAGAATTGTTTTGTTATGTTTTGATATGTTTTTTATTAAGAATTATGTGTTATAAGATGTGTTTAAGGGGTTTTGGGTTGTAGATTGGTCTTGAGCGGGTCCAAAGAGGGGGGGATATATTGACCTAACCCACGCCGATAGCCTGTGGTGCTCACGTCATCAATAAGTACAATGCGCGCACACCTCTCTTATTGTTTATTTTCTCTATTGCTTATCTTACTCTTGTTCACACGTGGTTACTCTCCATTGCATCTGTTCGAAAGATTCACTCGTACTCGTTCACTTTCTACCTCTGCCTAAATACTACGTGCAAACTGATATTTCTATTTTTAGACGGAGACAGAAAACATTTAAATCGCATGACTGTCACGTGGTTTTTAAAAATAGACGCAAAAAATTCTCACGCCTGTAATTTCAAAATGTCGAAATGCAAAGATGTTGGACAGTTTTGCATTAGTTAGATAATGGAAAAATAACAAAAATGAAAGTAAAAATTGATCTTTTTGAACGTGCGTCTCTGATCTTTTAACTGTAAACATAGAGCAACTTATTGAACTTAAATACAAAGTGTAGCCACGCTATATATGACGTCATACGAGGTTGCGTTCGTCACTAGTATGATCATACCATATAAGGCGTTGTTTACCCGTTCAACCAATGAAAATGCGTATAAAGTTTTTCAGCTAAATTGGAATTTGGTCAACTTTCATTGGTCGTTCAAAGGTTCATAGTAAAGGTCAATATCATAAATCGACTAGTTTTAAGGCAGCGGGTGAATGTAATAGACCTTGAGCCAGTATATGACATTGCTCCCCCCCCCCAGGGGGAATTTTCAAGGGTATGATTTTCTTAACCCATATGGTGGTAGGCATTCACTGATGAAAGTTTGCAAAGTTCTGTTGGGGCTTTACAGAGTTATGGGACTTTGAAATATCACCCATTCTCATTTTCTGGTCAAATCCATAACAGACCTTGAGCCAGTATATACCCACGCGGGGAATTTTCATGGGTAGGATTTTCTTAACCCATATAGTGGTAGGCATTCACTGATCAAAGTTACAAAGATCTGTTGGGGCTTTACAGAGTTATGGGACTTTGAAATATCGCCCATTCTCATTTTCCGGTCAAATTCATCATATTTTTGAGCCAGTTTATGACATTGCTCCCGCATGGGGAATTTTTAAGGATATGATTTTCTTAACCAATGTAGTGGTAGGCATTCACTGATAAAAGTTAACGAAGTTCTGTTGGGGCAATACAGAGTTATGGGACTTTGAAATATCGCTCATTCTCATTTTCCAGTCAAATCCATAATAGACCATGAGCCAGTATATGACATTGCTCCCCACATGGAGAATTTTTAAGGTTATGATTTTCTTAACCCATATAATGTTAGGCATTCACTGATGTAAGTTTACAAAGTTGTGCTCGGGCTTTACAGAGTTATGGGACTTTGGAATATCGCCCATTCTCATTTCTGGTCAAATATTAATTGACCATGACCAGTTTATAAAATTGCTCCCCACATGGGGAATTTTCAAATGTATGATTTGCTTAACCCATTAACGTGGTAGTCATTCATTGATAAACGTTTATTAAGTTCTGTTTAGGCCTTACAGAGTTATGTGACTTTGAAATATCGCCAATTCTCATTTTTGGTTTAAACCATAAGTGCTTTTAAAGCAAGTTTAAGACATTGCTCCTTTCTGGGAATAATTATCTATGGTATATTTTTTAAACCCACATGAAAGTAACAGTTCACTGATAAAATCTTTGCAATGTTCTGTTGGGGCTTTACAGATTTATGGGACTTTGAAATATCGCTCATTCTCATTTTCCGGTAAAACCATAAGTGCTTTTAAAGCCAGTATATGACATCGCTCCTCATGGAAGTAATTATCTATGGTATAATAATTTAACCCACATGGTAGTTGCAATTCACTTATAAAAGTTTGCAAAGTTTTGTAGGGGCTTTACAGAGTTCTGGGACTTTGAACTTCATGGCCCCCTATGGCCATTTTCTATGCCAAAATGTTCTTATTACTGTCCTCCGGTATTCTATTTCGACACATCTTAATTACGAAGCCATTTTGTTTTGACAACGATTTGGATTTTGGGTTACCCTGTAACGTCATTCCTGTGCATTTCCGATACTAAGCAGTGTGGTGATTTCTTAACACCAATATGTGAGGAGGCAGGGATGTTGAGGGACTCTTTTCATACCTCTTTTCAACACAAAAATGGTGCTTTTTCCTATTACGTTCTTAGTTTAGTTTTGAACATGCCATTTTTTCTAAAACAATAAATAAAACAGACAGATTGGCGTTCCTTATTTCTTGCTATTTCTAGAGAGTCACTTGACAGGTAGAGTACTTTCGTGTTGGCAAGACTAAAAATAGAAACAAATCAAGTGCATCGTTTCTCTGTTCTCTTATGTCAGCCATAAAGGAAATCTCCACTTTACATATTTTTATTTCTTGATTTTAATGATAACTTTCAGTTATTAATAAAAGTTTTACAAGATGGACAAATGAATAAAGTATTTACGGGAAAGGTCATTCGTTAGTCAGACTAAATAAATTTTACACATATTTGAATAAAAGCACCTATTTTTTATGGTAACGTATGTTTCTATACGGACCACACTAATAAAACTTTATTTTTTCTTCTTTATTTGTATGTTTGTCTATGATTTTAGCACTTTAGGAAGGCAAATGGTTGATACTGGAAATACATTTACCACAAAATAATAAATTCAGGACGCCCCTTCGCTCAAATATGACTTAAATTTTTGATCAACTTAAGGAAAATTACAGAAATACATTTATAAACCTTGAAACAATGACTTTCAAACTTGGAAAAATCGAAAGAAACTTAAGTACCATAGCCGTGAACAGTCAAAATCAATGAATACATTTTAAAAGTTTATATACTTAACTCACCGAAAAGTTCATAATTATGAATGCCTTAAGAAAGAAATAGGTAGTAACGTATGTTACAACAACACTGTTTAAAATATCGCATCCCAATTTTATCTGTCACTCCCAGTACAACAGTTTAAATAAATTAATTGTAGCACAAACTATTTTCTATGTACTATGTCATATCTAAATACTGTTAATTACATCAATAAGGATTGCCTTCAAAATTAAGGGAAACATGTTAAAATTAAGAGTTTAAAAGGTTACAAATTAGTCTCAGAAAAGCGTAACAGATCAATTGTGTTCAAAGTTCATGTAGTAATCACTTTGAAGCAAAAAATCAAAACGTTCTCCTATATTATTCCACTAGGTATTGGCACACTTATTTCTTATAAAAAGTCATTTGTCACCCAAAATTACATCCTCAAGGGTTTGCCATTAGATAAGAGATCGGCGTTGTTGCATGAACGATGTGTTTGCTTCCTTATCGTTATCAATTTGTTGTACCATGCTTATGTACCATGTTCCCTTAAATATTTCTGCAACAAAATCATCCGCGATGTATTAAAGTTCATCTACGACAAAAAATAAATTCGGACATAAATTGTGCTGTTTTTTGTTGCAAGGAATTACAACAACTTGTGGTTACGTGTGTTTATAAAAGTCCAACTACATTATTTCGCTGCTGTTAAATTCAACAGACATTTGTGTTCCTTACACTAAAGACATGGTATAAAAGAAACATTCAGAGCTTAAACGTTTCAAGTTTCCAAAAAAGCGAAACATAGGGAAACAAGCAAACAAACAAGCATCAACTATGATACATTTCATATGAAACATACGTAACCAAACGTAACGTATGTTACAATTCATAAAACCATGTTTTATTGAATAAGAAGCGAACAAAGGACGCTTTGGTTACATTTGAGATTTGGTTACATCTAGTAAGAATTGAAGTAACAAATGAATTGCAAAAATATCGATTTGAGTATTGCTATGAAGGATTCTATGCTTATATTGCATGCAATGGTTAAAAAATCTTCATAGTTTAATTTATCAAAGCCATTGAGATGCACACAGTTTCATGTTTTTTTTAGTCTGGTTGAAGATGTCATTTATTTTTCAATGAGATAATAACGACTTCATTCATTGTGGATAACATTTTTGGTGTAAACCAATTTTTAATATGTAATCGTTTAACCCTTCTCCGCACTGTAAGATCGGTATATCATTTTAACGGTAACGTATGTTACATCACGTATGTTATATTTGATACTTTAGACAGCATTATCTCTAGACAATCCTGAGGAATGGCAAAAGTAGTAATCATAAATGAAGAGTTCATTAGAGAGACTAATTAGTAAACGTGAAGTCAACTAAGATATTGCACATTAGTTGAAAAACCATGGTCACGTATGTTTCATGTTTAAATGTCTACCCGAAAATTTGAAGTTTGAAATTTAATGAAATGTCATTGAATACTTAATGACAATCGTTTTTATTTCATATATATTCATATCTGATCTTATGTTTTAAAATATTTTACAAGTATGAAATATTTTCTAATTTGAAAAAAAAAATGGATTTTTTATGGTTATGTATGTTTCAACACTCTTGGCGACAAAGTTTATGAGCTTAGTGTAAGTTAATATTTCTGAGGAACAAGATAAAAATCATATTCTTACATACAACAAGATTTTATATCTTAAAAAGCAAGTGTATTATGACTACTTTATGTGGCTATGTTTCATAGTCTGCGCGCAAAGGCACAGTAACGTATCTTACATTTTAAGGTACTTATGAGCTCAGTATCAACAACAATTTCCTTTATAAAACACAAAAGACACATTTTCTTCTTAATTGACAAACAATATCAAGAGAACTTGGTGTTGCAAACATGATTTAACGGTTTTTGCAAAAATAAATCGATAAAAATAGAACAAAAATTGCTATATACCTATACAATTAAAAGTTGATTTTCTCAGCAATGCCCCACTGGAAACTTGCAAACTTTGTACTGTTGTACTCAGGATAGATAGGGGAATAAAAAAATATGGGTCTTGAAAATTCCCCCTGGGGGGGAGCAAAAGTGTATCTGGCTCACGGCCTATAATGTGTTCACTGAGCTGCGAGCGGAGTGTAACACGTGGTGACTTTTTCATATGTCTATCGGTCATCGTTTGGTATAAGGCCAACGTTGAATCATAGAATGATTTCATCGACTCTTGTATTCTCTGGTCGTTTAGAATAATACCTTAGAATGAACACAAAGTGAAATAAATAGGTAAGGGTAAAATTGAAACTACTTATAAGATGTACTGTTATTCAGGATTCGGTTAGGGAGATAAAAAAGATCGACAAGTTTTTGGGAACAAACTGCGACGATGAGCTTATTAAACAAATATCTGAAGCTTGCAGCTTCCAGAATCTAAAGAAAGCTGACATTGATAAACACAAAGAAGATTTACATGCCCATGGTGCTGTCTACAGAAAAGGTATGCAAATCAATTATGTCATGGTTGACTGATAAATCGGTTAATATTGCTATACGAGTTATGTCTGTTTTAACCGGTTCGATTTTTCCATGCATCGGTTATTATAGTTATGTGTCGTACTGATTGTTGTTATCAGAATCTAAAATTTAAATATATAAAACGTATTGAAAACTTACAATAAACTTGAGGTACACCACCCGGCTAGCTCAGGTCGTGGGTTCGATTCCTGGGCGGGGCATACTTTCATGGAGCTTTGTCATGAATTTATTTCTACGGTCATTCTCCCTCCTACCAATGATTTTTAATTATGTAGAGCAGTTGTCAGTCTATGAGGAAAGTATGCGCTTAGAAGTTGGTTAACAGCTAAATCCAGAGATTTAGCCTTTCGAGGTTAGTAGGTTCACTATATAGGTTGTATAGATGCAATGTGTTGCTACGACGTTAAACCCCACAAAAAAAACAAACAAACAAATACAGGTTTATGGAACTAAGTAGATGTTTTGACGTTAGTCGCTTATACAAAATTATTCATTTTCAACCATCTTAATAGTTCAATGTTACTATTTGAAGTACCCACTCTCTTTAATCTGGATTACCTGTCCCTTACCACTATCGTTATCGGGCCAGGCAAACGGGAATCATGGCAGCCTCCTCAGTTATTATACAGGTATAACGTTTTCTTAATCATATGCTGACGATAGTTACTTTAGTAGGAGTTCGGTACTATATAGGACATTCGATTTCGATTTTTCAGATTACACGTATATGAACGACGATTAACAAAATCATGTATTAAATGAACACAATTCGGACGTGGATTAGTCTCGTAAGAATTTCGGATACTTTATTTTGCATACATTAATGTAACCAAACAACTAAAAAAGGTATCCACTGCAATTCTTGTACAACGATCATTTGATTTAATTCTGTGTAGTGAGAAATGGTCATTTGAAAACATAATTATCCAATATCTAATTTATTACATAGGGCGCGGACATGATCATGGTTTGCATGACGAACTTTTACCTGTCAAAGTACGACTGGGAACCAGACAACCACTCTCTTATCATTCCATTCGGAACTGCCTCGGCGACCATCTACGAAGATATACCTCGGAAAGCAGACGTAGTAGGAATACAACCAGGTTATGAGGTCCGGCGACTGTAATTTTCATGCCAACCATTAATGATAACATTGTTACACGCTTTATCACATCATTTCATCACTAAAATGTCTCCAAAAACGTTGTACTTCTGTGTAGTTCAGAATATACTACTACAGAAACCAAATTCACCTAGATCTACTTTTTCACCTTATGATATCTGAGGTTTATCTGTATGGAAGATCGCCGAGGTAGTTCCGAATGTTATAATTCTTCTACATTTGTTTGTCCTCGGCTTTATTCCTCACTTTCAAGAAACAGTTCATTCAGTGTTTTCAGTGCTTTGATTATGATTTTAATTACAGGCATGGTAGGAGATTGGAAAACTCATTTTACTGTGAGTATGAATGAAAAAATGGACAAATGGATTGAAGAAAACAGTCGTGGAAGTGATATCAAATTTAGATACACATTGTGACATTAATTAAAAATATCAAGTTTTTTACTGTATAGCGCTTTATTACTGCAGAACAAACATTTTGGGAGTTTTTTGTAGGCTTTTGCAAAAGGTGTCTGCCGTCTAATTTAAATTTAATGGTGCATCTGGAAGGGCTTTCTTTTGAATTAAAACCATGCAAACGTAACGTAGAAGTTATATTTCTATCTATGTGGATTTGCTAACATTAAACTTTTATAAAAACAAATATGACTTTACAAATAATAGAAAACACGTATGTCAATAAAGATTGACTTTGTTTAATGTTTCTTACCAAAATCCATAAAATAGTAGTGGAGATACGGCCAAAGTTTTTAAGTTTTATAGTCCGACAAAATTAACCTGAGCTTGACTTTCATGCAAGAATATACATTATTTAGCCCTGTAATTACAATCTATGCTTGCCTTCGTTGTAAATCGCGCTTTATCGAAAGCTTTCGGCAAAATTCACGAGCAAATAATTTTGTTTTCATAAAAATAAATACTTTAAAAATTGTGCCACAATATTGTTGACTTACGTTTTTCCCCTTAAACTAATGAGTCCAAAATTAAAAGTACAATATCATGCCACTTTTACAAAATTGATTTATAGTAGCAAAGGTTGTTATAAACACGTGTCTAACCGTATACACGCATGCGGAAACTCACGATAAAAGAAAGTAAAGAGTATAATTATTATAATCAGGTAGTTCAAGCTCAGGTTAATTTTTTCGAACTACACAAGCCAAAGAACATTCAGCTTTAATATCACAACTGTCTTAGAAAGGTTAGAGGTTAGAAAACGACCAATCGCATTAAAAAATGGACAGATGGATTGAAGAAAAAACAGTCGTGGAAGTGATATCAAATTTAGATACACATTGTGACATAAATTAAAAATATCAAGTTTTTTCCTGTACACCGCTTTAATTCTGCGGGAAAATATGTTGGGAGTTTTTTGTAGGTTTTTGAAAAAAGTGTCTACCGCAAAATTAAATTCATTGGTGTCATTGAAAAGGTTCTCTTTTAAATTAAAACCATGCAAACGTATCGTGGAAGTTAATTTATTTCTATCTATGTGGATTTGCTCACATTAAACTTTCATAAAACAAATATGACTTTACAAATAATAGAAAATACATATGTCAATAAAAATTGACCTTTTTAATGTCAGGGTTTGATCCTGGATTTTTTTTCTTGGGGGTCCAAACTTTTTCTACGGAGGACTGAACGTTCGTACCGCAACAACATTATGAACACATCTTGCAGAATAAATCGACATATTGTTAAAGTACATAACCAATAAATCTATGTTAAGCACCGAGACAAATGCTTCATGCAACTTAAAAATGACATACAGTCAAGAAATACACTAAGGAGTAGGTACATTTTGGAAATTCTAGAGGGGGTGTGGACCCCCCTGACCCCCGGCTAGATCTGCCTATGAATGTTTCTTATATAAATCTATAAAATAGTATTTGACAAGTGTTATAAGCCAAAGAATATTAAGGTGGGTCGGTACCTTACTCGGAGTAAATTACCTTCACAACAACGACGTTACGCTGACGTTGTGATGAAAGCATTTGTTGCAAAAATATTTAGAAGCGGACGCTGATTGACTTATCTTGAATTAATTTTGAACATATCAGATGCTGAGTGTCGCAAAAAAATGATTAAAGAACATGTAACAAACTATAAAATTTAATTTACAAGTGAATTATATACATTACGGAAACAAACGTCAGCGCAACGTAATATTAACGTCGTTGTTTTGAAGGCATCTTCACGTTGAACTCGATATTGTGAATCACTTTCCTTTTTTATTTCATTGAAATGACACAAAAAGTAAATACTTTTCAAAAATTGAGATAAGAATATGACCACCGTTAATATGAAAATAAACGTTATATCTCAGCAATTAGTGAAAATTTTAAGACGTGAAAACTCTGAATTCAGTGATAAAATGTGCAATCAAGATGATCGCATTTGATGTACAAGGGCCATTTGATAAGTAGTTTTATCATAATCGACGGTAATATTTCTATCAATCCAAACACTTACCAGTATCTTATCATGGTCATAATCAGCATTGTTTAAAGAGTTCAGCAAACGTAAAAAAGCATTAGGTCTATTGAATGTCATACATATTATTTCCAAGTCATATGTTTCTATACTCTTGCTTTCATCGCCTTTATCAATGTGGATATATATATTTATTTGTTCTGTAAAATCAACTGCGTCTTTTAACCATGTATCTTCTATCAAGAAATATTTACCAATTGACTTCCACATTAATAAAGGCGATGAAAGCAAGAGCATAGAAACATATGACTTGGAAATAATATGTATGACATTCAATAGACCTAGAAGACTTTTTTACGTTTGCTGAACTCTTTAAACAATGCTAATACTAGTGCTATATATCAAAACGGATACAACACAAAAATACAACAATAACCTAAAACACGAGAAATGTTTATACTTACTTACTTACTGGCGTTCGCATTTACACAATTACGCCAGTATTTACGATGAAGGATGTGGTCCGTCTCAGGTCCTCAACATCGCCATATAGCTTCTGTTGGAGGGTTGTTTCCTGAGGCCACGTCGCAGCTCGCTCCTGGTCGTGTCGTTTACATCTTTGGAGGACATGCTCTGCAGTTTGATCTTCTTCTCCGCACGGGCACTTTGGGGATTGTACGAGTCGGTACTTTTTGTACATGTGTGCATTCAGTCTGTTATGTCCTGAGCGTAGTCTGACCATTATCACTTGCTCTGGCCGGTTCAAAGAATGATATGCATCAGGGTCTTGTCTTGGCTTTGTTAGTGCTTTGATGATGGTGACTTTCTCCTTATACGTGACCTGGACATCTGGTTGCTCTGATTGTGCTTCTAGTTTAGCCAAGTGGTCAGCTTCTTCATTGCCCGTTATTCCGCAGTGTGCTGGTATCCACTGTAAGGTAACGTTGCAAGTGGTGCTGAGGTCATTCATTGCTCTGGCTAGGTCTGGGGATTTGTTGTTTGTCAGGGCTTCCAGGACTGAACGTGCATCGGTAAGAAAGACCACTGCAGAGACAGCTTCTGTCGAGTCTATAATGATGGAGACTGCTTTCAGTAGTGCTTCCGTCTCTGCTCTGTAGTTGCTGCAGTGCTTTCCGGTGGCCATATGGTGTGTTTCTCGACGGCCTGATGGGTGTTTGATGAGAATACCAGCTCCTCCATCTTTGATTGCTCTTGTGGCTGACCCATCTGTGTAAACGTGGGTCCACTTGTCATCAGGATAGTCTCCATTGATCATAGCGAGTGTAAGACTCTTTCTGATACTCTCACATTCTTGTTTACCACTATCAAGCTGTGGAATGTTGAGTTTCACCTTTATGGCAGACAGGTCGTTTTTCAATGGGTCTGGTATGTCCGTGCTGCTCATAGGTGCGGTAGGTATTGTCAGCTCTGGTGCAAACTTTCTGTCCAGTTTCTTGGCTTCATGGACAAAGCTGCTTCGCTTGAGCCTGTTCTTTGTATATCCTGCCAGTCTGCTTTTCATGGGGTTATCTGGGATACACTTGAACTTCTCTGCCTGAAGAAGAATCTTGGCCTGCCGTCTTTCCTGTAGAGGCTGTATACCAGTGATCTTTTCCATGAAGGCAATAGGTGTAGATTTCGTGGCACCTGTTATGATACGCAGAGCTTGGTTTTGTACCTTGTCTAGGGTCTGCTGGTTTGTCTTGGCTGTTGTTGCCCAAGTAGATGAACTGTACTCCATGGTGGGTCTCACTGTGCCCTGATACATTGTCTTGAGTATCTGTTCATTAGCTCCCCATGTTGTACCAGCTAGCTTGCGCATGATTGCAAGTTTTCTTCGGGCCACACCTTCTACACGATTTATGTGGGGTCTCCACGTTTGTCTCTTGTCAAAGGTCACGCCAAGGTAAGTGGCTTCATCAACTTCAGCCAGAGGGAGACTGTTTATAATCACACACTCTTTGACGCATCCTATCTCCTTTCTTGTATATAATTCTTATATCAATTGATATTTACTGATCGCAAATGTTTCAATTCGTGTTGCAATTTATAACTTAGTCAGCATTGAAGTAAATATTTTATCGCATCTCTGAATTTGGTCCGTGTCTTATGTATTGCAAGTCTCATGCGTTTCATGTGTGTGTAAATCGTCTTCTTGAATTAACTGGTTTAATCCATAGACATATCAATATGCCTAGTATTATGGTTTAATCGACTTAAACTCTTCACAGCGGTTTCGTCATGCATTACTACTTTATTGATTCAATAAAGGAAAATAACTTATGTAGGGAGTTTTTAACGATTTGTTCTTTAGACATTTCGAACTCCCCACAGAGATTATCTCCCTTTATTAAATCAAAATAAACCCTGCAACCACCTGTAAATTGATATATGTGTTAGCCGAGTTAAGTTCTATCATCCGTAAAACGCTATAAGTTCGGTTTTATTTCTCAAAATGGAGGCCAACGAAAATACACACGACAAATTTTATGATAGTGATCAAATGATTTGTCTACGACAAATGTGAGAGAAGCTAGTGACTTTAAATATTATTTTCTGTATTTTAATTCATTTTTATTGGAGTTCAACGTACACATCTATAAGTTACGTTCGGGAAGGAAACTGTTTCTTCATTGGCTTGTGGTACATGAGCATCTATATGCAATAGACATTTTAACCATTTCTTTGATAAATAAGACCAAAGTTTTTGTAAATCTACCGAGAAATAAAAACCCAGGAGCCCGTGGAATGAGATAGATCATTTTTTCGTAGTTTCTGAGGTGATGAATTACATACCTCTTCTATAAATACATATGCGTGTGTATAAAATATTTTTTGTGCCGGCAGCCTGTGCTTATACATACCTCGTTTAAATGATTTAAACTCAGTGTCAAGTTCATGGACTCAAATTTTAACAGCTACAACACGTACATTGTGAAGTTTTCCTACACATATATAATCGTTGCCACAGAAACAACTCGAGCTAAATATTTAGGTTATCTGTAAATTTAAACACTATTTGAATCTTTACTGCTGCGTGAATTTACATCAACAAGAATTCATTTACTTTCTGAAGATCACGTGAATAGATACCTGTTCTCACAGATAAGATATCTTATCTTCATACTCCAGCATGTGCAGTATTGCCAAATGTCTGTTTTATCTAACTATCATTTCAACACCCTTATTTACTTACATATTCCAGGAAAATTAGATTTAACATTAACCAGTTAGCTTATCTGCTCTCTAAAACAAATCATTGTATAAGCTGAAATTGTTTTGAGAGGTTTGATGATAACTTTATAAAATGGATTTTATATTTTTAAAACTATGGTTAAAATTTTATATTGTGACAACTATATTCTGTACAGTAACAGGAGATATGTCGGTTGATGTAGCATTCTCTCTTTTAAATGACCGGTTGGATAACTTAAAAAGTGAATTAAAAACTAGCGTGGCTTCTATCAATAATCGAATAGATACTTTGGAAATGACATATGATTCTATTTTAGAATACAACCCAATAGAACAAGCTGACCAATTTTCAAGTGATGAACGCGATTTGTCTAACCAAATGGCCACAACCAGAAGGGAACATAACGTAATGCATGCCTTAAAGGCCGAAAAAGTGTTTATTAGAAAGTCGTTGGATACCTTTGAAAGAAAATTTGCAGTATTTCAGAGTTCTGTAACAGATAATGTAAATGTCATGAATGAAACAATAGAACAATTAAAACTTCAATCCGGTGAAAAACTTGAAGAGTTTGTTAGTGAACAAAACGAATTTAAGAATCAAATGACAATCAAATTAAATCAAGCAGTAGAAGAAATTAACGCTCAAGTTAGAGAATCTCTCCAGAACGCAACAATAGAACAAGAACTGTATTTCAATACAATGGAATCAGCAATTCATAATGTGAACACAACTGCAATGTCCACTTCAAAAAGGATCAAACAAGAACTGGACACCGAGATAAAAAATCAAGTAATATCTGTCATCAAAGGTATTGTATTAATGTATAATATTTAAAATCATTCAGTTGTTTTATAATTTGGTTGCGCGTAACGTCATAGTATACTGCGATAAGATTAACCTAAGCTTGAACCACCTTATTATAGACATTACACGCTTCAATTAATCCCGAGTTTCCGAATGCGTGTATACTATTGTGGACGTGTTAAGAGCAGCATATGTGACAAAAAAATCAATTTTATAAAAATGCCATGGTAATGTACTGTTAACTTTGGGCACATTCGTTCATGGAGGTACACTTATGTTTGCAATTTTGTGGCACTTTTTAACGTATTTATTTTTATAAAAACAAAATTAGTTGTTCAATGTGTGTATTTTGCCGAAAGCTTATGATAGAACGCGAATTACGACCAAAGACAAAATAATATATGATAAATACTGAGTTTAATGACATTATTTTGTATTCTTGCATAAAGGTCAAGCTAAGTTTAATTTTGTCGGACATTAGCACATTGTTATCATGACGGTAGTTAGTAGTCCTTCTCCCTGTTCCCGGCCAAGCTATATTTTATGATGTATCTGTTAAATCTGTTGCAAGGGACATACTTCAGCAAGTGATATACATCTGTCCTATATGAATTATCTTTTCAAATTATTAATGACCAAACTCCATTAAAGTAGGCCTTGTCCCGAGAATCAAACCTTCGACCTCTCGATCAGATGACTTTAGCGCTACAAACTGAGCTCGTCAGAGGACTTTTCCACATTGTTGATTTATGCGTCAGTACATAACTGATGTAAAATCGATTACCATGGTCTTTGGCGACTATTATGATATAAACATTGTCATCTTACTGTCCCTGGACATTACAACGCCATTAAACCCTTGATTTCGTGCAACATACACAGTTCTATCTTCCCAGAAGGATTACAAATACTTTACGTAAGGAAAAGGGGAGAGAACTTGGGTCTCTAATAGCCCTTATTGAAGAAGAATATTACACAGAAAAAACAACTACAAAACAAGTGTCAAAAACATTTCTTAAAGTAACATTCAATTTAATGAAAACGTCTTGAATAGACCTTTATTATTCAGAAGAAAGCCACCGGGTGCCATGACATTAACATGACTTTTTTCAGAACCTTTAAAAGAATGTTTTAACATGTGCATACAGTTAGTTATCTGAAATGATGCAGTTTGTGAATTATTTCATGTTAATAAGACTTATATAGGTCATATAATAAAATGTGTTGTATTCCAACAGAATTTACCTGAGCTTGACCTTTATGCAAGAATATATTAAACTCAGTATTTACTCCTGAGCTTGACCTTTATGCAAGAATATATTAAACTCAGTATTTACTCTCTATTTTGTCTACGTATGTAAATCGCGTTTTGTCGGGAGCTTTCGCCAAAATACACGTACTGAACAATTAATATTGTTTTTATAAAAATACATGTACATGTAAATACTTTAATAGTCACATCGGTTGTTTTAAACACGTGTATAACCGTATACACGCATACGGAAACTCGCGATTTACTGTAAATTAAGAGTGTAATTATAATGATAAGATAGTTCAAGCTCAGGTTAATTCTGTTTGACTATACTATCATAATTTAATAACGAGAGATGGCCGCGTTGCATCAATATCACCAGTACAAAATTCAGTTGACAACAGCATAATCCTCATAATCTGTATTCAGTAAAAAATTCCCCGATACAATGATTATTCATGTACATTATCTAACATTTCAGTGATGATGAAATTATGTCTGATTTGACGGTTCTTAATTAAGATGATTGCATTAAAATGATCAATACTTATTCAAGAAATATCGATGACAGTATTAGGCAAAGCAGAACTAAATTGCGCGATTTTCTAATTAGATGTATGTTCAAAAGTGCTTCACAATCATAATTATTCTCAATTAATTACCAACTTATAATTTAATCTTCACTGATGCAAAATACTATTATTTCGGAAAATACGAAACTTTACAAGTACAGTAATTAAGTGAAGGTTAGATGTGTGTGCGTAAAAGAAAAACAAATAATGAAAGAAAATCAATATTAAAAAAAAACCAAAGTCTAAAGCAAAACAGTCTTATCGTTTACGCTATAGAGTCCATCAGTAAAAAATGTTGGACATTAAGTACTCTATGGTAATTTTGTATGTTAAATTTTGTGTCGCTTATATCAACCGTAACTTTAAGTTACGAGAGCATTCGTGAAACCGGGTCCAGTACTGCCTGTAGCTGACCTTCTGTTAGTTGTCAGTAAATTTATTTTATCCGTAAGATACATTGTACGTACATTTATCACGTTGGTCAGTTTTCGTCGTTGTTTTTTTTTCAGACAATAAAGTCATAATTAGAGGTGGGGTAGTCCTTGGTCCACCAGGTTCTTACTATTATGATGAAAAAAACAAATTTAATATTCCAAAATCTGGAATATATTTGATGCATTTGTCGGCGACAAATACGAAGGACACGTTTGAACTACATGCTGGCAGGAAAACATTTACTGGTGGATCACAAACCCAGGTAATGTTTCTGAAGAAAGATGAAAAAGTGTACGTCGATATGTTACATTTAGTTGATGAAAAAGGGTTTTCATATGTACACTTAACTATTGTCTTGTTGTCTTGAATATACACAGACAATCAGGATTTTCAACTGTAACTTTTATACATTCATTCAGCAGGGTAAAACTTGACTGAATGATAAGAAATATATGAAGACGAGAATATAATATGATATTCAGTTAATGACAAGTATTACTTATCTTCGCTCTAGAAAAGGGTGTTGAAATTATTGGATCATGTAGTTAGACCTCTAGTGGAACACACTTTAAATATGTATGTATGTAAATATTAGAAACATCATGTGAACTTAAATTTCGAAATATTACAAGCAACGACAGTTTTGAATTTTATGTACAGCTACATATGTAAAGTTTTGGTTTGGTTAAACGTATCGACATATTATATAGGTCATATTACGACGGTCAGTGTGCCTACTCGTCGTTTCTTGAAACGCTAAATCTCTGGATTTAGAAGTTGACCAGTTATAAGCGACATTTTTCCATCTTAGATTTGAAAAGTCCTGCATGATTCGAAATCAGTAGTTGAAGGAAGAATGGTCGTAAAAATTATCATATGACCGTATCCACAAAGCTTGATTTCTTCAGAAAAATAGAATCCGCAACCCCTCGATCTGTAACATTGTGTGCTACCGACTGAGCTAGCCAGACGTGCTATACATGGGTAGCTGAATGTCCAAATTTTACATCAACTTATTTTATTACCAACTTTAATAAAGTGATGAATTTGCTTCCGCCTCACAATTCTAACTTCCTGGACTATTTCTTGTACAAGAACTGGCCTATCACTCCACAAGAAGCTGACAACTCCTGCTTCTACCAAGAGAAATTATTATTGAATATTGAATATTGATGGAGGGACATTATTTGCTACGGTCGCGAATAAAACCCGGAACCTCCCAATTCGGACCTTCGCTTTCCATCCCCGCGTTGTGGCCCACGACTGATGGTCCAACAATAAAATGACTGATAGCTGAAAATGTTCCCAAGACGATAATACTCTTTGAGACTTTTATACCATTTTGCTTACATTTTTTAACCATCATACAAGGTTTTAATTACTATTTGTACCAAGGTCGTCGGTCAAACTAATCACTATCACATCCGTTATGTGACAGTATCATTCCAAAGTATCTTCATCAGTAATTCATGGCAGCAAAATTTTGATAGCATTATATTTATATTCATATATATGTACAGTACCAACCAAAAGTTTGGAGACATTTTCCCTTTGTATGCCTACTGAATAGCTAGAATGTAAAATATGAAAGCTGTTTAATTCGAAATGTATTTTAGCTTGATCATTAGAATTATAACCGAGACTCCAAACAAAGCATAAAAGCTATGCTAAAGAAAATAATTATGTACAATATTCATAACTTTTGGAGTCTTAAGGATGGCAGATGCTTAAACTTATAAATGTGTTGCCTTCATTAGTGATGGCAATCGGTTGGAAAATCCACAATCGATTAATCGGAGAAATCGGTTGGGCGCAACCGACTGACTTTCCGATTATAATCGGTTGGATGCCAAAATCTATATAGCTAAATTCTGGTCATTGTCTTACATAACCATGCAAAATATACATCTACTTCAATGATTTGATGTCTATCATTATTTAATATTTAATTGCCTTGCTTCTTAGCTTTACTTAAACATTATGAAAAAACTAACAAAATAAACTGTATTTTACATGTCTTTAAGTTTATTTGTGTCAATGGATTGTCCCAGAAGGATATCATCATGCAATCTTTGCTTTAGTTGCTTTACAGCACTAGACCTGGCTACCAGGTAGCAATTCTCACTAGCTCGATTTTGAAAAGAGAAATGTCCTTAGTATCTTATTTTTGTACATCTAAGGCATCAAACAATATATTTAATTTGTTTTTCATATTTCTGGGAAATGTCATTCAAAATTTTAGTCACATTATCTACTATAGCTTTATGCAATTGTGTTCACTGTTCAAAGTAATCAGCAACTTATGATATAATGAAATCAACTAATAGGACATTACATAATTCACAAATGAGGAGAGTACTAGTATTCCAGGGTCTTAGTCACTAAAGATCCGTTCTGATCAATTTAATCAAATAACATATTTTTACTAAACAATGTTTATAAATTCGTTTAAATAGGCCTATTTTCCCACAATGAAAAAAAAAATATTTGAAAAAATCCATAACGTGCCGTGTACGAAAATTATTGGGGACGAATGTTTTACATTTACTATGACGTTTTTAATACTTCAAATTACTGTTGTATGTTCTCAACCATAACATCATTATTGAGAAATCATCATGAAATGAACAGCTTTCATTCTCTATGCTTTATGGCAGCTAGTTTTATTAAAATGGTAAAATCGCGGTCCGTGAGAAATTCGTTAATGCTATGACTAATGACCTTGACCAAAAGTTAAGCTTTATCATTTAGAAGCGGTAAGACAAAAAAGTTTGTTTGTCAACGATGAATTTATCACCTTTAATTTGATTGCAAAACGAAACAATGAATGTGTAAAAGAGTGATTACGCAAAACTCTCACACAAAAGTTATACAAGTTAACGTAAAAGTGCGTTCGAGTACATCTTTTTCGGATACAAACATGATTCGGATACGAAAACAGGACTCGCCCGATCGGGCTACTGACTGGTTTTCGCTCGCCTATCGACGATTTCACTCATCTTGGGCGTCGGGCACGTGGGTTAAGTCGAAGAAAAGTTGTTCTTGAACACATTTCTACCGAATCCGCCATTATAGCGCGCACATTATCTCCCTTGGGTACGGGCTAGTTTTTCGCGACGTCGCCGTCCAGAGAAATCGTAATCGATTAATCGTCGCTGAAATTTTTCTAACCGATTTCGGCGACGTCGGCGACAATCGGAACATCACTAGCCTTCATGAAATTTGTTTCATTTTATCACAAACCATACTTCAGTCGTTTGAATAAAATTCAAGAATGACAGTAAATTTGTTTGTCTCCAAACTTTTAGTTAATACTGTAGTTATTTATTGACCAATCACTTTCAGACAACCTTTAGTAATGTTGCAATAGTGATATATTTTTACTTTTCTTAAACAGTTTAACCATCGATGTTTTATAAATGCCGTATTGCTTTTTACCAATACTATTTTCTCTTGTCTATCCGTAACAATATACATTTTTATTTTCACCAATCTACTGTTTGATAATTTGACCTGTAATGATATTTAACATAACATATAGCAAATGTGTTTGGCTGAAATTATTTTTACAACGATTTCATTCATTGGTTTGTTTGTATATACAGTGAAACATCTCCTGAGCAACACTCACCATGAGGGACTTAGATATGTTTGCTATTCAGTAATTGTTGCTCTGCAGAGATTAAATTCCACTAAAATTACGCCTAAGGGGAATATCAAGAGCTGTTAATATGCACAGTATTTGTTAGCAGTGATTATTCTACATACTTGTGGGATTTTGTTATACGTGTAAGTTATTTCTTTCGGAAACAGAAATGAGAATTGGAAAGAAAGAACCGAAACTATGAGGGAATTATATTTAATCAGTAATGTATTCTACCCGGCATTTAATGCTTAGAGCTCTTGTTTATATCTTTAAAAATCACGTTTCTATAGTGCCCGCTCTATCAGGTATTTAACATCTTTACAGAATTTTAAGTAGCTTAGGATTCATGAATTGCCACAAAGAAATATTACATACATGTAGTTGACAATCACTCTCTCTGTAGATATTATGCACCAAACAGAAACATGTGATCTAGTCTAGTATTGATGATAAACAAACGCATGTGCATTTAGTAAGATTAAAAAAGCAAATTGGCGTGCATGTTGTTTAAATTTCATGAACTTAACCGATCATTTAATTTTTTATAACCAGCTGTCTTTTCGCACATGTTGTTAGGTTATAATATGTATAGGTATTTGTGCTTCGATCATGATGTGCTCACTTATGTTTAATCTATCTAGATGCATACATGGTGTACTTTGATTAATGAATTATATTATATATCCATTGTATTTTTTATATACTGTACAACTGAACCTATTGTAAATGTATTTAGTCACATTAATCAATTTGATCTGTCAGTTGAGCAAACGATAACCTCGCAGATATAAATACCCACTACGGTACTTCTGTACGAAATAATTTAGTACACGTGCAATCGTTTTATACTTTCAATTTTGGACTACTCTGTTAACGAGAAAAACGTGTTTTCGCGAGTTAGTGGTACAGTTCCTAAGTATTGATTCTAGTGAAAACAAAATAAATTGTTTATTACGCGTGGCTCAGTCATGAAAGTGTAGTTATCATCAAAAGTTAGATTATTATACAATGTTTCTGAATATAGCCATTCCTCTTTAGGTTTTTTTGAAAAGTAGATTCGTCTTTTGTTATATTGACCCCTAAGTTAAAACATCATTTATTCTCGCCATCAATGACACAGATGTACGGTGATTACCAAATGCATGTTGAGTATTTAAATCAATAGGGTTAATGTATACACCACTGACAATGATATGTACCCATAAATAGTATGGTTTTTACAAATAAAGTTCGCTTTAATCAAACAATATTTTTTACATTCTATGTTCCAACATACTGTACCAGTCTTAGACACCTGTGAGTCCATAGAATATATCAACTTACTTGAAGTTTAGTTCATCAAACACATGCAAACACCACATATACATGAACAAATAAGAACTGACCATATTAAGTCTACTTATACATAACTCGTTTAAATGATAAGATTTCACTGTCCGGTTTATTGTCACAATCTTCTATGGCTATAACCCGTACATTATGAAGTTTCCCTAAACAACTATCATCATCAGGAGCAATATTTTAATGGTGAGGTGTGGAACTGTTACGCTCTTCACAAAAATTCTTTCGAAACAATTTTCATCAGTCAGTAGCAGGAAACATTAATAATATGCTATCTTTTGCTGATCTATTCGAAATATTATACAAATTGTGTAGAATGGTGTATACCTTGGAATATCATATCTTTGTTATGCTCATTATATGAAACTGGCTGACGAAGATTTGTTTCGTAAGAATTTTTTTGAAAAGCACCAGTGATTTATATTATTATACACTACAGTTGGTGAATGTTTAACTTTTTGAATAAATTTTAAAAAGAAGATTCGGTCAAAAAACAATTCACGTTAAATGTATAGGTAATAAGTTAATGTATTTTATTTTTTGAATCTTTACTGCTGCATGAATTTGCACCAACAATAATTCGTTTACATTCTGAAGATAACGTGACTAGATACGTGTCATCTCAGATCAGATATCTTCGTACTTCAGCATGTGCAGTATTGCCAAATGTCTGTTTTATCTAATTATCATTCCAAGATCTTTGTTTACGTACGTATTCTAGGAAAATTAGATAAAACATTAACCAGTTAGCTTATCTGCTCTCTCAAACAAATTATCTTACAGGCTGAAATTGTTTGGAGAAGTTTGTAGATAACATTTTAAAATGGATTTTATAATTTTACAACTGTGGTTAAAAGTTTTTATGGTGACAAACATAGTATGTACAGTAACAGGAAATATGTCGGTTGATGTAGCATTCTCTCTTTTAAATGACCGACTGGATAACTTAGCAATTAAAGTATATGCTATAGAAAGTGAATTAAAAACTAGCGTGGCTTCTATCAATAATCGAATAGACACTATGGAAATGTCATATGATTCTGTTTTTAAACAAAAACCGTCTGAACAAGCAGACCAAGTTACAAGTGATGGACACGATGGGTCGAATCAAATGACTACAAGCAGAAGGGAACATAATGTGATGCATGCTTTTAAGGCCGAAAAAGTGTTTATTAGAAAGTCGTTGGATGCCTTTGAAAGGAAGTTTGCAGTATTTCAAAGTTCTGTAACAGATAATGTAAATGCCATGAATGAAACAATTGAACAAATAAAATTTCAATCTAGTGAAAAACTTGAAGAGTGTGTTAGTAAACAAAACGAATTTAAGATTCAAATGACAATAAAATCAAATCAAGCAGTGGAAGAAATTAACGCTCAAGTTAGAGAAGCTCTCCAGAACGCAACAATTGAACAAGAACTGTTTTTTAATACAATGGAATCTGCAATCAGTAATGTTAACTCTTCTGCAATGTCCACTTCAAAATGGATCAAACAAGAACTGGACACAACGATCAGGAATCAAGTAACATCAATAATCAAAGGTATTGTATTAATGTATTATTTTATCATCATATAGTTCTTAACCATATTTCATGTTTTTGGTTGGGCTTATCGCCTTAGTAACACATTGTATAAGTTTGAATTATAACGCGGTCAGTCGACCAATACACTGTTCCTTGCTAGGCTAAATCTCTTGATGTAGCTGTAAAGACAGTAACAAGAGGCATACTTCTTTCAGTTACTGTAAACTGCTCTGCAGAATCAGTGTTAGAAAGAAACAATAATAGACATTATTTATGAACAAGCTTCGTGAAAGTATGGTTTGTCCGGATATCGAACCAACGACCACTCGGTCAGACGATATTTGCTCAACCAACAGAGCTTGTCGGGCGGCTTTTTCACCTTGTTGATTTGTGTTTAAATATATAGCTGATGTAGTAGCCGTGACCGTCGTGTTGTTGCAATTGTACCCTTGATGACTGTTATGATATGTACATGGTCATTTAACGGGCCCTTTCCATAACTAGATCCATAGACTCTAGATTTTTAGTTCTATCCTCACCGAAGGCAGGCAACAGGTCTACTTCATAAAGAGAAAGAGGAAAAAAGAACAAGGAGTCTGTAATTACCCCTTATTGCAGTAGAATATAACTGTTATAGAAACTCAAACAAAACCATATATCGTCAAAAGATCAGGGTTTTTTTGTTTGATTGTTTTTGCCGATCTCAGGGACATTTAAATATAAGTATAAAGCATACGTTTATGAATAGTTACACGTTTTAAAGACTCAAGATGGTACTATGAAAATGTAATACTATAATATACAATAACAACAGCACTTAATTGAATGATATAGATGGCCACATTTAACTGACCACTACTAAATATAGTGATTAAGATGAAATAGGAAATTGACCGCTTTAGACTTGCCGGTACTTATTTGAGTGATAAAAATGACCGCTATACGCTGACCGTATTTAATGAATAAAAATGTCCAACTTTAACTGAGCTGACCAGTACTTTATTATGTAATAAAGATAATTGCCATTAGCTTTTCGGTACTCAATTATGTTACAAAAATTACCGACTTTAGCTGACCTTAACCCAATTAAGAAATAACGATGACTACCTACAGCTAGCCAGTAATTATTTGAGTGATAAGGATGACCGCTATATGCTGACCGTACTTATTTAATTGATAAAAATATCGAACTTTAACTAATCTGACCAGTACATTATTATGTAATAAAAATGGTCGCCTTCAGTGGTACTGAACTAAGTAATGAAATTGACAGTGCTGGCTGAGCGGTACTTAATTGAGTGATAAAGATGGTCGGCTAATTGACCCTCTGCTATTTATGTCAGTATATAATGTCTTTTATCCGTTAGATACATTGTATATACATTTTTCACGTTGGTCATTTTTCAATTTTCAGACAATAAAGTTGCAGTTAAATGTTCGATGCTCTTTTATTCATCTAACCGGGAGCTTTTACTTTTCAACTGTGCTCATTATAAAAGTGACAAAGATGGCAGGTTTAAAATTCCAAAATCTGGAATATATTTAATTCATTTGTCGCCATCAAATATGAAGGACACATTTGAACTCCATGCTGGTTTTAGTACATTTACTGGTGGATTACAAACTCATGCTATTTATCTTTACTATAATCACGAAGTGTACGTCACATGGTTACAAGCAGAAAATACCTATGCTACAAGTACAGAATTATATATTTTCTTACTGTCTTGAAATAAAACATACAGTCAGGAGTTTCCACTTTAACTTTTATACATTCACAGAGCAGGGTAAAACTTGACTGAATGATAAGAAATATATATATATGAAGACCAGAATATAATATGATATTCAGTTAATGACAAGTATTACTTATCTTTGCTCTAGAAAACGGTGTAAAAAATATTGGATCATGTAGTTAGATGTCTATAGGAACTCTTTTAATATGTATGTATGTGAATATTAGAAACATCCTGTGAACTTAAATTTCGAAAAATTACAAGCAACAAAAGTTTTGAATTTTATGTACATTTATATGTATAAAGTTTTGGTTTGGTTAAACGTATCGACATATTACGACGGTCAGTGTGCTTACTCATCGTTTCTTGAAACGCTAAATCTCTGGATTTAAAATGACCATTTATAAGCGACATTTTTCCATCTGAGATTTTAAAAAGTCCTGCATGATTCGGAATCAGTAGTAGGAGGAAGAATGGTTGTAGAAATAATCATATGACCGAATTCCACAAATCTTGATTTCTTCAGAAAAATAGAATCCGCAACCCCTCGATCAGTAGCATTGTATGCTACCGATTGAGCTAGTCAGACGTGCTATACATGGGTAGCTGAATGTCCAAATTTTACATCAACTTATTTTATTACCAACTTTAATAAAGTGATGAATTTGCTTCCGCCTCACCATTCTAACTTCCTGGACTATTTCTTGTACAAGAACTCGCCTATCACCCCACAAGGAGCTGACAACTCCTGCTTCTACCAAGAGAAATTATTATTGAATATCGAATATTGACGAAGGGACATTATTTGCTATGACCGTGAATAAAACCCGGGATCTCCTAATTCGGACCCCGCTTTCCA
The DNA here is from genome assembly GCA_025267735.1 of Mactra quadrangularis. Taxonomy (NCBI): domain Eukaryota; kingdom Metazoa; phylum Mollusca; class Bivalvia; order Venerida; family Mactridae; genus Mactra; species Mactra quadrangularis. Next base: position 17,564,277 of record CM046304.1, read on the forward strand.
TCCCTGCGTTGTGGCCCACGACTGATGGTCCATAGTCGATAGTACTCTTTGAAACTTTTATAACACTAGATGGGAGCCCAGGTAATGACAATAAAGGGAAATAACCGCTGCGGGGAGTTTGGTCTATTTTAGTTTTATCTAGAACTATTTTAAGACACAAAAAACCCACTTTTTTATTGATTTTTGGCATTTTTTGCAAATATCAAGAGGCTTTGTCAAAAAAGAATTGTCAACTTGATATGCCGGTATATAGGTGCTCCAGCGACAAACAAAAGATTTATTCAAAGCTGCGCAGTTTCTTAAAAAAACAGGAAACTCGTAAATTTAATAGAATAGATTTTGCTGACATTTCCTAACCATTATACAAGGTTTTAATTACTATTTGTTCCAAGGTCGTCGATCTAACTAATCACTATTACATCCGTGTTGTGACAGTGTCATTCCTAAGTATCTTCATCAGTAATTCATGGCAGCAAAAGTTTGATAGCATTATATTTTTATTCATGTATATGTACAGTACCAACCAAAAGTTTGGAGACATTTTCCCTTTGTATGCCTACTGAATAGCTAGAATGTAAAATATGAAAGCTGTTCAAAAATTCGAAATGCATTTTAGCGTTGATTTGATCATTAGAATTATAACCGAGACTCCAAACATAGCATAAAAGCTATGCTAAAGAAAATAATTACAATATTCCTAGTATAAGAGGGTTTAGGATGTCAGATGCTTAATCTTATAAACGTGTTGCCTTCATGAAATTTGTTTTCATTTTATCACAAACCATACTTCAGTCGTTGAAATAAAATTCAAGAATGATAGTAAATTTGTTTGTCTCCAAACTTTTAGTTAATACTGTAGTTATTTATTGACCAATCAATTTAGGACAAACTTTAATATTGTTGTATTAGTTATATATTTGTACTTTTCTTGAACAGTTTAACCATCGTTGTTTTATAGATGCCGTATTGCTTTTTACCAATACAATTTTCTCTTGTCCAGCCGTAACAATATCCATTTTCATTTTCACCAATCTTCTGTTAGATAATTTGACCTGTAATAATATATAACAAAACATATATAAAATGTGTTAGGCCGAAATTATTTATAACAACGATTTCCTTTCATTGGTTCTTTAGAATATACAGTGCAACATCTCTTTAGCAACACTCACTATGAGGGACTTAAATATGTTGCTATTCAGTGGCTGTTGTTATGCATAGGATTTATTCGCAGTGATTATGCTGCATACTTGTGGGATTTTGTTACGTGTGTAAGTCATTTATATTGATCAGTGGTGCTTTTCACAAAAATTCTTACGAAAAAACTCTTCGTAAGTCCAAAGTAAGACACATTAATAGTACGCTCGTCTTTGGGCTTATCAATTTTAAATTTTATAGAATTGTGTAGAATTGCGTATACATTTTGAATATAATATCATACTTATGCTTATTATCCGTCTGATTTTGAAATGCTAATTATAGGAAACTGACTTACGAAGATATTTTTCGTAAGAATTTTTGTAAAAAGCACCACAGAATCAGCAATGAGAATAAGAAAGAAAGAACCGGAACTATGAGAGAATAACAATAAATAAGTAATTTATCCTACCCCAAAGTGATCTTTAAGAAGGAAAACCTATTGACCAAATAACCCTATCTTTATTCGGCACCGTTGCTTTATTCGGCAGTCACGTGATTACGCATTGACGGACTACTTGTCTGCATAATCATAACATTAGGCATCAAAAGCGGCTGCGTTTCATTCTTTTAACGACAACCTTACAAATATATTTTACTCAAAAAAATCTTATAAGGGATTTTACAAACAATTTCAATATAGATCTAAATCTTAAATCACTTACTTCATCATTCAAATTTAATAAAATTTCAAACGTCGACGCTGTACAGTGCCTAACTCCTAAATTTGCGTTTAAATCCTTTCTGTGTATAAGTTGACGAATATCCAGCCATTATACAGTAAATACATAGGTTGACTATTGTTTTACCAAAGCCAAGCCACGCATAAATTAAATATAATGAAACTGGCCTCAAAAAATCATCATCGTCATTCACGACACAGACCGTCCTGGCCATTTTCTGAAAATTGTTGACATCTTTCAGCGTCGCTGGCTCGCTGCGGGTGTATTTCCCTTAGTAATCCTTTCATCAAAATATCCTATCGTCTATTTAAAGTTTGAATAACAAATTATCCTGATAATATTGGTTAAATCCATGATAAATAATAGTAAACGCGTCAAATGACGAATACTACAAACGCTCCTAAATACGACCGCCATGTTGACAACAAACTTTGCTTACATGACGTCATAAAAACTGATTCGTCCTCGGAAAATTCGCAAGTGATTTATTCGTCCAAAAATGAATTTTTCCTTGTTTATTTATAAACCGAGATTTTTTAGTATTTTCTCTTCTTCTTTCATTTAAAATATTGCCTTTACTAATATATAATGGAGTCAATCATCGGGATTATTTCTTGACGCGCAAACAGTTAAAAGACCGTTTAACACAATTACTGCGCTTCAATTCGGCCATCTGAATTTAAAGCATGTTAAACGCAGAATTTTCGAATTTTAAATTAGTCATTTAAGCAAATGCGAGTAGGATAAATAGAATATTAGGTTAGTGTCAATCTGTACTTCGTTTATCCGGCTCGTCTCCAAATGGATTATTCGACTCGGCAAGCCTCGCCGAATAAACCTTTCTCCAACTTGCCGGATAAACTAGATACAGATTGGCACTAACCTAATATTCTCAATGTATTCTACCCGGCATTATATGCTTAGAGCTCTTGTTCATATCTTTTAAGATCTTGCTTGTATAATGCCTGCTCTATCTGGTATTTAACATATACATAGAATTTTAATTAGCCTAGGATTCATAAACAGATTAGCAATCTCTCTCTTCAGATATTAAGCAGTAAGCACCAACCGAAAGCATGTGACCTTGTCTAGCATTGATGATAAACAAACGTAAGTGCATTAAGTGAGATTTATAAATAGCAAATTGGCGTGCATGTTGTTCAATTTTCATGAACAAAACATAACCAGCTGTCTTTTCGCACATGACGTTAGGTTTTGACATGTAAAGGTATTTGTGCTTCTATCATAATGTACTCATTCATGTTTAATCTGTCTAGATGTATACATGATGTTCTTTGATTTATGAATTATATCATATATCCATTGTATCTTTTTATACTGTCAAATTGAAACTATTGTAAGTTAATTTTGTTACATTTTTCTTTTTTTCAACTGTCAGTTGCAAATACATCAACCTTGCTTATTTAAATACCAACTACAGTACTTCTGCATAAAACAATTTAGTTCACATGCAATCTTATTTTACTTTCAATTTTGATCCGTTTAATGGGAAAAACGTGTTTTCCGCGGTTTTGTGGTACAGTTCCAAAGTATAATGAAAACAAAATAAATTGTTCATTACGCGTGGCTCAGTAGATAAGAGTGTAGTTATCATCAAAAGTTTTTGGATAGATTATTATACAATATATCTGAAAATAGTCATTCCGCTTTGGTTTTTTTTGAAAGGTAGACTCGTTTTTTGTTAGATTGACACGCCAAGGTAAAAAATCACTAACTCTCCTCATCGATTACATAGATATCCGTATTTATGTACGGTGATTACCGAACACTTGTTGAGTATTTAAATAAGTGGAGGTAATGTATACGCCACTGACACATGAATAAAATTATCAATAATATGTACCCATGGATAGCATGGCTTTGATAAATAAAGTTCGCTTTAATCCAACAATTAGTTCGACATTCTATGTTCCAACATACAAACTGTACCAGTCTAAGACCGGTTCATGGTCACACTCTTCTATGGCTATAACACGTACACTGTGAAGTTTTCCTAAACATCTATTATCATCATTAACATTTTCTAATGGTGATGTATGGAACTGTGGTGCTTTTCACAAAAATTCTTTCGAAAAAGTTTCGTCAGTCAAATGCAAGAAACATTAATAATACACTATTTTGGTAATATATTTGAAATATTATGCAAATTGTGTTGAATTGTGTATACCCTTTGAATATCATATCATTGTTATGGTTATTATCCGTCTGACTTTGAAATGCTAATTATATGAAACTGACTTACGAAGATTTGTTTCGTAAGAATTTTGTGAAAAACACATCTGATTTATATTACTATACTCAACAGTTGTTGAGTGTTTCACTCTTTGAATAAAAGTTAAAAAGAAGATTCGGTCACAAAAACAACTCAAGCTAAATGTATAGGTTATCAGTTAATTTATACATTATTTGAATCTTTACTGCTGCAAGTGTTTGCGAAGAGAGTATGTTTCCATTCTGAAGATCACGTGACTAGATACCTGTTCTCTTAAATCAGATATCTTATCTTCATACTTCAGCATGTGCAGTATTGCCAAATGTCTGTTTTTATCTAATTATCATTCCAACATCCTTGTTTACGTACGTATTCCTGGAAAATTAGATGAAACATTAACCAGTTAGCTTATATACTCTCTCAAACAAATCATTTCATAAGCTGAAATTGTTTGGAGAAGTTTGAAGATAACTTTATGAAATGGATTTTATATTTTTACAACTGTGGTTAAAAGTTTTTATTGTGACAAACATATTATGTACAGTAACAGGAGATATGTCGGTTGATGTAGCATTCTCTCTTTTAAATGACCGGCTGGATAACTTAGCAATTAAAGTTTATGCCATAGAAAATGAATTAAAAACTAGCGTGGCTTCTATCAATAATCGAATAGACACTATGGAAACGTCATATGATTCTGTTTTAAAACAAAAACATACTGAACAAGCAGACCAAGTTACAAGTGATCGACACGATGTGTCGAACCAAATGACTGCTAGCAGAAGGGAACATAACGTGGTACATGCTTTAAAGGCCGAAAAAGTATTTATTAGAAAGTCGTTGGATGCCTTTGAAAGAAAGTTTGCAGTATTTCAGAGTTCCGTAACAGATAATGTAAATGCCATGAATGAAAGTATTGAACAATTAAAACTTCAATCTGGTGAAAAACTTGAAGAGTTTGTTAGTGAACAAAACGAATTTAAGAATCAAATGACAATTAAATCAAATCAAGCAGTGGAAGAAATTAACGCTCAAGTTAGAGAAGCTCTCCAGAACGCAACAATGGAACAAGAACTGTATTTCAATACAATGGAATCTGCAATTAGTAATGTTAACTCTTCTGCAATGTCGACTTCAAAATGGATCAAACAAGAACTGGACACAAAGATCAAGAATCAAGTTACATCTATAATCAAAGGTATTGTGTTTATGTATTTTTCTCATCATCATATAGTTCTTCACCATGTTTTATGATTTTTGGTTGGGCTTATCGCCTTAGTAACACATTGTATAAGTTTGAATTATAACTCGACCTATACACTGTTCCTTGCTAGGCTAAATCTCTTGATGTAGCTGTAAAGACAGTAACAAGAGGCATACTTCTTTCAGTTACTGTAAATTGCTCTGCATGATTTAGAATCAGTGGTAGAAAGAAACAATAATATACTTTATTTATGAACAAGCTCCATGAAAGTATGCCTTGTCCGGATATCGAACCAACGACCTCTTAGTCAGATGACATTTGCGCTACCAACAGAGCTCGTCGGGCGGCTTTTCCACCTTGTTGATTTGTGTTTAAATATATGGCTGATGTAGTAGCCATGACCGTCGTCTTGTTGTAATTGTACCCTTGGCGACTGTTATGATATGTAAAATGTCATTTGAAGGGCCCTTGACATGACTAGATCCTTAGACTCTAGATTTGTAGTTCTATCTTCACCGAAGGCAGACAACAGATCTACTTAATGAAGAGAAATAATAAAGAACTAGTAGTCTGTAATTACCCTTATTGCAGTAGAATATTACTGTTTTAGAAACATATATACATTGTACACATATATATCATGTTGATCATTTTCATTTTGCAATTTTCAGACAATACATTTACAGCTAGATGTAATATGACATTTTATCGATCAAACCGACAGCTTAGAAGTTCTTCCTGTTATTTTGGTCTTAAATATACAACCAAAGAAATAAGGATTCTAATTAAAAAATCTGGACTATATTTAATTTATTTGCGTCCAGTATACATATATATGGAGGACACATTCGAACTCCACGTTGGTCCGGTTAATACATATACTGGTGGATTACAAACTATTGTAGAATATATATCTAAATGGGAATATGTGTACGTCAAAATGTTAAAATTTAACAGTCCTTCTTCGGTCTCAAGTATATATTTGAATATTGCCTTGCTGTCTTGAATATAAACAAACAATCAGAAAATTCCACTTTAACTTCTATACATTCACAGAGCAGAGTAATGCCTCAGTCCCATAAAATCGTGGCTTGTTGCGGACCCGTACGTGCAGACAGTCGTAGGCCGTGGGAAGCCTTGCGTATAAAGGTGACGGTACGCACATGGTACAAAACAACACACCCGTATGAAGCCGGAGATGGAAGATATGCATGTTTAATCCATACTTGGCCACGATTTCTTTCATGATTTGACTTTGAAACTGATACATGTATCCTGGGCTCATCTCACGGACCATGATAAAAACGTAACAGTCCGTACAGGTACGAAAGAGTTCGTACGGGTCCTTGCGGAGCTTAAACGCACGGCGCCCGTACGGTGCCCTCACGGCTACTTTTATGTTTATGGGATTGTAGCATAAATTTAAACTTGACTGAATGATAAAAAATATATACATGGAGACGAGAAAATATGATATGCAGTTAATGACAAGTGTTGATTATCTTCGCAGTAAAAAATGGTGTTGAATTCTAGGTACACACCTAGTTGAAGCTCGTAAGGCAGGACGTAGTGCATCAATTAAATTTGATAAACTTATAATTGACGGTGAAGTGTTTAAAATGGACCCAACTCAAAGAAACCTGTGAAAGTTGGCCATAATACAACACAGACTGATGTTGGTGATGATGATTCATTTACATAGGATAACGGTCAAGGTCAGTTACCACATAATATACAAACAGTATTAAGTATTGTAATGTGGAACATTGAAGGTTTGAAAAAATACGCATGTAACTTTAATTTTATCAACTATTTGAAGCAATATGATATTATTTGTTTAGTGGAAACCTGGGCGAACACTAAATCTGAATTTGACGACTTTTTACCAAGTTTTAAATGTTTTGACCATGTTCGACACAGAACTAGTGGTATACGGAATAGAAGCGGTGTAGCCGTTTTTGTTAGACAATCTTTTGTTAGTTTACTACATATAACTCATATATATATAAACAATTTGATAACTGTGTTCTTTTAAATTGTAAAACATCTATTTTTGATGCATGTAGAGATATCATACTTTGTTGTGCATATGTATCACCAGAAGGTTCGCCTATCTATCTCCAAAGCGATGAAAAAATGGAATAAAACTTCTTGAAAATCTTTTGCAAAGAGTAAAATCTGATTATCCTAACTGTGCGTTTTTTGTAGCCGGAGATATGAAAGCTCGATGTAAAGATTTTCTTGATTATATACCGTCTGACTCACTTGAATTAATTTTTGGAGATTCAGATTATAACGGAGATTATTTCGATATTCCAAGGAACTCTAAGGATAACACTAGATATAATTCATTTGGTGTATCATTAGTTGATATGTGTTGTTTATATACATATTGTAAACGGGCGAGTTGATGGTGACATTTCTTGTGAATACACATGTACAGCAAACAACGGAGCCGGTGTAGTTGATTATAATATTGTTTCGTCTGATATTTTTCACCATACGTCTTATTTTAATATTCATGACAGAGGTGAATCCGTTCATTTTCCATTAGTTTGTAGCCTACAGTTAAAGCGTTTTATTCGTACAAATACATGCACAAATAATAAAACTTGCTCTGCTGACTTATTCTATAAATGGTCTGATGAAAAGTCGGATGTGTTTATTTATACATTTCACTCTCAATTGGAACAATTTCGTACTATTGTAACTCAGATTATTTGTGACAATGTAAACCAGGTTGTAAATTTATTAATTCAAATGTTTCAAACATCTGCTAAATGTATGCAGATTAAAACGAAAAATGTTGTAGGCTACAAACAATGGAATGCTGAATGGTGGGACGATGAGTGTGAAAATTCAAGATCCCACAAATGCTCTATGTTACGTATATTTAGACTCACAGATAATAGAAATGATGTCGCAATCTATATTGATGCCAGGAATAATTTTACATCTTTATGTCGAGTTAAACGGCTAGTATATGAAACGAGACTTCGTAACGAACTTGTTATTGCAAGACACAATCAATCTCAGTTCTGGCGATGTGTTAAAACTAGTAAAGTCTCACAAAAAGTGATTTCAACTATTCCACCAAATGATTGGTTATCATATTTTAAAACTCTGTTTTCAAACCAAAACCAATCAGACAATATATCGATGGTAGAAGATATAAACCACACACTCATTGACGCGGCGCACTGTTTAAACGATCCGTTCTCGGTAAACGAAATAAGACATGCGATCAATAAGTTAAAAATGTCTAAATCTCCCGGTCCAGACGGCATTGGGGCTGATTTTTAAAGCTACGATCGATCACATTGATGTTATTTAAACAAACATATTTAATGCAGTTTTTGACTCAGGAGAATTTTCTGACACGTTGTTTCAGAATATTCATAAATCTGGGTCGCCAGATGCTCCGAATCATTTCCGAGCAATTTCTTTAATAAACATTATAAGCAAAATTTTTACGTCATTTTTTAACAATAGGCTCTCTAAATGGGCATATGAAAATAATATTATAATAGATGAATCACAAGCTAGATTCCGAACCGGCTATTCCACCGTTGACAATATTTTTACATTACAAAGTATTGCTCAGAAATATCTAAGTAAACCAAAGGGAAGGTTTTACTGCATTTTTGTAGATTTTTCAAAAGCATGCGATCGTATTAGACATAATAAATTATGGGAGAGCCTTGCACGAAAAAGAGTTTATGGAAAATTTCTTAAAATATTTCAAGCTTATACGAAAAACTATCGGCATGTATTCGAACCCCTAATGGACTCACCGAGTATTTTAAATGTTCAATTGGCACAAGACAAGGATGTGTTAGCAGCCCGTTATTATTTTCATTGTTCATAGATGACTTATCTTCTTTATAACGTAGAGAATGTGGTTCTGGAATCTTTATTAATAATGACATACCAGATATCCTCAATATTTTGTTCGCTGACGATATTGCAAATTGTGCCGAAACAGCAATCAAACTTCAAAAACAAATCGATACCGTTGATTTATTCTGTCAACAAACCGGTATGGAAGTTAGTGTAAATAAAACAAAAATTATCGTTTTCAGAAATGGTGGACCTCTGCGTAGTTATGAAAAATGGTTTTATAGGAATTCATTAATTGAAGTAGTATCATTTTATAGGTACATGGGTATACTCTTTATTCCTAAACTATCATGGACCCGCGCGAAGATCACGCTCGCAGCACAAGCTAGAAAAGCTATTATGTCAATACATGCATCCAACGAAAATTTGGATATTTTGAACATGAAGATATTTTTAAGCTCTTTGATACAATGGTTAAGACTATTCTTTGTTACGGTAGCCAAATTTGGGGGTTCGAATACTGTCATCAAATTGAATCTATTCATGCCAATTTTTGTAAAAAATATCTTGGTTTATCAAGACATATAAATAGCATGGCTCTTGGAGAATGCGGTAGAATTGCTTTGTGTTCAACTTACTACGTACGTTGTATTCAGTATTGGCGTCGTCTGTTAGAAATGGAATCTCATAGATACCCACGTAATTGTTATTTGATGCTTAAACAACAAGACGACATTGGTCGTCATGACTTGGCAAGTAAAGTAAAGGCATTACTTTTTCGTTATGGTTTCGGTCATGTGTGGTTAACACAAGAGTTAGGATACTCAAAGGCATTTTTGTTTTTATTTAAACAAAGAGTAGTGGACTGTATTAGGCAGGATTGGAGCAATGATATATACATGCATCTAATAGATGTACTTGATATCAAAACTTCAAATCTCTGCTTGATGTAGAACGCTATCTCACTTGTAATATGCCATTTTATCTTAGGAAAGCATTATGTCGTTTTCGCTGTTCTAACCATAAACTATGTATAGAAACCGGACGTCACAATAATATAGACAGGCAACTGCGATTTTGTAATTTTTGTTTAATGCACGAGGGTATCGTGGTAATTGAAGATGAAATTCATGCATTCTTCTTTTGTAAATTATACTCAGACATTCGTTTACAATTTATTCATAATATATATCTTAGTAAGTGTTACAATGAATATTATAGAATCATGTCAACCCAAAATAATGAAACAATTAAAAGATGTTCCACATTCATATATCACCTCCTTAAAATTAGAAATGCTTTCCAGCAATGGTGAAGTATTACATGAGTGCATTACCTTTATTACCTCTATAACTAGTAAATTGTATAATTTGTTATTATCATGGTGAACCTTTATAATACTACTATTTTGAAACATATGTATGTAATGGGCTGGAGGCCTAAATCAATTAATAAAAGTTGTTGTTGTTGTTGTAGTTGTTGTTAATCATGTAGTTAGATGTTAAGTGGAACACACTTTGAATATGTATGTATGTATATATTAGAAACATCAAGTGAACTTAATTTTCAAAAAAATTGAAAGTTGACCAATAAGAGACATTTTTCCATCAGAGATTTAAAAAAGTCCTACAAGATTTGGAATCAATAGAAGGATGAAGAATGGCCGCAGAAAATATTGTATGACCAAACTCGTCATAGTTTGCTTTCTTCAGAAAAATAGATCCCACAACCCCTAATCAGTAGTATGACATACTATCAACTGAGCTAGCCAGGCGGGCTGTACAAGTGTAACCAAATGTCCAATTACATCAATAAATTTTACAGCAATTTAAATAAAGTGATGAACTGCGTCCTCCTAACCATACTAGCTTCCATGACACTTTCTTGTACAAGAACTCGCCTATCTCTCACAAGAAGCTGAGAACTCCTGCTTGTACCGAGGAAAAGTGATATTGAATATCGAATATTGATGGAGGGACATTTTTTGCTACGGTCGTGAATAAAACCCGGGACATTCGAATTCGAACACCACTCGCCATTTCTGCACTGTAGACCACGGCTGTTTGTTGAGATATATAAAACTCATAGGTCAAAAAGTTTCTTATACAGTAGTACTTTTTGAGTCTTTCATACCATTTTGTTGACATTTCTTAATCATCATACATACAAAGATTTGATTACTATTTGAATCAAGTTCGTCGGTGAAACTAATCACTATCACACCCGTTATGTGACATTATCGTCCCAAAGTATCATCATCAGTAATTCATGGCAACACTATTTTGATAGTATTATATTTATTTATATACGTACAGTATCAACCCAAAGTTTGAAGACTTTCATTGTAAAATCAGATCCAGACCTGAACCTTTTGAAATGCATTTTATTGTCAATTTGATCATCATAATAATAACCGAGACTCCTAGCATATCATAAAAGATATGTTAAAGAAAATGATTACAATATTAATAGTTTAAGGAAGATTAAATATGTCAGATGCTGAATCTTATAAACGTGTTGCATTCATAAAACTTCTTTTCATTTTATCACAAACTATACTTAAGTGTATTAAAAAAATAATAATTCTACAAAAAAATCATCAAATTTCAAGAATGATAGTAAATTTTGTTAGCCTCCAAACTTTGGTTTGTACTGTAGTTATTTATTGATCAATCAATTTAGGACAAACTTTAATATTGTTGTATTAGTTATATATTTGTTCTTTTCTTAAACAGTTTAACCATTGATGTTTTATATATGCCGTATTGCTTTTTACCAATACGATTTTCTCTTGTCCAGCCGTAACAATAACCATTCTCATTTTCACCAATCTTCTGTTTGATAATTTGACCTGTAATAATATATAACAAAACATATATAAAATTTGTTAGGCTGAAATTATTTTAAACAACGATTTCATTCAATTGCTTCTTTAGAATATACAGTGCACACTCACTTGAACAAAACCCTGGGAGGGACTTTTATGTTGATGACCATGGGTTGTTGCCATTTAGAGGTAAAATTCAACTAAAATTACGCCTAAGGGGTATATCAGAATTTGTTGATGAACATAAGATTTGTTCTCCTTAGAGGGCGGATTGGCAATGGTTACATTGTATTCTTGTGGATTTTGTTATGAGTGTAAGTCAATTCTTTTGAATGAGAATAAGAAAGAAGAAGCCGGAGCTATGAGAGAATAATATTGAATGTGTAATGTATTCTACACGGCGCGATATGCTTCTCTTGTTTATACATCTTTTAAAATCACGTTTGGATTATGCCTGTTTTATTTTTGGTATTTTACATTTTCGCAGAATCGTAAGTAAGATTCATAAATTTCCACAATGAAATAATGTATAGTTGGCAATCTCTCTCTTCAGATATTAAGCAGTAAGCACAAACCGAGAGCATGTGACCTAGTCTAGCATTGATGATAAACAAACGCATATTCATTTAGTAAAATGTATAAATAGCAAATTGGCGTGCATGTTGTTCAATTTTCATGAATTGAACATTGCTTTTGTTATATTATAACCAGTTGTCTTCTCGCACATGACGTTAGGTTTTGACATGTATAGGTATTTGTGCTTCTATCATAATGTACTCATTCATGTTTAATCTGTCTAGATGTATACATGATGTTATTTGAATTATGAATTAAATTATATATCCATTGTATCGTTTTATATATTGTAAAATTGTAACCATTGTAAATTTATTTTGTAACATTTTTCTTTTTTTCAACTGTCAGTTGCGAATACATTAACCTCCCTGATTTAGATACCCACTACAGTACTTCAGTATAAAACAATTGTAGTAGACATGCAATCTTTTTATACGTTTAATTTTGGACTCATCCGTTTTCGGGAAAAACGTGTTTTGGCGAGTTTGTGGAACAGTTCCAAAGTATTAATTCTAGAGACAAAATAAATTGTTTATTACGTGTGGCTAAGTAGGTGAGGATGCGGATATTATTAATTGTTTTATATAGATTATTATACAATATTTATGAATATATTAATTTCTCTTCGTTTTTTGAAAGGTAGACTCGTTTTTTGAAAGGTAGACTTGTCTTTTGCTAGAATGACACACCAAATTTAAAATCACTTTTCTCACCATCTTTCAAAATATATTCGTATTTATGTACAGTGATTACCAAACACATGTTGAGTATTTAAATCAGTGGGGTTAACGAATGTGATACTGAGACATGAATAAAATTTAACAATAATATGTATACATAGATAGTTTGCCTATACAAATAAAGTTCGCTTTAATCACACACTAATTTTGTTATTCTATTATCCAACATACAAACTGTACCAGTCTTTTACATCAGTGAGTCCATAGAATATATCAAAGAACTTTAAGTTAGTTAATCTATACTAATAAATTTGCGAGTTTCCTGTTTTGTGGAAGAAACGGCGCAGCTTTGAATAAATCTTTTGTTTGTCGCTGGAGCACATACATACCGGCATATCAAGTTGACAATTCTTTTTTGACAAAGCCTCTTGATATTTGCAAAAACTGCCAAACATCAACAAAAAAATGGGTTTTTTGTGTCTAAAAATAGATAAAACTAAAAATAGACACGTCAAATCAAACTCCCCGCAGCGGTTATCTCCCTTTATCAAACCAATAATTAAGTAGCAAAGCGTGATTTAAGCACTGTGAGGAGTTTGCTAAAGCCCGTGCTTGCACGGGCTCCCATCTAGTATATTCTAATTTATCAATCACTTGTCCATCATATTCATGACCGTGTTATAAGGACTGACCATCTTAAGTCTACTTATACATACCTCGTTTAAATGATAAAAACTCACTGTCCGGTTCATAGTCACAATCTTCTATGGCTATAACACGTACATTGTGAAGTTTTCCTAAACATCTATCGTCGTCGTCATCATCATCATCATTTTCATCATTTTCTAATGGTGATGTATTGAACTGATTTATATTACTATACTCTAAAAGATAACAACAATATTATAGTTTTTTGATTTTCGAAAATTAAATTTAAAGGGAAGATTCGGTCAGTGAGGCAATTTTAGATAAAATTGTAGGTACATTGTATCGAAAGCTTAGCACCGAAATGAACGGATGTTAGTATTTGCTATTTTTTTAAATCCTTGAAAGAAAAAAATGTCTCTTTGAGACGTCATAAGAAGTAAATTGATATTGTGCTATATATTATCGTATTTCTCAGTAATGGGAAACACATTTAACAAATATTATGTCTAATTGAAAATTCAATTCACTTGTGTAATAGTCTAACATAATCATGCGCGTTTTAACTATTATAAACATGGGGAAAAACATACTATTGTTCGTTTTTTTCTTAACTGTCAAAACATGAATAGTTTCACGGTAAGTGTGTTTGTTAAAGTTATCGTGATGATACATTCATGAGTTTCCAAAAGTGTGTATGATCTACTAAAGCTGCTTATGCCGTAATATATTATTTAGTCAAGATATATTTAATAACAATAAGACCGCCAGTACAAAAACAATGCATTCAATCACCGTGAAATTATTTAAGCTTTGACAGTAGAGGAAAAAACGGATTATACACATTATTTAACTATACAATATGGTGCTGTTTTGATTTACCCCCAAGTTTATTGAATTTAGCCAAAAGTTGTGCGATCAGTGTATGAACGGAGTGACTTTGGACGAGTGGGGTAATTTAAACAGCATCGTTTTCCTTCGTAGTGTAAATCGGTTTAAATAGTTTTACGTGATATAAATTTGTTTCTAGTGATATAGTTCGCGATGTTAGAATCGAAATAACTTACAGTTGTCTATGTTTTATTGTATAATAAAATATAGACCCTCGATTGAAGCGCTTATTAATCACTCGTGCTAAAGCAGTCGTACTTGAATTCCAATGCTCATGAAAACTCGTTCCTGTATTTTATTATACGATTAAAAAGAGACAACTGTGAGTTATTTCTTAAAAAAAACATAGTCTATTTTATTTTAAAGACACAACTTATCATAAATTTTGACACATGTATTGCATTCTTTTTCGTGGCTAGATATAACGGTAGAATTTCAGTGTGTCACGTAGTATGGATATAATAATTGAGGCCCTGCAATGAGTGCATGAACCTAGTTCAAATGTAGCTCAATTAAATGTTGTCTGCTTTTAAACAAATAAATATTTGTCATTGTCATTGTCTGCTAAATTAATCTTTTATCCATTGTTTAAAAAAATGGTGGAAATATTGTCTGAATGACAAACAGTTTGGAACCAGGTGCCGCAAAAGCAATTTACTTACTCAATTTTGTCAGAGATATTCATAAATTTATATTTTATACAGTACTTGTAACATAATGAATAACTATGCATGGGCCTCAATTTATTTCACTTGCTAGCAAACACGAAAAAGTCATGAAACATGTAATACTTGAAATTTTCACCTCTATTATGATGTAACCACTATACTACAATTTTCTTTTGATGTCCAAGATTTATAAGTTGTGTCTTTAATTCATAGTGCTTAATTTAATATAGTATTTTCCAAAAAGTTTTTGACAAGATAATCCGATAAACTGACTTAGTTTTAGCAAATCTTTCCTTCAAATATGAGCTTATGTATTAGTCTACCTACGATTTCAAAAAAACCCTCTAGAAAATGAAAGCGTAGGACATTTTTGTTAATGCAAATCTAATGGTTGATTCATGTAGCTGGATGCCTCCCTGATATCGTACGTGGGGATGTATAAAATCTAAGTCGCGTTTAGGTCCGTAATTAAGGTCAAAGGTCAACTAGGTCCATTTATTTTTTATTGGACCCTATGCTCTTTATACTGAAATTTCAAGAAATTTAATCGGTAAAGTTGAGAGTTTCTTTGTTGAAAACTAATGTATTATGATTAAATTTTATTTTTATGAAAAAAATGGAGTGTTTGAATGCATGATTACTTCCCTTTTTAGCATTTTGTCGCGAAAATAGGTGACAATAACAAAATCGTCTACAATAGTTTAACTAGTAAATCTACGGTTAGTGTTTATGCTTTAAATCTACTTGAATTGTGTTTAGTGATGCTTCGTGACCTTTTTAGCAGACATTTCATACTCGATAGGGTTCAAATAATGTCACAGTGGTGTAAAATTAAGGGCGAGTGGTATAACTGTTTTTTAAGTTTTTTTGACAAATTTGGAAAACTTTTGAAAAGGCAGTTCATTATTAAATTCACGTTGCTAGATGACTTACTAAACCACATAAAGAATGTTTAAAACCTATTTTTTATAAAAATGTATTATTTAGGTCAAAGGTCATCATAGTGCATTTTCTTATTATTGAAGCTACGTGATCATTGTACAGTATATTACTGGCAAAAAGTCAACAAAATTTATGATAGAACACTTTTAAAATACTTTCAAATTGTTCTGATATTTGTAAATGCGTCTGGTTTCATGATAACTTCCCTTTATGTAATGCTTGTCGCGTAAATAGGTAAAAATACAGCTCCCATTTAGCTCAGTGGGTAGCTCGTTAGTCTGCTGATCGCGAGGTTTTTTATTTCTATTCCTGGGCAAAGGCATACTTTCATGGAGTTTGTTAATGAAATGATTTCTATGAAAATTCTCCCTCCTACCATTTATTTTTAATTATGTCAGTCACTGACGAAAGTACATGCTTAGTAACTGGAAGAGAGCTTAATCCAGATATTTAGTTTTTCTAGGACGGTCGTGATATGACCTCTACGATGTGCTGCTACGGCGTTGGACCCAACTAAACGGGAAAATACACAATAAATCAACCCTTACATGACAAACATTGAGTTCAGAAAATATTTCGATTTCTATGAAATGTTTGTAAAATGTATCATAATCTAAATGGTACAAATTCTAAACATATCGTCGCCTCAATCTAACAATGTCCTAACTACCAAATTTTTATTTTTGGGAAATCGACTTCATAAGTTCGAAAGGTTATATCTTCGTTGTATCAGTCTTTATAGGCATGATACTTGGGATGCACAATAATAATGTATTTAAAAACAAACACGAGGAATATTATTGAAATATTATGAATAGTAATACGAAACCTGCAAATAAGTGTTTGGAGATAGATAAAAATTTGCTAATTTTGGTTGATCCATTTCGTTCTAACATTGCTCTATCTCCTTTCGTTCAGGCAAGGTTCACAATTTGATAATCGTGTTTTTATTACTAAATGACATCGATGAACTTGTGTATACCTAAATTAATGAGTATGAAGAAAAGCCAGGATTTTCAACAAATTTCTTCCAACTTGTCTTCTTGCTGAATCCATGAAATGAAGACGTGGTATCGCACCCAGTTAACTATGACTTTCTGATATCACCCCTAACTTTTCAGTGATAGAATGAACATGGTAAAAACGCCACGAAAGCATAAATAATTCATCAGTATCTGTACTACTGATAAGTAATCGTATATATTTGTTTTCCATCGCATCCTTTATGTGAATTATAATGTGAGTGTCAGCTTCATGCTTTGTGAACAAACTGCATTTAAGTTATTTGTTAGAGCAATGATAACACCTGAAACCCAGACCCCACCACCAGTAACTATTAAATAATAAAATGGTAAAGAATATCCTCGCCTCTGAGATAAGAAAAATGCATTATGCAAGGTCTGCTTTGTTGTCAGCTTATGTTATAATATTGTGCCCATACTTAAGGTAGTGGCACATGTCGACAAGTAATTTGTTTTCCAACAGGTCGTCGTTTGCCAATTTGCATTGTTCTTGTTAAGACTTTACTGGAATTGCAACCAAGATATTTATCGAAAGTGACACCAACAAGCGTACTTCGTTCACTTAATTGAGAAAAAATCTTGACAAATATAACAGCATGGTCATCAAATGTCTGACAATATTCACGCTTGCGAAGAGATTAAAACAAGCATAACCATCTAAAATAACCAATGTAGGTCTGCCTGAGTTAGATTCTTTTGTTGGAACGATTATACCTTGTTCAGTGGTAAGTAAATTCAAACTTTGACACCCATAGTATCACAGAGGCGTAGGTTTCTACACGCAAGGTCCAATCCCCCGAATTTGTGCTTTTATAAAACAGAAGAAAGCAGTAAAAATACTGATGTATTACTTATTCATAAATTACAATATTTAGACTGAAATGGTATCTGGTACATCAAGTACTGTATCTGTTTTGTTATCAATTGTTCACAATGAAGAGGCTGAAAATATTGAAAGATTCGTGTGTGCACTTTATAACTGCAATCCTAAAAGCGTACATAGATTAATGTCGTGGAATACTTTTTATAATGCAAAGAAGTCCATTGATTCCCTTCCGCCTACCAAGGAAGCTTAACAGTATCATATTTTAAGCGCCAGTTATCTAACAGAGATCTTGATACAGGCTGCAAATATTCACTTTGAACCTAAAGATCACGTAGAGTCACTATGGGATATTGGTCACATGACAATGATACTGTATTTCCTGTTTGGATTCGACCGTAGCCGAATACTTCAGCATGCTTGCAAATAGTAACCTGTGGTGTTAGATCCCAATGCATTTCTGCTAGATGTAAATGTTATAAGCTGGCCAAGTCTGCATATTTGGGTGTGATTGTAAAGTACAACATTGTGCTAATCCTGTTTCGTCTTTTGAGAAACTTTATGTTTAGGATTTGTACCATTTAGATAATGATACATTTTACAAACATTTCATAGAAATCAAAATATGTTCTTAACTCAATGTTTGTCATGTTAGGGTTGATTTATTGTGTATTTTCCCGTTTAGTTGGGTCCAACGCCGTAGCAGCACATCCTAAAGGTCATATCACGGCCGTCCTAGAAAAGCTAAATATCTGGATTAAGCTCTCTACCAAGTTACTGAGCATGTACTTTCGTCAGTGACTGACATGATTAAGAATAAATGGTAGGAGGGAGAACTATCACAGAAATCATTTCATGAACAAACTCCATGAAATTATGCTTTACCCGGGAATAGAAATGAAAAACCTAGCGATCAGCAGACCAACGAGCTACCTATTGAGCTAAATGGGAGCTGTATTTTTACCTATTTACGCGACAAACATTACATAAAGGGACGTAATCATGTAACCAGACGCATTTAAAAATCTTTAGAACAATTTGAACGTATTTTAAAAGTTTTCTATTATAAATGTACGTGACATTTTGCAAGAAATATACTGTACAATGATCACATAGCTTTGATAATAAGAAAATGCACTGTGTTGACCTTTGACCTAAATAACACATTTTTATCACAAAATAGGTTTTTAAACATTTTCTATGTGGCTCAGTAAGTCATCTAGCAACGTGAATTAAATAATGAACTGCCTTTTCAAAAGTTTTCCAAATGTGTCAAAAAATCTCTAAAAACAGTAATACCACTCGCCCTTAATTTTACACCACTGTGACATTATTTTAACCTTATCGAGTATGAAATGTCTACTAAAAAGCTCATGAAGCATCACTAAACACAATTCAAGTAGATTTAAACCATAAACACTAACTGTAGTTCTACTAGTTGAACTATTGAATACGAGTTTGTTATTGTCACCTATTTTCGCGACAAAATGCTAAAAAGGGAAGTAATCATGCATTCAAACACTCCATTTTTTTCATAGAAATAAAGTTTAATCATAATACATTAGTTTTCAACAAAGAAACTCTCAACTTTACCGATTAAATTTCTTGAAATTTCAGTATAAAGAGCATAGGGACTAATAAAAAATAAATGGACCTAGTTGACCTTTGACCTAGATTACGGACTTGAACGCGATTTAGATTTTATACATCCCCCCGTACGATATCAGGGAGGCATCTAGCTACATGAATCAACCATTAGATTTGCATTAACAAAAATGTCCTACGGTGGTCAAAATTTCACTACAAGATAGGTAGACTATATATGGTAATTATATATTATTTGCTACATTTTTCTGAGCCTTGCATGATATGGCCATAATGTCAGGACGATTCCAAAAGTACACACAAAAAACCGTAAAGTGAGTACAAAATAAATTACAAAACATAAAAATGAAACAATCCATTTCAGAGAAAGGAAGTATTGAAAAAAAAGTTGTATAATTCATTTCAACAAAATTAGCAAAGCGAACAAACCACCAAACTCTGGTCAATTGTGCTTGTAATGGTAGACCGCTTTACTATTACACCAACCAGACATAAAACATTAAAATTATCAATGTTATTGTCCTGTCAGTGAGCATCCCCAGCCGTGAATTTGTTCATTGTATTGTTTATATACACATTTTTTTTGGGGGGGGGTACGAATTATAGGTCATTTTTTTTTTTTTTTTTTTTTTTTTGTTTCTTTTACGTCGCATTCAACACATATATATGTCATATACACGACGGCCAGCTCTTCCTACTACAGGTTTCCCGAAATATAGGTCAATAAGAAATATAAAGTAAATAATAATATACCTGTCATGTGAGCTTTTGGACTTGATTGTGTACTGGTATTCTTAGCCAGTTTCATTCTTGTGATGTATTGTTTATTAGGCTCCAGCTTAGATATTTCCGCTTTACATTTTACTTCCGGTGGTAAAACTAATGATTCTATTGACTCTGAAACCAAAATGTGAACATTTTATTTTCTTATGCATTTATCATGATTTTTATCAAAATGGCGACATTGATTTTAATCATTATTTATAAATGTTAAAAATGAAATGGTATTGTATATTGTATCACTTACGTAGTGTACAGATATGGCCAGTTTCCTAAGCATATCGATAGCTAGCGCTTCGCTCCCTGCTACACGCGATTTGTCATCAAGTACTTAATACTTTTCATACAAGAATGGTTCAAGAGCTCAAAGCGCTAGGTAGCAATTTCCTTTTGATTTGCTTTAACTGGTGTTAAAATAAACAAATCTACGATCGTTTAGGTGATGATTAATATCTGCTGAGTTCGTAGAAACAGTATTAATAAAATTTATTTGATTATTTTCATTTGTTGCATTTAAGTCGCGAAAACGTGTGAAAATTACAATGAATTTGCTAAACATTGTTAGGAAACAAATGTGTCAGTCTAAATCCATGTAATGCGTGTATTTAATATCTTACCAGCATATAAACAGTTTCAATCTCATACTCAAAGTGATAATTAGGTCAAATAGTCACCTTGGGTAAAAACCGAATCAAAAAGCTAAAGTTAAAGCAACCTTTTTGGAGTCTACTTCTAGAATCACTACAGTCGACTCTGGATATTAACTTCCCCGATCATCAAGTCACACACCAACTGTTTACGTACGGCGCATATTGCAGTCCCAGCTTACAGTGTTTGACCCTGACAGGTATCCAATTACACCAGGGTGGAGTGAAGCAATCGCAGGTAAATTATTTGCTCAAGGAAATTAGCAGTGCCCCTAGTGGGATTCGAACCCAGGACTGCTCCAACTAATTGACTTCTTTGAGATTGTGTTTGTTTTAATTTATTTCTAATTTCTTGCTTTGTTAGATATAGTATACCCTGGAGTATAAGAATTACTAATTTTTGACAATTTATGTATGAAATCCAATGGCGAAACGCCGAGCACGTACCTTGGGATTTTTTCTTGTGTACTCGTCTGGTTTCCATGGAACCAACATAAGCCATCGCTGATGCTCCAACATCATCTGTGTCCACAGAAGATTCCGAGCCAGATTCACGCGAGTTAAAATAGGTAAGTAAGCTTTCTGTCCGGTCACAAGCTTGAGCTTCGGAGTTCTTTGAGTCCGACATCACTTGACTGTAATAAATTTAGGACTTATTCGTGAATAACCGAGGATTGCCCGCAAAACTGTAGTAACACGCTCTTTATCGCAATGCATTTACTACACATATATGGCAAATATCGGCATGTAGGGTAAAATACTTACTAGGCAAGAAACGTGTTCTTAGTAAAGTACAGTACTTTTTGACGTGACAAAAATCCCTACCAATTATCGGTTGGTCACAGTCAGTATGGAAACGGAGTAGCGCGACGACTAATTCAATGTGCGACCAACCGTAGAATGATAATGACCTGTTTGACTGGTCAAAAAAATTAAACAATGTTGAATTAGTCTAACTTAACGGGTCAATCAAGCGAAGGGAGAGAATAAGCATCAAAAATATGGATAGATAAATATATATTCCAATATTTTCTGTTTAACCATTACAATTTGCTATACCATTCCTGTTTGTCCAATGATATTCTATTCCGGTATAGAGAAATGATTATAAATATGGTACCATTCGTTATTTGTAAAAAACAGGTGCGTAGCACGGACAGTAGTTGCTGACTTTTTACTCTGAGCATAATGGGTGACTTACAATGCTTATTGATTATATACTAGGACGAAAAAGAAACGCCGGGTACATAAAATATGTCCGGCCGTGTTTCGCAAAACAAGAAGGCTCATCGTTAAAAGGTTTTTTTTTCACATAATCAGCATCGGAAATCGATTGAAACTTCAACAGCTGGTTCCATACAGATGACATTTCATACAAAAATAAATATAATAATCCAATAATACAATTTATCCCTTAAAACAATCATTATAGGTTACCCGGCGTTTCTTTTTCGTCCTAGTATACATACGTCGTGGTACGCTGAACAGCGAATATGACTATACATATACATTTTATATATCAAACAAAATGAACCCTGCATTACGCCGAATATATTCTTAAAAATACATGTATCTGTATTTTTGTTTACAATCATAGAAATTATGCATATATAGAAATCATGCTTACTCACCTAAATACGCTCTTAGCTGATACGAAAGTCGGTTTAGAACGCGACGATGAACCTTCGAACATATTCTACAAGACAAAAAACTACATGTAAGCTAGATGAAAGATAACTACAGTATATCTGTATTCAGCAGCCAGTCATAAGAGGTGGCTGCACTGGCTGCTTACATCATGCATAGACGGATCCAGCGGGGGTCAAGGGAGTCCAGACCCACCAGTCCATTAGTAAAAGTTTTGCCTGTAAGTCATTTTTAAGTAGCATGAAGCAATTTTTTCGACGCTTAAACATAAATTTAATGGGTATGTAGTTTTTTATTGATATGCTTCAAAATACAGCAAAATGTGTATAAGATGGATGTTGTTCATAAGTTCAGACCCCCTCCCCTTAAAAAAACCCTGGATCCACCCCAGCCATCTGTCCACTTAGTGTCCAATCAGGTTCAGATTTAAAAGCATCAATTAAGTCAATTCTTACATACAAAATGGAATATGCAAATTCACAGTTAATAATGTATGCGAGTTTTTATCAATTGATCTTCAAAAAGAAGGCGCAAGTGAAGGAGTCAATTGTAAATTGGACATTATAGGTAATGCTATGGCACTTCGTGGATTACTTTTGACAGTTTAAAGTTTCAACCAGATGGATTTTTACGTCTGGTCAGTTACACCATGTTCCTGACACATGAACTTGGAATATAAAAGACTGTTACCACTCAATACAGGTAAATTGTTGTTTTTTAAGAAAGCAGCAGGTCAGACATTAATCATTGGAGGATTTGTTTACTTTTGCACCATTCGGAACAACCTCGGCGGTCATCCACGGAAATATACGTCGGAAATCAGACGTGGTTTGAATACAACCATGTTGAAAGGTGAGGCAACTGTCATTTTCATGTCAACATCAAATGGTGATATTGTTACACGCTTTATCACATCATTACATCAGTACAATATCTCTTACATCATATGTCATACATCTGTGTAGATCAGACTATATTTCCAAAGAAACAAATTTCCTAGACCGTCTTTTTCACCTTATGATAACCGAGATGATATCTGCGTAGAAGATCGTCGAGGTAGTTCCAAATGACTGGTGCACTAGATAAAGCAGTTTGTTTGGTCATGTGACGCAAAAATAGTTCCAATATGGCGTCTAAATGAGCCCGTGGTGAATGGTGAGTAGTGAATGGCCGAGGAGTTCCGAATGCAACTTAACCCCCAGGCAAACTAAGCTTCTTGTTTTGTTTCTTGTTTTTTTGTTTATTTTTGTTGAGTTTAACTCCATAGCAACACATTGTATAGGTCATATAACGGCGGACATTCAACATACTCACTCCTCCTGGAAAGGCTAAATTTCTGGATTTAGCTGTTAAGTGCATACTTTCGTCAGTGACTGACAACTGCCCTATATAATCATAAATCATTAATAGAACGGAGGATTGTTGTAAAAATAAGTACACGAATAAGCTTCACAAAAGTATGCATCGCCCGGGAATCGAACCCACAACCACTCGATCAGTAGACTAGCGTGCTACTAACTGAGCAAGTCGGGCGGGCTCTAAGCTATTGCCCAAATCATAGAAAAGTTAAAACCCTTCGGCTATATAAAAGTAAGTTACCTGTATCCTAGGTGTATCCCCTTGCTTAGATCGTGTACGTACATCCAGCCAATGACATTTAATCAGTTTTTGTGCAGACTCCAAGTTTCCAAGTAAAGTCTTAGGTTTGTTAGCTGATGATCTGAAAACAGAACGTAGAACAAAACTTTCTACCTTTCAATATCGATGTAACGTATTATTCAATGAAAAATTTACAATGAGGATATAAAATTTTAAATATTTTCATTGTAGATCTAGTAAAAATAATTATAATCTAATTCTTTCATGCCAACAGCCTTACACATATGGTGTCTTCTGGGGATCAGGACTGTTAAATTGACACTGACGCCGTACACGAGCACACACTCCACATACACACACTACACTCACACTGCACTTACACTACACTCACAATGCACTCACACTACACTCACAAGACTCCCACTGCACTCCCACTACACTCACACTACACTCACACTGAACTCCCACAACACACACACTACACACATACTACACTCACACTACACTCACACTGCCTCACACTGCACTCACACTACACTCACAATGCACTCGCACACAAACACAAGTAAGAATTGTAATCTTTATCAATCCTAAGTAATAATTTGTATTGATACAGATGTTGATGTTAAAGTTAGATGACGTTGCTAAGGAAGCAATGCAGTTATAACGTCGTGACGTCACAATGACGTCACTTTTATTGTTTCTAAATGAAGAGTAGTCATATAACATGAAATTAACAGGGACCGTACCGATTGACTTAGGTCTTAGACTGGCTGTTTGAAGTTAAACATGTCGTATTTTATTGTATTTGCTTACCTAGGTGTTTGATTTTTCTGTATTTGATCAACAAATGCTTTGACTTCGTCTATAATCTTTTGAATACGAGACAGCTCGATT
This sequence comes from Mactra quadrangularis, assembly GCA_025267735.1. Classification (NCBI taxonomy): domain Eukaryota; kingdom Metazoa; phylum Mollusca; class Bivalvia; order Venerida; family Mactridae; genus Mactra; species Mactra quadrangularis. The sequence goes on from CM046304.1 coordinate 17,589,683, forward strand.
TCTCGTAATACTTTCTCCATGTCAGAAAGCATCTAGAAACAGAAAAGACGTATTCTCGTTCGCAACAAGTTAATACAGGTTTAATGTGTAATCCAAAATGGCGTCCAAGATGGCCGCTGAAGTATCGGAAAAAAACTATTCTCTGATAGTTGCTCTTAATGGGCACTATTATATAATTATACAATAATACAAGGCAAGTTTTTGTTAACATGATAAATTGAAAAATAAGAGGGAAAACATCAGGAATACCTTTTGAGATATTTGGTGGCCATCTTGGACGCCCCCTTGAATTTCAAATGATAGCATTGATAAGAAAAGGTTGTAAAAAACAAGAATAAATTTCAATAGTCATTTGCATTGTTTTGGTAGTATAAAGTATTCAAGTAATGCTAGGTTTACATCTGGCCACGATTACCACGATGTCCCCGATTCCAGAGCATCGTGACGAACGTAACAGAGCGTTGAGTCGAATCGGGGTGATCGTGGGGGAGCGTAACGGAACGTGGTTGAATCGGGGACATCGTGGGCATCGGGACAGATTTTAAATCAAACTTAAATTTCACCACGATTGCCCCGATTTATTTTCTAATCGTGACAGAGCGTGGCTTTCGTAACAAAACGTAACGGAACGTACCGAAGCGTAACAGAACGTAACAGAACGTAGAGTACAATCGCAACAGATCGGGACCAGCGTGGACACATTCATCATCCCGCGTCGCTGGGAAAGAATTATTTATTGTTTAAATATCAAATCGTGACGTAAAACGTGGTCATTTGTCTCAAATCGTAGGTCAAATCGCAGGAGATCGCAACAAAGCGGCTTTGTCGTGGGAGATCTTAACAGGACGTAACGGAACGTGTTGGAGCGTGGAAGCCAATCGTGTTGATCGCAACAAAGCGTAACAGAACGTGATGCAAATCATGGGCTCGATCGTAGCAAAGCGCAGTAGAGCGCAACAAAACGTGCTGATTTCGTAAGGAAGCGTAACAGAACGTGGAGTATACCATTTAATCGTAGAGCTTCCCGATTTTTTTTTGCCTCTGGCTAATCGGGGAGATCGTGGCCAGATGTAAACCTAGCATAATGACAAGAAAATAATAACAACAATGAAGATGATGATAACAATGATAATAATAACACGAGACGCAGTTGACTATGAATAAAAATGGAAAATGACCGAATACATCGAACTGCAATTATATTATTCGGAACTCCTCGGCCACTTGCTACGAATAAACTCGGACATATATGTAGACGCCATTTTGGAAAAACCGGTGCTGAGGTAAACAACTACACGATCGGTAAGGTGATAACTGAAGATTCGTTTTTAGTCCGTCAATTTGAAATTACACATTTTAATACCGATGAACAATATTTGGTTCAATTTAAAGTCCCTATATCAAAAGTAACACTGCTTTTTGACTGGAAAGAAAATAGACATTAATCTATTTCAAACACCTCTGGTGAACAAGATTTTTAAATAAATGCAATTGTTGCTTGGATATGTTCATGTTATTTATTGTATTTCAAAGTGAAAGTAAATTGAAACCGAAAGTAGAATTTGGTTGTCAAACAATAGACACAATAGTTTTGATCACAATATGTTAGAGACGAAGGCTTATTACAGAGAAAATTTACTTTTTAATTACTTAGTTAAGCTTTTAAACTATTTTGGACCAAGTATCTAAACATCAGTGTGTAAATGAATATAGTTGGCTCTTATAGAAGTACCCTACTTTTTTAAGAATTGGACACTTTGTCAAATTCAAACTTAGAAAGCAGAATGGTTTGATCAGTTAATTTTGTCTTTAATACATGATTTATTATGACAACTTGATGGTTGTAAAATAGTTTTAAAGCTTACTGTTAATGATTATGTCTTCATATAGTGGCATTAAAACAAATAAATATATTTAGACAAAGATTTAAGTGTAAACTACAAGAACTATTTAGTGTAACCGTTACGTGCTTCGCCTCGCGTAGGTAGTAAAATCACAAAAATCCAGTGAAGCCTCCCCTCACGAATTCTTCCAAGATAATTCATTCATGAAAAGTCGAGGTGTTCCGAATGCAATTATACATGAGGAACAGAGCTGAGGAAAACAAATGTAGAAGGAAATGGATTTTCCAAACAGTTTCATTGAACTCTTAAAATCGTTCAAATCAATACATGAACTTCATATAAAACAGCGTAGTTACCAAAAAACGCTAATGCAATGTGTTGCTACGGCGTTAAATCCAACAACAACAGAACAAAAAAAAAACTTATATTTACCTGTTGAGCCGCTAACTCGGTGTGTTTTAGCTCAGCTTCAGATTTTTCGATGTTAGCTTCTTCCACGCGATATCTCTGTCTTAACTCGGCGATTCTCTCACGTATAACATCACTTTTTCGAGTGCTCCTTCTCGCTGCATTGTTCTGAGATAACTGCCTTTCCAATGCCTCGATTTCGTTTTTCAAATGTTCGTACATCTATATAAGATAATAAAAGTAAGTATTGTTCGAACGAAATAAAAACACTGTCTACAAAAACAATACTATGAACTAATCCCCGACAGGTTATGCTCAAAATGACTATAAAATAATTATATAATTTTAATATGTTTAAAGAGTGTCATGTTGGTGTAATGGAAAAACGTTCTACCCTTACAAGCATGCTTGATCAATGGGTGGTGGTTTACCCGCCGCACTTATTTGTTATAAGAGCTATACAACTTTTATTTTCAATACAGCCTACTTCTGGAATGGATTGGTTCTATCTATCTATCTATTTTAATGATTACATAAACACAATTTGTTATTTAGTACGAAAAATATTGTATTTTTACCCGTCATAAAGAAAACACTAATTTACAGTTGGTCGTACGATATACATGTATAAGTTAATGGAGTTGTACTAATGCTTATTCATTGTGCGATCAAACGTGGGATGTAGACTTTTGACAGGTCAAAAATTCTAAAATACCTTTTATAATATTAATCAAATTATGTAAAAGTGGCTTACCTCAACGTGCTGTCTGTAGGATTTGTCAATATCATTACGCATTTTATGAAGCTGACGAAAATGTATGTCCGTTTCTTTTGACGTTTTTTGGTTTTCGTCTGTGGCCAATCTAAAAATATTTAAGAAAATCGTGGAACGTTAAATGATTTATAAGTAATTGTATTGATATAATGATAGAAATCAAGACCAGAATAATGATTAATCAATTTGATACACTTCGTCTTCTTCATCTTATCTACACGAATATTTCAAACGTGCAGAATACGTTGGACGAGTTGCCTAAGCATTTCGCTAGCTAGGGCTTTGCTCCCTGGTAACCTTAATTGACATAACAGACTTATTCCTTTTGGTGTAAGAAGGGTACCAAGGCACAAAGCGAGCGATACGAAGCGATATGCTTATGCAACTCGCCCCTTCTGTCATTCTAAACGTAGCGTAACTTCTGTTGCTCAATCATAGATTGTAATGCCACGTTTAACTGTGTCTATTAAATAGCAGAGACATAATTTTACAAAAATAAAACATAAGCAAGAACAATGAAATAGTCATCACAATCAGTGACAATGTAAGTACACTTACTCATATAAGTTAAGATAAGGTCCATTATTTGACATGAGATTATTATATAATTGTTGACGTGATTCTGTTGTTAGTTCAGCATCTTGACGAAGACAATCTAATATCTTCTTCATTATATCACAGCTCATGTACGCATCTGTAATGGAGAAAAGCATTAAAATATTTTTCCTTGCAAGAAGCTTGACAAGAATAAAGTAGATGTTGGTTCTATACCTTCACGTTGTATAAGTATTATTTTTTGCATAATTCAGACCAGCGTGTGTTTATAAGGAACAGAAACAGTAATCCCACTGATCATTAAATCCTATAGGGAGTTCAGTTACCGCGAACGTTACAGAACGTTCCGTAACGATACATTCGGAACTCCTCGGCCATTTGCTGCGAATAATCTCGGACATATTTAGACGCTATTTTGAAACTACCGGTGTTGAAGTAAACAAATATATGGTCGTTTAGGCATTGAGTGATGTTTCGTTTTTAGTCCGTAAATTTTGAAACATCACTCATTGCCTTAATGATCGCATATTTGTGTATTAGATTAGATTATTCGCAGCGAATGGCCGAGTAGTTCCGAATGTATCGTTATGTAACGTTTTGTGTAATTGAACACGCTACTAGCTTTCTATGCATGGTCGCATCTTAGTACTGACTTCCAAAACTTAAAAAGCCTCTTTTTAATACACGGATACGTTGAAGGCCTTAAACTTGTCGCACCTGTGTCTTTAACATTCCAATTTTGGTCGCTCAGAAAACATTACCACCGACCCAACTTAAAGTAAAATTTTGTTTGACCATTTTGGTAACAATTCTGTGGAGAAATTTGATCACCAACTGCAATGTAGGTTGCCATGGGCAACTGGGTGAGATTTTATGCGTGACCCTAAATTCCATATATTCAATGTGGTCAAGCAGTTGGTGTAACTAGTAAGACGTATATATTTAAGATGTACATATACATGTATGTATAAAAAAATTATGTACGTGCATGTAAGATATATGTGTTATTTATTAATTAGAGTTATCATCGAGCAAAAGACCTATGCTATTTCACAAAACATCGGTGATTAAATTTTTGTCACTTGAATTTTTCTAAATGAAATATTGAAATCGTTGTGCTCAATCTATCAATTTGATCAATGCTAAGAATGATCAAATCCTTGTTTATCTACAACCTTCGTAAACAGATATCCTGTAGAGCTTTGTCGTACGGGATCTCTATGGTTACCATGAAGGGTCACGTCGAGATGACCTTCATGTCGACCAATCAATGCGAAGCTTTCATCTAGACGAAACACTTATATTAGCATTTTGAATTCTTAATTTCTATTTTTAGACAAAGGTTTTCGAGCTAATTTGACAGCGGAATTATTCACAGCCTCCGATTGGACGGCTCATTTCAATTGCGTGACGTAGACGATGTTAAGAAGTTACTAAACATAACGATTTCGTTATGAATATCATAATGAGAAAAGTTCACATGAACATGACGCTCGTAAGAAAAAAGCCACATCTAAATTAGCGAGTTGGCGAATGGAAACTTTTAGATCGGGTTTTAATCAGATTGATTAATCTACTACGGACTGATGCATTATAAAAATAGGGTTGGCAAAGAGGTAGTAAAAACACAATCTGATTAAAACCCGATATAAAATTTTACCGCTTGCATACTCGCTAATTTAGATCTGGCCTTTTCCAAACGAAGGTCACGTTCAGGCAACCTTTTCTCATCATAATATTCATGACGAAATTGTTATGATACGTAACTTGTTTACATCGTCTACGTCACGCAATTTGAAATGAGCCACCCAATCGCAGACTGTGAATAATACCGCTGTTAAATTTGTATGCAAACCTAGGTCTAAAAATAGAAATTACGAAATCAAAATATGATTAATAGTGTTTTTGTCTAGATGAAAGCTACGTAATGATTGGTCGACACAAAGTTCATCTCGACGTGACCTTGCATTGACTAAGTAGAGATCCAATGCGACAACGCGAGTAGAACAGGATCTCTGTTTACGGAGATTGTAAAAAAACATAGACCCACCACACAGACAAAAAACAAAGCGGGAAATATTTTAGAATATACATGCATATTATAAAAGGGGCGCCACAATCAAATGAAAAAAAAACACCTAAGGGGTTTCCACCTAAGAACGGAAAGTGGCAAAATAATTATCACTGGAAGGTGGGGGGTAATAAACTTTTCTGAAATTTAAAATTTATATGCCCTACCTATACTACCATAGTCCACTGATGGCAAGGTTAAATTATCAATCCAATTCTGTAACTTCTTTATATACTGCATCTCTATATCTGCTCTTTGGCTGATTTTCTGAGTCAGGAATTCCCGGAACCTTCAAAATGAATATATAATAAAATGTAAATCATAATACAATTCCAGATATAACTTAGGAATGGCATTTTCATGCTAATGCACATCTATCGACTCTATAACTATTACCCCTGGTCATCGGGCTACTGGTATCTATCTATTAATCTCCCTGAAAGTGTTTTACTAGGCTTATTACATACTCGTACCCGGACTCTAGTAGGTGTCTCGTTACTTAGCTCGAAAATCTTGATAACCTCGGGGTACGAGAATGCGGTTATTAGTGAAGCTGACAGATGGGCGAAACGGAATTATACCACCCTCGCTGTTACCATTTACACCTCGGTGAAGTGAAGCAATCAAAGGTAAATTTCTTGCTCAGGAAAATTAGCAGTGCCCCTGGTGGTGTTCGAACCTGGGACCTCTCGATCCCTAAGCGCGAATACCACAGGACTACTGCTCCCACTGTACATGAGCTTCACTTAACTTTACTAATGTAACTGAATTGTCGATCTTGGTTGATTCTTGGACAAGGGGTAAACGTCAACAACTAACAGATCAAGTCAAGTAAATTTAAAACAAAAAGAATAATAACTATTGCTTATTGGCCAAGCATTGCAAATGACCACAGCACAAATAACGTTTGTAAAAATAAATGTTTGTGAATTAAACAAAATAATTGATCATTATATCCGTACTAATGGTTGTCAACCGAATAATAGATCAATTTTTCAAAGATAAATCTGACGATATTTTGCACAAGCTGACGCGAATTTCTTTTTTTTTGCCAATCTTCGCAATAGTTTAAAATTTCTCCGTCTTTAAAGGTATTAGTTCACAGATTTGGTAAAGATTTTTCAATATTTTTAAAATACCATTCAGTGTCTGTAATTGTGTAAAAAAATAAGTCTTAATATTTTAGGACAAACGGACCACTAGATTGCTAGAAATATACAATAAAGGTCACAATAATGCACTAAAAATGTCTATTCCGTGACATACGGGGTAGATTTTTACTACTTTAAACTCCATGATTTGTAGTTGTATGTCAATTTGCACTAAAATTGTCACTATCAAATCCCTTTTTCTGCTCAAAAAATGTTTCCAAACAATTTTCATGGTTTCAGAAAAAGTTTATGTCTAAGTTGAAATCTGTGAATGAGTGAGTACCTTTAAGTTGCTTACAGATGCAATCATGTTCAATTTTAGGCCCATACATGAGCTCTAGAGAATAGAAATGTATGGAGGAAACTCCTTTAAATGTATACAAAATGAATATTTTAAAATCAGACAAGATTAGTGCTCGACATTTCTCGTACCTGGACGTTATCAAGATTCTCGAAATAGCTAGTAATCGAGAATCTTGTAGCCTCTGGGTACGAGAATGTTCTCAACACGATACACATTAACTATTATACATATTATATTATGTAGTTTATGTTTTTATCATCTTTACTATAATTTTATTTTACATTCTACTGGGTAAAAACATAATTTTTAACAGGGCTTTTTTAGGGGGTTTTGGGAAAAAGGCCCCTGCCCAAATTGGGAATTTTTAACACGGTAAATATTCTGAATTAGGGGAAAATTATTGACAAATCAACCCAATTTGGAAATTTCATCATTAATGCTTCTGCATTAAATCTTTATTTGCCTTGCTTTGGTGTCTCTGAAAGTGTTGCAGTGCTCTTAAAGAGTTTGTTCTGACAGTTCAGTGAGGCTTTCACAGCAAATTCTCATGTATTTATTGAAATCATGTTCAAAGGGAATTATTTAACAAGATTGGGATTTTTTCTTGAAATTGGGAAAAATGGTTGTTTTTGGCATTGGGAATGGGGCCCATATTCGGCCCCGTGAGATAAGCTGAAAGAGCCTTGTTTTACAAACTTATCCATTGATAGCAACTTGTGTAGTCAAGTCATGATTTGAAATCGATTGTTCGACTTTTTAATGTAGATGATTAAGACAGAATTTATTTAATAAATGAAAAAATACGTTGTACTTAAATGATTCAAATCAGTAAAAACATTAAAATATAAATACTGTAAATATAGTACATTCGTTGCACTAAGACATATTTTCATCTATGAAGGATAGTACAAAAATAAAGTGAATTATCATGTTTCCATTGGGGTCCGTAAATAAACGCGTACATGTCATAGCAAAGCATAAACAAGTTTACTTCCTTTGTAGTCGGTGTAAAAAGCTCAACAGAGCTTATGTTATTTGTACGGAAGCATGGAGGTGACATGGTCGATATTTTTTATAACTTGTTCCCACAACTTAGGAGAGGTGATAAAAAAATTTCTAACTTGTTCCCTCAACTTAGAGGAGTGGGTATTTTTTGTCTAACTCGTTCCCACAACTTAGACGAGTAAGTAAATGTTTTTCTAACTCGTTCCCACAAGTTAGGAGAGGCGGGTATTAAATTTATCACCTCTCGTAAGGTGTGGGAACGAGTTAGAAAAAAATTACCTACTCTCCTAACTTGTGGGAACAAGTTATAAAAAATAACGACCATGTCACCTCCATGCTTCCGTATATTTGTTATATGTATCCGACTTAAAAATAAAATTTGCTTGACTTGAGTAAGACATTTGAAAACAATACTTAACTAAAAATGAGATGGCGATGTTTGTTTGTTGGGTTTAACGCCGTAGCAACACATTGTATAGGTCATATAACGGCGGTCAGTCAACCTACTCACTCCTCCTTTGGAAAGGCTAACTACTAAGCGCATACTTTCGTCAGTGACAATATCCCCGAGAGGGATCCCGTGTAGTATTTGGAAGAAGAAGAAAAAATCGATTACCTTTCGGAGGCTTGACATTTTTTTAAACTTTCCTCAACAAGCAAGTACGGGAATGAATCCCCTACCAACGTTTTGGACATTCTTTTTAAAATATTTCAATTCGTTTTATTACATAGTTTTTGCTGTGTGTGTTGCCGTCACTATGTAAACGACGTTGCTAATCAAAAACGTCACGATATTACTAATCAAACGTCACGACGTAACGTCTATGACGTCACGTCGTGCAGTCACGGTTAATACCTTTACGAATGGTCATGATTTGATAGTCGCCAGCATGATCATTAGCTGCGCATCGCCAGTTTATACTTTTTGCCAATACCGTGGAAAACCTACCAACATTTTTTTATTTAGAATAGGGCGACGACTGGTCACAGAAGGGAACAAAGTATTGATGTACTCATTTTGAATCGAGTCGTATTTCAAAATTCAAAAAAATAACATCATGAAAAGTAAAAACCACAAAATAAGAATTGACATCGTTTCATGAGGGCAATAAAAATTGTAGATAATTAGCGTCGTAAAATAAACTCATTATTATAGTACATAACAGCAACAAAAAAATCAAAACCGCCATCATCATTTTATATAACAGCAACAACGAATTAAAACCGTCATCATCATTATATATACAGCAACAACGAATTAAAACCGTCGTCATCATTATATATACAGCAACAACGAATTAAAACGTCGTTATCATTATATATACAGCAACAACGAATTATAACCGTCGTTATCATTATATATACAGCAACAACGAATTATAACCGTCGTTATCATTATATATACAGCAACAACGAATTATAACCGTCGTCATCATTATATATACAGCAACAACGAATTATAACCGTCGTTATCATTATATATAATAACAACATCAACAAAGTAGATTCCATTGTTATAGTTCTGTTTTATTCGTCTGTAACAACTTGAATAATTACACGGTTACTGAATGTGTTATGATTTATTTTCTTTTTAACCATTGAGTCAACGAACCATATTAATATTTAAATATATACGCAGCGAATTTGAATATCAGGAAAATAACAAATTCGAAAGGAGTTTAAAAAAACCACCAGATTCAGTGACCTTAAATTATCCAAGTTGTGACGGGTTAATAAAACAGCACTATATTTTTGTGAAAAGCATTGAAGTAATAAAACAACAAAACAATTTCGTCTTTTTACTTGGACAACAAACATCTCAAGGACAAAATGTCCGAGACGACTTGTTAGAAAGACAGGCAAAATAATAACATTTAAGTAGAACTCATAGTGTTGATTCTTCCATAAAACACTGAAGATGATCATAGTTGAAAATTGTTTGATCAGTACTTTTGTCACCAACATTCTGAAACGATAAAAACAAAAAACATTCACATTGGTATGATATTTTGACTGATTAATCTACCAAATGCACAGGTAGTTACATAAGTTACCTCGATCCTGTCTAATTATTCAATTCTACTGCTCACTAACATCAATTTTGGGTAGAATATCATTTATATTCAACTATGCTGTAGCCACAGAAAACTATAAACAAGAGCTGTCAGAGGAGACAGCATGCTCGACTTAGTAAGTGTTTGTCACAGGAGATGCGGTTGATGATAAGGACCATACATACTTTAAAATTTGAAAATATAACCTTTACAAAAGGTAAAAAAAAAATTAAAAAAATAAAAACTATAAGTTCAAGGGGGATAAGGAGTTATGGATTAGTCACATGAGATGTGATTGATAATAAGGAGCATATATCTAAAGTTTGAAGTCAATACCTGAAGAAATAAAACAGTTGCAGTAAAAACAAACATTTTTTAAGGAAACTCTAATTTCAAGAGGAGATAATTCTGAAAAAATATATTTGGAGTTATTAACCTTGTCACATGAGATGTGGTTGATAATAAGGAACATATATTTAAAGTCAATACCTAAAGAAATAAAACAGTTGCAGTAAAAGCAAATATTTATTAAAGAAAACTATAAGTTCAAGGGGGATAACATCTATGTCTCTGATAAAGCAGATGAAATTTTATTCACATGTGTGAACTTGTGGAACTCGATTAATTTTGTTGACAAACAAAATGCATACATAATTATATAAACTACTGAATACATTAATTGTCATTTTAATTCCTCCCTCTCATCATTGATATATGTTTTCTTTCTGTCAGCAGAACCAGCAGTAAGATTAATTCTTCTGCTGTAATTTAATTTTTCTGCCAACGGACCCATTCTGCCAACAGACCCAGCAGAAAGATCGATCCTTCTGCTGTGTCTGCTGAGTCTGCCAAATTTATGTTCATTAAATTTGAGACCAAAACTACAACTGTATACATGTATATTGCACAAAATGTATGGCACTTCAAAGGGGAGTAACTCTGTAAATTCTTCTAATAAGCTGTTATGCAGTAGTTTCCCCTGAATTAAGATTAGATGAATCACTTGACCTAATAAATAGTTTTTACTCGGTCACCACACGTTTTTAATTCAATAAAAGCATTAGACTGTTGCATAACTGAATAATTACGATGTAGATGTAAGATATTAATCAGTAACGTAAGTTAATGGGAGACCTAGATCTACAGGAAGGTGGCCTACTGTATGGAAAGCATAACTTGTCAATGTTCGTCATTTATAAAATGATTGTTATAAATTTCATATTTTTTATACATGAACAAATATCTATGACTTCTTCTTATAAAACAATTTTCCGTCTTGACAAAGTAGCTTGAATCAGGGAATTAGATGTTATCTATGTCTCTGCTTGAATTTATGATCTAACATATAATCTAGGCCCGTAATGAATATGAAAGTCGTGTTATTAGAAAAATACTTTCAAAAAGATATCTTCCAATTAACAATAATTTGCGTAAGTTGAATGGATTTTTAACATATCATGGTAGAAATAGTTGGTTTCATTGATCTGAGGTCCGAACAAACATTTTTTAAAGTAAACTATTGGCTATACAAAATGTATAGGGCTGTCTGTTTAAAAGTACAACCTATAATTTACTATCCAAGGTAGATTATTCTTACAGTATTATAATCAACCAATCAGATCTCGTGTTTCACGGGAATCACGCGATGTAAATTCAAGGTTTTTAGGCTAAATAATCAAGTGCATATTTGTAGCGATTTAAACTTTTTCTAATTTGAGCAGGTAAGACTACATATATATTTAGTATCCTTACACTTCAACAACTAAATGATTAACACTTTCTTATGCCCTGTTCTTGTTTGACATGATCATGTGCAAGGAACGATAACTGTGAGATTCGTTTCTATCAAGCTGTCAAAAGATGAAAGTAGGGCAGACACGTGCAGTGTATAAAAACGTAAACAACCGTTCTTTGACGGATCATCATTAACTGTTGAGTTAGGTAATTGGATATAGAATATTTTGATTTGATATTTATATACATCTGATTCATCCGGATGCTTTTTATTTCTTTAATGTCGCAGCGTACATTGTATTCTAAGCGATTTCCTCTAATAGGTTCTGTCAATGTCGGTTTGTTGACTTACGTAACCGTCTTGTTATGATATACAGTACGTAATTTGTTACGGAATATTGGTTTTATCCACTCCCCTGTTGTTGGTGTACACATAGTTTTGGGTCACCTAGATGAAAATCTACATTTATGTAAGATAATTTTTTGTGATATATGTCAATGACTGCTCATTGTTTTAAGTCAAGATACTCATGTTGATTGTATATTGAGGAAAAGACCAAAGGTCAAGGTCAACGTGACAAGGCATAGAGTTACATTAGATGTTCCCTTACTTTTTTTATCAAATTTGATGTGAGTTAAAAGATATCAGTCAGATCATGTAAAGTTAATACGGTTAAAGCATCTATATGATTAACTTCTTTGACCTAGACATAAACAAAGTGTTTAAAGGAATTGCAAGGCAAAAATTCAACTTCATATTTCCTGACAGTGATTTTGAATAACTGTGAATGCAACAGACACACTGTTATATTACTTGGCCAAATGTTCTTTTATTTTCTCGTAATATGTTTGTGTTAAAATATGCATTTACTGATGAGAAGATACTAGAGCTTGTTATTGTGCAACATTAGTATAATTCTATTAAAAAGTACAGCAATTTTGAAGTACTGTGCTTGGTCACCCTGTTTTTAAATTAAATAGAATTCATTATGTGAGAATTTTATTGCAGTTAATAATATTTCTTGAATTATTTTACTAATTATTGAATTGTAAGATGAAATCATGAATCCCTTGTTAATATTCAGCTGTTCATCCTTAACATTCAGGATTCATCCAATGTAATAAAATTGAAGAATTGAAATACAGAAAGACTTGCGTGCACATTGAAACCTAACAAATCCATACTAATGATTACTCCTTACCCATTAGATTCAAGTACAAACTGAGCAGGGCAAAAAATGCAGGCTAAGTGTTTATTCTATCCTGTATAACTGGCAAATACTACTGCTTAGTATATTAACGAGATTTGACTCCACCCATTCACACGCTTATCAATATCAGTAAATACCTGTCACTGACACTGAAACAGAGATGTGTCAGTTGATTGAGGGAACTACTTTTATTGCCTAGAAATAAACTGTGTAGTAAATCAGAGACACATGTATCACTCTGCAGGTTAAACTGGTCAGGCATGTGAATTGTTGATAGTTTTCGACTTGTGGTATAACTTAAGCCTTTCAGTGAAGTCTAAAAATGGATAGTAATTGGCAGTTGCAAATTGTGATAAACAGTTAATGCAAACTCAAGAAGTCTTTGACAACTTCAGCCTTTCGCTGTGGTAATTCGGCTACTGGTATTTGTCTTTCTATCTCCAGGGGTTACAATTTTGTGAACTTTTTAGCAGCAGTTAAATTGTATCAGGAATTTGTTTCTGCCCAAACAGACTTATTCCCATCAAATGAACAGAAACAATCATAAAAAAATTCTTGCTCATGGAAATAAGAAGTGCACCCTGGTAGGATTTTAAGCCTGGGATCTTTCAATTCATTACCATATGTCCTATAATGTTGCTGCTGTGTCAAAAAATCTTATTAACAAGAATTAGATGCACATTTTTGTATGTCTGAAAATTGTTACATGACATTTCGTTTCAAATTGAAATTCAAATTTACAAGTCCTTTTCTTAAAGACTTAATCTTATTTAAAGGAGCAGTAGTCCAATGGTAGTACGCGAGCTTATGGATTGAGAGGTCCTGGGTTTCGAATCCCATTAGGGGCACTGCTAATTTCCTTAAGCAAGAAATTTACCGGCAAATGCTTCACTCTACCCAGGACTGAGGTGTAAATGGGTACCTGTTAGGGTCATGCACTGTATGCTGTGGCTGCAACCTGCACTGTATGTTTACAATTGGTTTGTGACTCGATGATCGGGGAAGTTAATATCAAGAGTCGACTGAATAGTGAGACTAAAAGTAGACTCCAATTTCCAAAAACCCTTGCTTTAAGCTTTAATTTTTATTTAGCATTTAAATAGTATTAAATACCAAAATGTCATGGAAGACTCAAGCAGTTTGTAATATCACCATATTGATGCATAAGTGCAAAACTAGCAGACGCGTATTTAGGCAGTTTTTGAGATAACGCACAAATGCTAGGGGTCCAGGGGCATGCCCCTTCCCCAGAAAATTACGACAATTACGGTTTGTTTGAAAAATTTTAATGTGCACAAAGAGACATAGTGAATAATTTGTGTATTGCTTTATATGACTCCTTTTACATGACATTTTCGTGGAGTAAAGTTATCACAGTTGAGTCAAATAATGCCTTACCCGGGTTGGGCTTCCTATTTTTCAGGTTTTTTGGCACTTTTAGATTTCAGGAATCGAGGTTACGCATGTGCCTAAAGTGCGTAATGGCAGATACGTGCCTGAAACTAGTCCAAAAGCATGTAAATGAAGAAGTATATAGACTAGTTTTGTGGTGACCCATCAGTTAGTACAGTGGTAATCAGCTGGTTACACAACTTTGACCTATAATTGACCTCTTAAACCAGGCCCTTTTGTGACCTCTTGCTATCTCCTTGTTTATCATGGTAAAATATGGTTCTAAATGTTAAACCTTTGGTCTTTATTAAACTCACATAAGTGTGTAGTTGTCAACAACAGCAACAGAATGGACCTGTCAGGGCTTTTTCAGCCTATCTCACGGGGCCGAATATGGGCCCCATTCCCAATGCCAAATAACAACCATTTTTCCAAATTTCAAGAAAAAAATTCCCAGTCTTGTTAAACAATTCGCTTTGAACAGGATGTATTTTTCCTTTACTAAAGAAACCACGAGATTTCATGTAAACATAATAAATACATGAGAATTAGCATTGAATGCCTCACTGAACTGTCAGAACAAACTCTTTAAGAGCACTGCAACACTTTAAGAGACACCAAAGCAAAGCATATAAATAATTAATGCAGAAAAATTAATAATGAAATTTCCCAATTGGGTTGATTTGTCGATTTTGTTGATTTTTCCCTAATCGGACTATTTACAGCGTTAAAAATTCCCAATTTGGGCAGGGGCCTTTTTCCCAAAACCCCCTGAAAAAGCCCTGCCTGTTGACCTTTCTGCTTTAAGATTAAGCTACAAGATATAATTATGATAATATCTGATGAAACAGTTGGTATGGTATACTAATTTAAATTAGCTTGATAGTGAAACAAGTTCTTACCACTTAGATTTATCACTTTCGAGTCTGCTTCCTGGTTCCCCGTTACTGAGCTAGTAGGATAAAGTTACTTGCTAAAGGAATCAAGGGCGTAGGTTTCAGATGGGATTTGAACCAACAGGGAGCTGGCTATCATATGATTACCAGTCTAACATTGTAATTGCCAGGCCACAGTCAAGTCCTCTAGTATTTGGACTTTTTAAATTGATATCCATTATAACAGAACATTTAGGAATCCCTTTTTTCTCAAATAAATGTTTTTGACTTAAAAGTCATAAAATTTCCATTGCATTTGCAAAAAAAACAAACTCATTGGCTGATTTCTAACACAGCAATAATGATATTAGTAAACAATGTTAACCTTTATTAGTATATATTGATTTTTAGACATTAGTGCCAACTGAAAGAGTGGCTTTGATTGCATTGTTTGATATTGGCTTATGAATTTATATTTTCGGCATATCCAGAAGATGTTGTCATTTATAGGCGCAAAGCATTAGCTATACATGTACACATTAATCTATGAAATGAAATTCATGAGCTATCGTGGAGAAAGTGGCCATTCATTCAATCATTGACCTTAAGCTACAGCCCCATAAACATAAAAATATCTGTGAGGGCACCGTACGGGCGCCGTGCAATCTAGATCCGCAAGGACCCATACGAACTCTTGCGTACCCGTACGGACTGTTACGTTTTTACCAGGGTCCGTGAGATGAGCCCAGGATGCACATATCAGTTTCAAAGTCAAATCGTGAACAAAATCGTGGCCGAGTATGGATAAAACTTGCATATCTTCCAGCTACGGCTCCGTACGGGTGTGTTGTTTTGTGTCATGTGCGTACCGTCACCTTAATACGCAAGGCTTCCCACGATCTACGACTGTCTGCACGTACGGGTCCGCAACAAGCCAAGATTATATGGGACTGAGGCATTAGGTAAAAATCTATCATTTAGTTGGGTTTTTTTCAATTTGCCATAATTTATATGAGTATGTACAAATAATGTTAGACCATCGGTTTTTTTACACAGAACAATGTCATCTTCTTTGATTGGAACGGCTGACCCAAGTTCTCCTTAAGAGCATTATTTTCTATGTTTTTATTTATATTTGAAGAGTTTGACAATTTAACTCTTCAGTATGTACGATGTTCATTAACTTCATAGCGTACAATTAAGTACAAATGTATAGATTTTTAAGTACACCAAGTCTGTTCACCGTCTCAAACCCAGACAATAATTGTTATATAATCTAACATATAAATATGGAAACTTCGAAAAAGTGTTTCTAATGTATATTTTTGGATACATTATACTATAGTTCAATGGGAATTTTCATGTTTAATAAACCATTTCATGTTGTGAAGTACATATACAGCTATTTCTGAATTGCAGGATATTGAGATATTGTATTCATGTGTTCAATTTTTTCGTTATTTTTGGTAACAAATTACAAACAATCTTGCATTCATCGTTGCTCAAGCTTACAGTACTGTACTTATCCATGCTTTGACTGGTCTGTCAAAAGAAATACATATATAATGTGTGTTTGTAACATTGATCATTAAAAATTTTGGCCTTGATTTTTTTTATCTTTGTGCATTTCTTACAGTTAAATTGTTAATATTGATTAATAGCATAAGACTCTTATTGAATCTTTACTTTTGATAAGTGCTACAAAATACAACATTGCCTTCTAATCTTCACTGAGCTTGTTCCGAATGTTAGGAACTAGGATAAATTTGCAAATATCTGAGATTGAGTTATGGGCCTTGATTTGCTCAGTCGTCTGTTATTAGACATTTCATCGCTTTTAAACCAAAGTGCTCTATCTCAAAATTAATTGTTCTCAATCAAGAATTTGATAATGAAATAATCTTCGCTCTATTAAATACATTAATATACTACATGCATTATATTTTTAACAATGCTATCTAAAGCTACAGTCCCTTAAACATAAAAATAGCCGTGAGGGCACCGTACGGGGGCCGTGTGATCAAACTCCGCAAGGACCCGTAAGAACTCTTGCGTACCAGTACGGACTGTTATGTTTTTACCAGGGTTCGTGAGATAAGCTCAGGATACACGTATCAGTTTCTGAGTGAAATCGTGAACAAAATCAGGGCCGAGTATGTATTAAACATGCATATTTTCAAGCTACGACTCCGTATGGGTGTGTTGTTTTGTACCATGTGCGTTCCGTCACCTTGATACGCAAGGCTTCCCATGGCCTACGACTGTCTGCATGTACGGGTCCAACAAGCAACGATTTTATGGGACTGAGGCATAAGCTGTCTGATCTTCTTTATAAAAATAGGGCACATATAAGATCTAATACACTATACAGATGAATTCTACAATGTAGTAAATATAGTGGAGACCTTGTTTTCAATCTAGAAAGATGTAGCTGTTGGTGACCCCTTTTAACATCTAGATAAAATATTTCCCCTATTTCCTTAGCAAACTTGTGTATGGAATTTTGAAGAAATAGAGCAGTTTCTCATTATCTGATGTCATAAACTTGACAAGATGTACTTTGTTGATGTATTGAGTGTTGCCCGCAAGACTGTAGTAAGTGCATTGCGTTAAAGAATGAGTTACTACAGTCTTGCAGGCAACCCTTGGATACTTAGGGACTGCTCTTGTTAATTAATGGCTGAGGTAGTCAGAAGGCAGAGGTTAAGACTGAGGGATCCTGGACTGCTTCCTTATGATACCAAAATTTTACCCATGGATTACCATGTTGAAAAGGGGGTGAAAAATAACAAACTAACTGTCTGCACCACTCCCTTTTCCTTTTGACAAAAGTCACAAGTTTGACCCTACAGAGGGAAAACTGAGCCAGTTCATTCATTTGATAATTTAATGATAATTCGATATTTAAAACGTGCCATGATAAAAATTAATGTTCAGGAATTTCTTTATCAATCTTGTTGCAGTTGTTAGATCTACAACTTTAAACAAATGTTATGATTGGTTTTTTTGTTGGATTTATGCAACATGTAGATATATTGGTCATATCATGGCAGCCAGTCAACCTACTCACCAGTCCTGGAAAGGCTAAATCCCTGGATTTAGTTGTTAACCAGTTACTAGTCAATTATAACTTCCGTCAGTGACTGACAACTGCCTTACATAATTAAGGATCAGTAGTTTGACTCTTAGTCACTAAGAGGAGGAATGGCTGTGGAAATCAGTTCATGGCCAAACTTTATGAAAGTATGCCCCGCTCGGGAATCGAACCAATGGCCTTTCAATTTGTAGTCATGCCATGAACTGAGCTAGCTAGACCGCTTGATATGATTATCTTAATTATACCGTTTAACAAATGTTACTTTTGTAAAAAAATTTAAACATGGATTGAATATTAAAATCGTACTTTTATCTTTTATCATATTTGAATAACATTATGGAGGTTTAAATGACACTATAAAACAAAGTCTACCTATTAAACACATATCAACTGTGGCGTGACTTCATATTCATTCATTCATGATATACAAACTTTATCTGTATTTGTAAGAGGCTAAGAGCTCAGGTTGAACTTGACCTCAAATTTCATTCTAGTATTAAGTACTTACTGAGTACATGTGCACCCAGTCAGTTATATAAATGTATTATATAGGTTACTATTTTTGAGCTAGAAGTCATGAAAATTTTATTTTTGGGATGTTAGGATGATCCTGTTGGGTCCTCCCTTATTTAAATAGACTGTGTAATTCATTCCCGACTATGATCATGTCATTTATAGATAACTTATATTTCGTTATAGAAAAGTTGATTCAAACTTCATTCTTGATTGGATTGTCTTTAGTGAAGAAAATGCTTGGTATCATACATTTGACTTTAATTCTAACTTAAAACTGTGATTTATTCAAATTGTTTTTTTAAATGAGATTCGAATAATAATGAACAATAAAGGTACTGTTGTATAGTATTATATTATTTAATGTTTTATTTAATTCATTTTGAAATAAGAAATCCACTTATGGAGTTGTTACTTATTAACTTTTTTATAAGTTAGAGCTTGTTCAGTCAAGTTCGACTATTAGCACTGTCAAAATTGATATTTTTTAATAATGAAACAGTATTTTCTGCTGGTTAAGGCCTTTGGGTAGCAAATAAGATAGAAGATGTTTTCTTTTGATAAGTTAAGATCTTTGATTGGTCAATTCAAAACAGTGTGTTTCATTGCAAAAGTGATAATGCAATTTTGATGTGGAAATTTTAGAGTAATGTAACAAAGTGAAACAGGGTCTCTATGTTAACACACATTGTCTATTACAAGCATCTTGGCTTCTATACAAGGTGCCCAAAGAGAAAAGTAACTGACATTTTATTTTTGGTGCCTTGGCTTATGACTAATTATTTCTTTGTCTCTTTGTTACCCATATAGAAGGTTTTGTGAAGAAACAAACTAAAGAAATAAATTATAATATGATACAATTTATTTACATTTATTATTAATATGTACAATAAATTAGGGACTTTAGTCAGTTATCTTTCCATGAAGCAATCCAACTGGAAAGTAGGTCCTTACAGTTGGAATCCTCAGATTTTATCATTAAATTTCTATGTAAGGATAACAAAATATTTCATCTAATATCTTTCTTGTTAATTAAGATATTAACAGAAGTGATGGAATTTAGATAGTTCTTTTTTCTAAAAATACTTAGCTTGAATATCAAACAAATTAAATGATTTAAAAAAGAGGTATTTAAGATTAATTTTGGCGAATTGACATTAAAAAGTAAGGGTAAAATCCGAGTAATCCAACTAATAGGACCTACCTATTTGAAGAGTATACAAGGGGAAATAACTGACTAAAGTCCCTTATTGAACATACCCAATTTCTTCACTTACGTTATTTTGAATTGAAAAGTTATTTGCTTTCTCCATGTAACGTCCCTTCTGCGGCTTTCCCTCGTTTACTCTCACGCTTAAGTTTTGAATGACTGCTTAGCAGGTTTCCTTTGAAGTCTTTCTGTACTCTATTTAATTTAACATTGCAAAATTTACAGGCTTTAAAGCTGGGGTATTCAATAAAAAATCATGGGTTTCAAATAAAATTGAATCGGGGTCCCTTGCTTTTGATTTACAATGAATCAAATCTGATCATTGCAGTCCTTCTATAATCCATGTTAAAGTATAAACACTTGCCCAAGTACTAAAATCCACTTAAACAAAAAGTTATTTTTATTGTTTATAGATCACTATCCAGTCAGTGATCTGGTTAGTTCAAAGTAAAACAATACGGTCAATGTATATAAATTTAATGTATGTACTTTTGTTATCTATGTCTAAATATTCATACTGGACTATGTCTCAGGGTCAATGTTAAGCAAATAAATCTGATATATAATAGTGATTGACCGAATAATGACCTGGAAGTTGGACTTACTTAGTCAATATAATATGTTAATGAATACCATATACAGTACTGGTACATGTAAACTAAACCGTGTGTATTATATAGATATTTGTCAAATCATGCAGTTTAGACTTGGTCTCTGAGGGCTAGGTGAGATGTGCACACTGTCGTTAAATGACATAAACTTTTGTGGACTCATGGCGTTCAAACAAGTGAAAAGAGAAGTATCTATAAGTAAAGCTGATGGACTTTATTAGTGCTGCATAAAATATCCCTCCAGCATCATTGCCACCAATCTCCATAAACAGATATCCTGTAGAGCCTTGCGCACAGAATCTCTAAGATCTCAATGGAGGGTCACGTCAGTTGACCTTTATGTTGACTTTAAAATCAATGTGTAGCTTTCATCTAGACAAAACACTATTAATAACATTTTGATTTTTGTAATTTTATTTTTAGACCAAGGTTTGCAGGCTAATTTAACAGCAGTATTATTCACAGTCTGCAAATGGACGGCTCATTTCAAATTGCGTGACATTGACAATGTAAACAAGTTGCTAATCATAACAATTTCGTCATGCATATTATGATGAGAAAAGGTCACCTGAACGTGACCCTGGATTGAAAAGGCCAGATCTAAATTAGTGAGTAGGCGAGCGGAAAATTTTAGATTGGGTTTTAATCAGATTGCATAATGCCACATTATCTTTATGGGGCATCTGACTGTAATACTGCAAAATGTAATTTATAAACCAGTGTTTAACAGTTAATGTTTTATTTACCATGAATACTGGAGGGATTAGTAAATTCTGTGACTCCTCCTTAATGGTAATAACTCGTCAAATAAAATATCAAAATTTTGAATACAGATTGGCAATCAAAAATTATGATAAACAATTTTTATGGATACACATTAATATAAGAAGTTAGCAATTTTTAAGAGACCTTAACAGAATTTTCATGATTCAACCCTAGTTTTTGGGTTCCTCAAAATCTTGGGACATTTTACCTACTGTGCTTTGAATCAGGGTTGTTAATTAAAATTTTGATAAAAATGGGCTTATGCCGCTTATTACTATCTTGACTCAAGTTTATTGCATACTGAACTACAAAAAAACCCTGGTCAATAGCTCAGTTGGTAGCATGCTGGGATTTGGAATCTTGTGTCCCCAAGGGGGTACTGGTTCCAATCCCACCAAGGGTCTGAGGGAGGTTATACCCTTCCATGAAAATTTGACAATAATGTCAATTTTCCTCTATTGATAAGATAATATGGAGAAGTTTACGGCCTTGTGGAAGGGTAGGTGAGTACTGGTTATAGACAAGGGTCCAGGAAAACTAGGTTAGGTGCACTGGACACCGTAAAATGACCTAAATTGTGTTGACATGTTGTTAAATCCGGTAAAAAAAAGAACCACAAAAAGTATCCAACTGTAGTTATTTAAATTATACACTAATTTATGCATAAGGCCACAACAAATTGATCATATGTTCTATGGATTCGCTCGCACCTTAATTTTGACGGTTTTTACAAAAAAAAAATTTTTATTTCCTCGCTCGCTCATAAAAATTTGGTCAAACGGCTATATAAAGCAACTGAATTAAGATTTTTTTTTCCCTTGCTCACTCGCCCCATTTTTTAAAAAAAAATCTGTAGGACATATCATCAACTTGTTGTGGCCTTATCTGTCCTAAATATTCATTCATAATTCAAATCTACAAAAGTGATATGATATGATACATGAGTTAAACTATTTGTACTCATGAATATGATGTCATTATGTGCTAATTTATGATATACATGTATATAGGATGATATTGCGTAACATGATTATATAATAAAGTAGGGTGGAATGTTTATAATGTTATCAAGTACATTGTACAACCTTATAGTTGATAATAAGGCCATACAGTAGAATACAGATATATTAAATTCATCTTTTAACTAGGTCATGTACTGAAGTATAACCCATAAGTGCCAGGGCTTTTTTCCTTATATGATAGGGGCCGTTTATAGGCAACTTCCCCTCTTATAATTTCTTAAAATCATGCATTTTTCCCCAAATATGCAGTTTAACTGGGAATTTTTGTTCCCCTATCTATGAAATTGCGATAAAATTTCCCCAAATGGTCTATATAAAAAAGGCCCCTGGCCCCTTCCCCAAATACTGAAAAAAGCCCTGAACTGTGCAGCCCACTTACTTCATTGAACCTTAAAAGCTAAGCTGACTTGCATGAATAGAATCTGATTTCAACTAAAAATGAATGGAAAAACTTAAATTCAGACAAGAATTGTAGCTTTAAATGTTGGGTGCTAGTATAAATCATATGAATCATTCTTGGTCAAGAAAGAAATGTACTCTTTTGGGTACTATACATGTATGTGTTTCTGTTGTATTATGGAAAACTGAGAGGAATCAAGCAATTTTGGTATTCAAAATCTGTATGAACCCTGGTGCAGTCACTAGATGTTGTAACAAAACTGTCACAAAACTAAAATCTTGTCAAGTACAGCATGATGCATTTTGTAGAGGTGTAATGGTTAACCGATATATCGGTTTATATTGCAGTACGAACCCAGACGGTTTTTACCGGTTCATTTTTCTTGAATCGGTTTTAATATTTGTGTGTCGTACTGATTAATTTTTAAAAATCTAAAATTTAAATATTTGAATGAATGTTAAAACGTGTTGAAAACTTGAAATTATCTATCGTGCTTTAAAATGTAAAACATTTCGTCAAATGAGAGAATAATTCCCTTTGAAAATCTGTTTTAAAATATGCATTTTCTAACATATATTCAATTTTGTACAAGTCGTTCAAATATTTGGATAAGATCATAAGAGGTCATTTGAAATACAAATAAACGTGTAGCAATTGCAATGCAAGAGCATTAATTCATGCTTCGCACGTCCACTAACAAAACTGATAAGAATATATTGCAATACAGGTTTTGAATATTGCAATATATTGCAATACAATTTTGGCCATATTGTTACACCCCTAGCATTTTGTCAATAGGGCTTTTTGTCATTTTATAAAGTAGACCCATTGTAATTAGGTGTTGAAAGGTTGCTAGAATTAGCCACTCTTTGTGACAACCAAACCCTTCTCTTTGTTCCTTTATTGAACATTGCTTCTATCATGCAGACATTTTTGTCTGCCCGTATATTATTAAAGAAAGATTTCAGAGCAATATTATACATTGTTATGATTAAATAATATAAAGGATGGAAAACATATAAAGAAGCTCAACAAACCATGTGTTTATGTGTATAGGCACATTAAGCTCTGAAATTATGTGAACTAATTAGGTTGACTATTGTCTTGGACTTGTGGGTTTACTTATTACATGTGATCCTGTCAGGGCTTTGTCAGCCTATCTCACGGGGCTGAATATAGGCCCCATTCCCAATGCCAAATAATGACCATTTTTCCCAATTTCAAGAAATAAATAACCAATCTTGTTAAATAATTCCCTTTGAACAGGATGTCTTTTGCCTGTACGAAAGAAACCGCGAGATTTCATGTAAAAATAATAAATACATGGGAATTCACATTGAATGCCTCACTGAACTGTCGGAACAAACTCTTTAAGAGCACTGGCACTGTAACACTTTCAGAGACACCAAAGCAAAGCATATAAAGATATAATGCAGAAAAATTAATGATGAAATTCTCATTTGTCGATATTTTTTCCCAACTCGTACTATTTACAGCATTAAAAATTCTCAATTTGGGCAGGGGCCTTTTTCCCAAAACCCACTGAAAAAGCCCTGCCTGTTTATAAGTGATTACATGGGAGGTGATTGCAGCCAGAATTTTTAACAACAAATTAAGCTCTAGAATAATTACATATTTTACTCTAAGAAAAGACTGGCCTATATAGTTAAATATTATACATAATGCAACAGGCTTTAAATATTTTATGCACTTTTTGCACTGGCAACTGATATTTTAAAGGTAGCATTCATTGGGCTAATTGCATGTAATTGTCACAGTACATTAAACTGTCTTGTAAATTAATGTCATAGTACATGTACAAACTTCATTTATCATTCATATGCAATACACTTAACTTACCTATGTATGCATAATACACTACAGTTTAATTTCTTTGAGTGACCACTTTCTTCAAGCGACTTTTATTTTTAGTCTGGATAACCTGCCCCTTACCACTGTCGTTATCGGGTCCGGCTAGCCGTGTTCATGGCGGCCTCCTCAGTTATTATTCAGGTATTACGTTTTCATGATCTTGCATGATCATTTGCTGATGGTAGTTACTTTAGTAGGAGTTCGATACTATATAGGTCATTGGATTTCTAAACAACTAAAAAAGGTATCCACTGTAATTTTTGTACAATGATCCTTTGATTTAAGCCTGTGTAGTGAGAAATGTTCATTTGAAAACATAATTATCCAATACCTAATTCACTACATAGGACGCGGCCATTATCATGCTGTGCCTGACATACTTTTACCTGACAAAGTACGACTGGGAACCAGACAACTTTTCTTTTAACCAACCACTTTGGAACCCAAACCTAAAAATCTGCCTGTATTTACTCTATATTTATATTCCATTTAGCAACTTCTTTATCACAACCAGTGACTGCCATGTTTCAGTCCCTATTCCCAAACCCCTTAACTCATTCTATTAGGTGACCTTATTTGGAACTAGGGCTGCAACGTTTTAATTTGATTAATCAAAAAATCGATTGCGAGGGCCCGGATTCGATTTCAATTCGAGACCCGTGATAATCAATACAATACTGGTATTTAACCGTGTCTATAAAAAGTTATGTTTGTTTTTTGTTTTTTCTCAACTGTCAAAACATGAATAATTTCACGGTGAATGCATTTGTTAAAATTATTGTCGTAATACATCCATAAGTTTCCAAAATGGTGTATTATGATCGAGTAAAGCTGCTTCTACCGTAAGATAGAATAAAATAACATTCAAATAACAATTAGGCTGCCAGTACAAAAACAATGCATTCAGTCACTGTGAAATTATTCAAGCTTTGACAATTGAGAAAAAACGAATAATTTAAGGATTAAAGCCAGGGTGCGCGATAACTGTAGTATTACACTTTTACATTTCTCTAAAGTTTCCATCATGATTTTGAGTATAAATGTGTCTTGGAAACTATGTTCCAAAATTATGCTCTATGTAGTACATGAATTTTAATTTCAGAAACAATTTTATTCTACCATTATAAGTTAGTTTTAAGCTCAAATGAATTTATTAATGTATATTTGGAATAAACTACACTATTCAATTAATCGTATAGAAAAAAATCAAGTCGAAAGAAAATAAATTGAATCTTATCGAATTGACTTTCCAGTGAATTGTTAAAGCCCTACTTGGAACACATCAGTAGCTTGTTCAATTACCTTAAACGTTCCAAAACGTTACATTTGGAGCTCCTCGGTGATTTGCTGCGAATAATCTAATATAATAAACAGATATATGATCGTTAAGGCAATGAGTGATGTTTCAAAATTTACAGACTAAAAACGAAACATCACTCATTGCCTAAACGATCGTATATTTGTTTACTTCAACACCAGTAGTTTCAAAATAGCGCCTAAATATGTTCGAGATTATTCGCAGCGAATCACCGAGGAGTTCCAAATGTAACGTTACAGAACGTTTTGGAACGTTTAAGGTAATTGAACATTGATCAGCTATCATTGGTATAAATGACATATTTGATGATTGTGTTAATACAATTAACAAGTAGCTGTGACTAACAATCACAAGCTTTTAAATCTGTTAATCGTCTGTCAATAATCATGTGCGAAAAATTGTTCATATAATATATCATTGTATAACCCTTAATTATAGGCCTTAATATTAGGGCTGTCACGATGAGCTATAAGCATATCGCGATATACTTCGATACGCTGGCACCGTATCGCGATACATACCAGGATGTATTGTGGGCTTTTAGATTTGTTGTGCCTCCGCTGTATTTAACAGAAACAATACAAATTTTACATACAGCTACAGATAGAATTTAGCCTCTATAAACATTTACGGTCATTTAGGACTGTGATGCGCCCAAATTGGTTAAATTTTTTGTAACTTAAGGTTAAATTGAATGAATAATGGAAAAACAGACATTTCACTTCTTTCATTTCGCGAAGGGAAAAATTTTCCAATGAAATAAAATATATTGCCAAATACCAGTACTTTAAAATTGTACCGCGGTACGTATTGCCGCAGCTGCGTATTGCAAATACCAGTATATCGTGATAGCCCTACTTATTATATTGTCAATGAAGAAAATATAAGTACCATTTACTTAGAGCTGCAACAAAAAAAAATCAAATGTGAGGGTGTTGATTGGATTCGATTCGGAACCTGCAGTTTTCAATCTGCTGTGGTACAAACAAATTTTCACCGTTAATTTGAAAATACATGTATCTGTACAAAGGAAATTGGATATAATCCCATATTTCATGTTTTTTAAGCAA
Source organism: Mactra quadrangularis (assembly GCA_025267735.1). Taxonomy (NCBI): domain Eukaryota; kingdom Metazoa; phylum Mollusca; class Bivalvia; order Venerida; family Mactridae; genus Mactra; species Mactra quadrangularis. The sequence continues at coordinate 17,616,940 of CM046304.1, forward strand.
GAATGTTAAAAATAAACCTAGCACTGCCTGTGTACTGATTTAGTTTAAAATTATGTCTATTAGGAAAGTAGTCTTTGTAAAAAGGTCACTGGACTTATGTCGATTTTTATGGACTGGGTCAACAGGCTAAATTCAAAAATGAATACACATTTTGTTACTTAAGTATTTATTATTTTTTCTGTAAACATGGTCATTTCTATGAAAGCATCATTTCATTTATCAAGCATTTTTAGTCAGTTCAAAGGTTGGTCTCTTAATAGAGGTTAGACAGTATATTTTAGAATAATACCGTAATTTATAATTGGGTGAAATTATGCTGACTTTTCTTAGTATTTGGGAAAAGGGCCAAGTTTTTTTTTTCTATATACAGTAGAACATTTTGGGAGAATTTTATCACTCTTTCATTGAATCTGGTGAGGCCACAACAAGTTGATGATATGTTCTACGGATTTTTCTAGAAAAAAATGGGGCGAGCGAGCGAAGAAAAAAAAATCTTTATTCAGTTGCTTTATTTATATAGCAGTTTGACCAAATTTATTTGAGCAAGCGAGGAAATAAAAATATTCAAAATTAAGGTGCGAGCGAATCCATAGAACATATGATCAATTTGTTGTTGCCTGACTACAATTTACCGAAATGCACCAATGTACTGAATAATGTTTTCGCTCTAAAATCACCAACAAACATAAAGAAATGTTAAATCACAAAAAATAAGGTTATCTGGTAATTGGAAACAAGTTTTTGTATGCCTATTTAAAAAAAGAGTTTTTTAGGTCTATTTCAATAGTTCTCTTTAGTAAAGAAATACAGCTCATTTTATTTGTTTCTCTATTTGTCAATAAGATGCTAACTATTCTCTAGTATCAAATCGGTATAGTAAATAAGGAGAAGCTGTGTCGTAAACTGTTGTAGCTTGTTTTAACCCTGACCATGACAGTGAATGTGCTGTTAACTATTGACGATATATATTGGTGACAATATGATTTGTAAGTATTGATAAAACAGAGTTGTCTACCTTTGTAGTCAGTGATATAAATTTAGTTCTTATGAAATCAGAACTTGTTGTTTAGCTAACTGAGATAGCTTGAGGAATGAAGTTGTGATTTTTATTTCATTTTTTTTTTTTTTGAAAAGTGACTTTTGGATATTTTGGATACCATGTGGACATAATATTATATAGTGAATCTGTGATGAATTTGTGCTTTCTCACAGTGGCAGGATTTCTGTAGTTTAGTTTAATTTTTTGTATGAATGATTGTGATTAGTGCGAAATGAAAGTAACGTTTTGCAATTTAATTATGATCCATGGGTGAACGTATTTGGGACTTGTCCTGAATTTCAGGATTTTTGTGTTTCTTCTCTTTAATGTAAAAGCTTCTGAAATCGAAAAATTCAGTAGTTTTCTGAACTTGAAATTTTTGTTTTGCACTTGCATTCATGATGGTCGCACATCATAAAATACTTAACATGTGGATTTAAATTGGATAACGATAGTTTTACTCATTCTCAATGATGAATGAGGACTTCTTCCAGACAGGTACTTCTTTTTTTATAATTATAATCGGGGAACAAAGTATAAAGTGTCGTACTGGAACCAACCTCTCATAACCTTAATGCTTACATGTTATACAATATACTTACTGCCCTTAAAAATTTTTCTTTTCTCTTTTTTTTTTTTTTTTTAAATTGGATTTAACCCTATATCAACACATTTTAGGTCATTTTTATGCATCCAGCGCACCTAACTTAGCTTTCCTGTACCTGCGTCTATAACCAGTACTCACTTATCCTTCCACAAGGCTGGGAACTTATTCATGTACCTTATTAATGGAGGAAATGTAACCTAATTGTCATATTTTCATGGAAGGGTATAACCTCACCGGTTGGGATTTGAACCAGTACCCCCTTTGAGACACGAGAATTCAAATCCCAGTGCTATACTAACCGCTATCGACTCGGGTTTAAAAAAACTAAAACCTTACTAATGGGTCCTGTGAATATTATGGACAAATGATTAAAATGTTAACTATGTATACTATTAAATTTTATTGAACTGTCAGTGGTGCATACATTTACCCTGCTGATTTGAATATTCAATACAGTACTACTGTACTCTGACTCATGAATGATAAATCTACAGTACTTTTGCACTCACAATTGATAAAATTAGATTTAAAATCAGCAGAATTAACGGTTACACCACTGGATCGAAGATGAATAAAATTTTACAATACAAATTTTAAGACCCCCATTTCAGAAGACTTAAAACATAACAATTAAATTTTATTTAGTAAGGTAAGCAATTCTGGCTGATCTATCCAGCATCATTGCAATTGTGAGTGCTTCCCTCATATCAACTTTGTCTTAAAAAAATTCTTGTTGTCGAATGCCATTAAGTTCTTACCAAATTTGGCATGTAGTGTGTCCCCTTGAGGTCCTCAACAAACATTACTCAAATTATGGCTATGGGACAATATTGACCCCATCCTCGGGGTCATTGATCCCTTTTTAGGGGTCAACAGATTTAGTTAAGGTAAATTAATATTAAAAATCATTTGTCTAAAAACACTAGGTGTTGAGGTACCATGTTTGGCATGTAGCATCATCTTGAGGTCCTCTACAAATTTTCCAAAATATGCTTTTGGGGTTAAAATTTGCACTGCCCCAGTAATCACAAATTTTATGTTAAAATGAAGCATTTTTATTTCTAAATCAGTTAGCCATAGAGCTTCTATGATATGACATGTCCCATCATTTCAACAAAGGTCATGTCAAAATGTGCTCCTGGGGTAAAAATTAGCCCCTCTTAAGGGGTCACAAACCTTTCATAGAGCAGAATAATAAGAAAGTGTTAAAAATATTGTGTCAGATGCCTAAAGATCTAGTTATGTGGTGAGAGGTCCATGAACCCTCTTGTTATATACATGTAATGATAAAAGTATGAATATTAAATTATGAAATTAATGTTGACATTAAGACCTTGTCTGTCTTCTTTCCCTTATTAGAAACTGTAAAAAATATTTTTCTGATACACAAACAAGCCTTAAACAGCCTGATGTTGTCTGCATTCGGAACACCTCGACCTTACTTGAATTTATAATCTCTGAAGTATTCATGGGGGGGTCTACCCTGGTGACTTGGGTTATTACTACCTACGTCAGGCGAAGCAAAGGCGAAGCAAGTAACAGTTATGAAAAATTGTTCTTGTAGCATACATACACACTGATCTTTATAAAAACATAATTCTATGTTATATATTTAACTAAATATTGTTCAGTGATATCATTGAACTGTGTTATTTCAAATTTACGGACTAAAAACGAAACATTATTTATCACCTAAACAATCCTGTATTTGTTTACTTCAACACCGGTAGTTTCAAAATGGCCCCTAAATATGTCTGAGGTTATTCGTAGCGAATGGCCGAGGAGTTCCAAATGATGTTGTCTGCTGTTTTGATATTCATGTTGTGATCAAACTTGTCTCATGTATCAAATTTCTTTACTAAATCTTAATTTATTTTATTTTTTAGTTCTTTTGTTGTAAATTAAAAGCTTAAAAACTTGAAAACATTTCCAATTATGATCTGGCATGAAAAAAAAGGCTAAATTTTTCTGAAAGCATTCCAAAATAATCTTAATTCATATCAAATTTTCTATTTTTTGTATTATTGTTTTTAGAATTCATACCTAACTGTTTCGAGTTCATTCCTAAAATTTCTGTTTGAATTCATACTGAATATTTTGAATTCATATCTAAAATTTCTGTTTGAATTCATACTGAATGTTTTGAATTCATTTCTAAATTTTCTGTTTGAATTCGTACCAAATATTTTGAATTCATATCTAAAATTTCTGTTTGAATTCATACTGAATGTTTTGAATTCATATCTAAAATTTCTGTTTGAATTCATACTAAATGTTTTGAATTCATATCTAAAATTTCTGTTTGAATTCATACTGAATGTTTTGAATTCATTTCTAAATTTTCTGTTTGAATTCGTACCAAATATTTTGAATTCATATCTAAAATTTCTGTTTGAATTCATACTGAATGTTTTGAATTCATATCTTAAATTTCTGTTTGAATTCGTACTAAATGTTTTGAATTCATATCTAAAATTTCTGTTTGAATTCGTACTAAATGTTTTGAATTCATATCTAAAATTTCTGTTTGAATTCGTACTAATACTGAGCATTTCTTAAGTATTATGAAAGTTAAACATATCTAAATGTTTCCAGAACATTTGTGAATTAGATCTAAACTTTTCAGAAGTGTTTGAACTACTGAACTACCGGTAATAAAACCTGGCTAATGGTTTTCTTAACTACATGTATTCTGAACTTTCCATTTTTTAGGTCATAAGGCCAGACCTTTTATATTTTTCGTTAAAAAAAATCCGACCCTAATTTTTCAGAAATTAAAAAAAATAAGATTTTGATTATTGATTTTTATTAGCCACCAAATTACCCACTAAATTTAGCACCAAACAAGAAGAAAAAAAAGAACCCATCCCTGTACAAATAAGCTCAACATGTCAATTATCACACAGTTAGAGAAAATGTCAGTTAATTTCTAAGATAAATATCAACTTTACTTGGAGCTTCTACAAAATGGGTTTGAAGATCAATTGGGATTGACATCTTATTAACTTTTTTTTAAATTTTTGTTTCGACTGACCATACTAATTTTGTCAAGAAAATTCTTTTAAAGCTAAAAATATAATTAGTGTGGCTTACATTTTTACAACCCAGTTGTTATTTGTTTTTGTTTAATTTTGTTAAAGCAGCAGAGTGTTCAGTTTAATACCCTGAACGTTCCAAAGCGTTCCGTAACGAAAGTGTCGAAATAACTCAACCCATAGACAACTCAACCCAAGACAACTCAATCCCCCTACTAACGGATTGAGTTGTCACAACTTTGAGTTGGGTTATGTATTGGTTGAGTTGTCTTCGGGTTGAGTTCTCCCTCTCCTGTACCAGTAACTTTAACTAACAGTCGTTACTGAACTCACAGCAGAACTGACTCATTAGTTTTGATTATTGATTATAGCTACATCATGCTTACCTTACATTACCAGCTTTTCTGAACATTCTTTCGTTTACTTTTCCAAAAAACTGACCTCTTTTTTATGCAGAGCAATTTCACATCCTTGTCCTATGTTTGCTGGAAGGTATATTCAATCAGAATCTGGTCATGAACCCAAATGGCTGGATTCAAAGTTGATCATCAGCTAAGCAAATTACCTCATTTGGCAAGAAATAAAACTTTAATAACAGTTACAAATGATAATAATCACATTATTTTCAAAGTATTTTTTTAATGTCATGTGTTTCTATTAAAAAACCTAATACTCTGTAAATGTCATTGCACGTATATCTTTATAAATCAATTTTTTACAATGTTAATTATACCCCATTATTGTTTTCTGATGGAGGTTTATTGAGCAAGAAGCATAATTATGTGATAATGAAATATCTTTACTCTTAGAAAAACTGGATCGGCTATGAATAAAAAAAATCTGGAAAATACTTTAAATTTGAATTTAACTGACATTGGCACATACATTAACCCTGCTGATTTTAATACTGAATGTCAATAGTAAGTGCAGACAAACTGTATTAACCTTGTCATGATCTATGTAAGATCATGATCTCATATACACATGATATGAATTATTAAACTTATTATACCCCCGCATCGAAGAAGAGGGGGGTATACTGTTTAACCCTTGTCCATGCATGCGTGCGTCTGTCCGTCCGTTACAAAATTTCCGTCGCAGTTTTTCAGCAACTATAACATGCAGCAGCCTAATACTTTGCATATTGCTTCATCCCATAGTCCCATGTGGTGTAAAGCGATTTCATGCTCCTTGCTCATCTACTTCCTGTTTGTCGCATATTTTTAGATTTCGTTAAATGAAAGTTACATTATGATAGTCATATTTCTCACTGCGGGGGTATTACTAGTGAGCATTAGCTCACAGATTTACTTGTTTTTTATTCATCTGTGAGGGGCACTTACATTAACCCTGCTGATTTAAATACTCACTACAGTATTTCTATACTTACTATTGATAATCAAGTATTTAAATCAGAGGATTTAATGTAATTAGGTGCCATTGACAGTTGAATAAAATTTACCAATAACTTAATATTCCCCATTATGTTGTTGTGATGAAACATTACTCTGTAATGTTAATGTTAAATAACATGTCAACTGTCAGTGGCGCATACATTAACCTCATTGATTTTAAAGGTGTGTAAGTTTTGTTGTGAGTATTTAAATCAGCGGGGTTAATGTATGCTCTATTGACTGTTGAATCTATTTGGTATCTGTAAATTAGTCGATGCCATGATGTCTGTGCAATGTTTTGACGTCAGTGATCAAGGTCAAAATCGAGAATTGGCTTTCACATAACTTCTCAAAACTGAGATTGGTGTCAAAAGCATCTGTAAATTAGTTGATGCCATGATGTCAGTGCAATGTATTGAAATCAATGATTAAGGTCAAATTGGCTTTTACATAACTTCTCAAAAATGAGATTTGTGTCAAAAGCATACATGATTGTACATGTATTTAGAAAAAAGAGAAAAAAGGTTGATTCAGACATACTACTATTACTGTTTCAGTGTTTCTTATTGAAACTTTAAGATTTATGTATGATTTAGTTATAGTATTTAACTGGAACTTTTAATCCCTTGATTAACTCCAGATAAAAACCATCATGGAATAGCTATGTTACTTTTATAGCGGAAAATTGATCTGTTTTTGTATGTTTTCACAGAATTTCTGTGAAAAATTGTGGAAGTGTTTGAAAACAAGTACTGTCTTAGTTGCTAATCACTTACAATTTTAATGTCAAGAGTGTCTAAGAGAGTATGTGAGTCGTTACTCGTTATTGGCAGATATCAACAAGTTATTCACAGATAATTGTGATTTTCTTCTAGTTGACTACTCTAAGGACTCCTATGTGGTGTAGTTTTTTTTACTATGTTACTGTTTAGACATCTAAGTTGTTACTGGTTAGACTTTTAAGCAACTTGTTGTTATTTGCTACATTGCAGTCTGCAACATTGTTAAGGAAAACCTGATTATGTGATATAAGGATACTCATTACTTTTCTTCTTTTCAAATTCACGCTATAGGGAAGCATAATTATGTGAGTAGAATCAGTGGAAGAAGCATTAGGATTTTAAGCTGAATTTTCAACGAAAAAATTTGGCTAATAGTTCGGGGAAACATGGGCGGGCGGTCGGGCGTCCGGATTCGTTAACAATTGGGTTGAAGATTTTCTTTACCATATGTTTCTGCCATTTATTGTCTGATCTTTATGAAACTTCATACAATGATAACATACCATGTGATGAACAAAATTTGAAAGTAACAGAAACTCTACCTGCCTTTATTATGGATTATTTCCCTTTGTAATTTTTGTGTTTAAGTTTTTGAATCCGGCTTTAATATGGTTTCTTGTTTCTACTATATTTCAGACTTTTTTGGTCAGCAGACTGATTGGTCTTTACCAGGGATCCTTGATGCCCCTGATTTCAGTAGAATATCGTATGGAGACTACTCACCATATCAGGGTAGTATGGAGATGAACCAGGGAATGAACAGTTTTACATGCCAGGCTTCAACGCAAGGTATCACTTCACCTAGTGTGTCTGCAGGTAGTTCTAATATGATGTCGGCTAGAAAACGAAAGTGTCCATCTGTTGAGTAAGTTTTTTACTTCTTCATACAGGGCTTTTTCCGTCTATCTTACGGGGCCAAATATGGGCCCCGTTCCCAATGCTAAATAATGACAATTTTTTCCCAATTTCAAGAAAAAAATTCCCAACCTTGTTTAATAATTCCCTTTAAACTGGATGTCTTTTGCCTTTACAAAAGAGACCACAAGATTTCATGTAAAAATAATAAATTATAAAATACATGAGAATTTGCATTGAATGCCTCATTGAACTGTCAGAACGAACTCTTTGGGAGCACTGCAACACTTTCAGAGACACCAAAGACATATGAAGATTTAATGCAGAAAAATTAAATGATGAAATTTCCATAATTGGTTGATTTGTGAATATTTTTCCCCAAATTGGACCATTTACAGCATTTAAAATTCCCAATTTGGGCTGGGGCCTTTTTCCCAAAACCGCCTGAAAAAGCACTGGTCTTCATATTTAGCTTGACTATTCAGAGAATAGTGGGGCTCCTACTCAGTCGTGCATCGGCGGTAGCGTTGGCTTGACATATTTTTTGGTTAAGTTCTTTTTTGCAACCTTTTTATCTTTAAAACTATTTAAAGGATTCACTTTAAACTTCTCACAGGTCTACAGGGTTATCATTCATAACTCACAGGATCAGTAAGGATTTTTTCGTAAAAAGAAAGGTGGTAGTTACATTATGGACCACTTGGTGTAATTCAGTTTTTTGTCTAGGAAGAGAATTGGCATAAAAACTCTAATTTATTTATTAGTCATACTATGAGATCACATGATTATAGACCAGGGCTCGAATTTAACAAAAAATTGGACTTGCAAATATTTGCGAGTTGATTTTATTACAACTTGCAAATGTAAAAATGTGACTGGCATTTTTTTATTAAAATCTAAACAGAATACATGGTTACATTTCATATATGCAATGTAAAAACAACATAGTACTATATTTTACTATGGATAGAACAATGCCATTACTGTGGGATAGACGAAGAGTATCAAACATGTCTTTTAGGTGAATCTTTTATTGATACTATCAATCTATCTGGCTGTTTCTAAGCTGATTTGAGCCTCATTAGTTTAGACAGTAATATTTTTGTGTCAATTTCAACTTGCGAAAATTTGCGAGTATGCGAGCTTAAATTCGAGCCCTGCTATAGACCCTGTATATGGGCTTCTGTAAGCCTGACATTGTAATATTTAGGGCTCCAACAATTCACTGGAAAGTCCATTCGATCTGATTTGATTATTTCTTTCCATTTGATTTTTTCGATTAGATTCATTTAATTGTTCATTCCAAATGTACAGTAATACATTTGAGTCATTCATTTGAGCTTAAAATTTGCTTAGACTGGCAAAATAAAAATGTCAGTTAAATGTTAAACATTTATTTCACACCAAGATCAATAAAACAGATGAATTTTATCCAGATTAATTTATCACCTGTTAGGTATAAATGTAACTAAAATTCTTAAATCCAACTTTAATAGACTAGTTTAAAGGTTAGTATCAAATCGAAAATCAAGGGTTCCAAATAGAAATTGACGTTCTCGTTATTGATTTTTTGATGTATCCAATGGAATCATTGCAGCCCTAGTAATATTACATGTTTCTATGGCAGTCATCACCTAAACCCATGGATGGGAAACCTTAGACGAGTTAAGTTCCGCCTTCAAATCCATCAAAATTGAAGGTCAAAAGTTGCAGGAAATGGATATTCTTCTTTTGAAATACACGCCCAGCTAGCTCAGTCGTTACCACACAAGTCTACTAATCAAGGGGTTGTGGGTTTGATTGCTGGGTGGGGCATACCTTCGTGGAGCTTTGTCATGAAATAATTTCTGCGGCCATTCTCCCTTCTACCACTGATTTTAAATCATGTAGGGCAGTAGTCAGTCACTTGGGGAAAGAATGCGCTCAGTAGTTGGTTTACAGCTAAATCCAGAGATTTAGCCTTTCCAGAAACTGTGAGTAGGTAGGCTGACCACCTAGATATTACCAATAATGTGTTGCTATCATGTTAAACCCTACAAAACAAACAATTTCTCTTGAAAATAAGCATATAGAACTTAAAAATTGTGAAAATCTCATGATTTTGCTTGCACCAACGTCAGGTCTTGACAGTGGAACTTACGACATGTAGTATACAAGTAAATATGATATAATCTTGATATATTTCTATATTTACAGTTTATCAACTGAATGTAATGATGATGATGATGATGGAACTGATGATGCTGATATGAAGAAATTTGCCAGGTAACAACGTGTTTAATATTGATGTATCTATATACAGTTATTTCATATGTGATTTGGGAGCAGTCAAACGGTTGGCCCAAGGTGGAGGAAATAGTATTTTGAACTGTTTCCCAAGGCTGTAGGCCGAGGGAAACGGTTTAAACACTATTACTGACACCAAGGGACTACAGTTTAACTGTTCCCAAATCACTCATAAAAAACTATTTTATTACCTGATAAGTAACTATTTTAACAGTATTTGACATGTTTACGTCTGCTAAATCAAGATTAATAGACGCTTGTGGCATTTGAAAGCCTCTGGTAAAGACTAAAATTGCGTAGCAGTTACTTCCCCTTATATCAGTACAGTAAAAGTTCGAATAAAATTGTGTGGCTTAAGAGCATGTGTGGGAAACAGTCTAAACTATTGACTAGTCAACAGTTCACTCAGAAAACAATTAAAAATATTGAATAACACTTATATAAGCAATCAGAAAATAATATACAGTACCCACCAAAAGTTTGGATACAAAAGAAATTAACAACAACTTTCGATTTCTTGATTATTTGTGTAGAATCATTTTAAAAAAATAATACATTTAAGCATGTTTTGTGTGAAAAAAAACCAACCTTTATGAATGCAACACATTTATAAGATACAGCATCTGACATCTTGAAGCCTCTAGAACCATGTTTATTATAATTATTTTCTATAACATAGCCTTTATGCTATTTTTGTAGTCTCAGATATAATCTTAATGATAACCAAAAAATGAAGCAAAACTATAAGGCATTTAAAAAAAAACATCATCAAATGTTAGATAAAAGCTATTCAGCAGGCCTACAAAGTGAAAATGTCTCCAAACTTTTGGTGGGTACTGTAAGTTGTTGCTATGCTTTAGCTTGCCTGAAGTCCAGGGCTCATACTCTTGTAACGCTGAGGCCTGAGACTCACACTTTTTTTATAGAAATGGCCTTTGACTAGATATAGGGACCTTCTTCTTCTGAAGTAAGCAACTGTGACATGGGAAGTCTCAAAAATCACCTAATTTTGCAAATTAAACTAAGGTGGTCTTTAAGGTTCATGTAAAGTCTTGGTTTGCAAAAAAGTAGTAAAAAATAAATAGCTCTAGTTCTGTCGTATTTCCATCAACAGTATTGTTTATATATCAAAATGTTTTTTATGAAACATGCAAAGCGATGCTAGTCATTAATTATGCCAAAAAATTTTAACAAAAAATGTATTTGCAAAATTGATGTTGCATAAATAAAAACACTAAATTACATTAAAATTTTCTTACAACATAATTTAATATTAAATCCTTTTCAGAACCTTATAGTACATATTCCAATGAAGGTACTGCAATTATTACTATCTCAATAAATGTTAAAACAAAACTAAGGCATATGAAAAACTAAAGTGAAAGTAGAAACAGGGTCGTGAAAACCCATTACACTTGTATCTGTCAAAATGTTTTTCATTTGCCTTAGTTTTGTTTTTAACATTTATTTAGGTTATAAATATTGCAGTACCTTTATTGAAATATGAACTATAATGTTCTGTAAATGATTTAATGTCAAATTAGTTTGTAAAAAAGATCTTAATGTCTTTTAGTATATTCATTTTTACAGCATCAATTTTTTAAATGAATCTTTTTTGTTGAATGTTTTCATCTGAATTAATTACCAGCACCAAATTGTACCATTTTAACGTATAAAACTTTGCTCTTGATGGAAGTATGAAAGAGTTAGAGCATTTTTGTTCTATTTTAAATGCTAACAAAGAATTCACTTGGACCTTAAAGTTGAATTTTACTATTGTTGGCAACTATTTAATGTTAATATACCTCACTGGAATTTCCCTATGCTAAAGCCCTATACCGGAGCGGGTGATATTTTGTTCGATCACATGGTAATATTACCCGCTATCTAAGGGAGACCACTTATTAACGATTAGTAGCCGTAAATAGCCGCGACCGTGGCATAGTGGTTAGCATGTCTGACTTCGAATCCGGAGATCGCGGGTTCGAATCCTGGTCGCGGCAGGGTATATAAGTGATATAATTCAGTTTTTTTATTGTGGCGATTGTTTTCTTTACTGTGTTGTTATTTGTGGTTCAATAAATATTTACATGTAACAGTTTTGTTCGGTATAAGAAAACAAATAACACATGGCAGTGAGGGTGACAGTACAGATTATCAACCCTTGAAAAATAATATCAACCTTGGCTAGTGCCTCGGTTGATATTATTTTCCTCATTTTCCTCGGGTTGATAATCTGTACTGTCACCCTCTCTGCCATGTGTTATTTATATAATGTCATGATGACTTGTTATAAACATAATAATACAATAAGTTGTGTCACCATGGTTTATAGTAAATCAGCTGTACCCTATCAATGATGTCAGGTTGTACAAGATTGACAAGTTAATGAGCTATATATCAGAATGAAAATACAATAGAACAAACAAACATTTAGGTTATGGCCACAACAAATTGATCATATGTTCTATGGATTCGCTCGCACCTTAATTTTGACGGTTTTTACAAAAAATGTTTTTATTTCCTCGCTCGCTCATAAAAATTTGGTCAAACCGCTATATAAAGCAACTGAATAAAGATTTTTTTTTCTTCGCTCGCTCGCCCCATTATTTTCTAGAAAAATCCGTAGAACATATCATCAACTTGTTGTGGCCTAAACTGCTCTATATTAAGCACAAGGCCATTCTATGTGTGGTATAGATTGTGAAAGTTCTAAAGAAGACTTGATCTGATGTATTGGTCAAGCAACTTTATTACATGATAATATGTACTTCAAGGTTATAGTTTTATATCTTGTTATTTTACCATTGACAAAGCTACTGTTTTAGATTATGTGTATCATGAATCATACAGGTCCAAATCGTGATATTTGTTTATGCGAAACGCCCAAAACTCTTTGATTTTGAAATAATATATCATTTTTTGTGCAGTTGTAATTGTGTGAAAAATAGCAATTTTTTCACCGTTACGCACTAGGCCTAATTCAAGATGCTCTAATTTCATTACTAATTATCATACAGATATGCAACTTGGCCAAGTTATTCCCTGGGTGAATGTCTTTCAAGTTGAGCCCCGATCCCTGTTACTATGGCAGTGCTGGGGCGGATTAAAAATGGCAAAAAATGAAATTTTCTCTCTTTTTCCACCCTATATTTGCACTTCAAACAGTAATGTTTTCCAAAATTGAGGTCTAAAGTGACAGGTCTTTCAGATACTGAAAACATGTTTTCTTATCAGCATTTGGCGCCATTTCTCTGCTCTCAATGACCCCGAATTTTTTTCTGCCGATGAGGGGCCCTGCACTCCCTTCAAACCCCAGCAACTAAGGGGGGCACATCCCCCCTTCGGAACCCCCCTGAGACATCTTTTGATTGGGGAGGCGGGCGAAAAAAACTCATTTTAGGGACCACTATCTTTTAGTGAAATTCATTAAATCCAGTTAAAAAACACCATTTTCAAGGCGGCAACCATTTTCGAGGGGGGGGTCTAGACACATAAAAATGCGGATTGAGCGGTTAAGGGTTAATCATGTCCGCCAGCGAAATGAAGGCAATAAAAGCATGGTCTACCATAATTGACCATGTTTAAAAAAAGGCACCACAGTTTACCATGGTCACAAAATGTGGTTGGTGACCATGATCTATGAACACTGTTGACCATGGTCATTGAATACAATTGAAAATGGTCGAAAACGTGGTGCCATTTAACAAAACGTAGTCAGCCATGATCTACTGTTAGACCATGGTCATATGATCTTCATTTCACATGAGCATTGGAAAGATTTTGTGAGAAACTCCACCAGTGCAGATAGTTGACTTTAATTCATGAATTTCAATTCATTATACCCCCGCTTCGAAGAAGAGGGGGGTATACTGTTTTACCCTTGTCAGTGCGTGCGTGCATCCATCCGTCCGTCCGTTACAAAATTTCCGTCGCAGTTTTCTCAGCAACTATAACATGCAGCAGCCTAATACTTTGCATATTGCTTCATCCCATAGTCCCATGTGGTGTAAAGCGATTTCATGCTCCTTGCTCATCTACTTCCTGTTTGTCGCATATTTTTAGATTTTTGCGGGGGTATCACTAGTGAGCATTAGCTCACAGATTTACTTGTTAATTCAGCTGTACATTACTTCATATTGTCCTTAAGAATTGTTTTGGAAGTTTTAAAAGACCATCAGGGTGATAATATCATACATGTATATCTTTTCGTTAGCAAGTGTAGGATTATAAAATTAAAAAAAATGATTATCTGAAAAATTGTTATCTGTAATTACATGTATGCACAAAACCTTACTTGTTTTTGTAAATGAAACAGATTTTTAGGGTGAGTAGATGATGTTCATGTAATCTTTGCATCTTATATTAGTTGATGATGTCTAGAGATGCCTAATTAAATCTCAACATACAGTAAAATCTTTTTCAAAATTTGGTTGAGCAAAAACCCAAAATGTTCAATTTAATTTGCATTTCATGTTATTCAGCAGTAATATGTAACAAACTTAGTTCGTTCCACCTGCTCACAGGCTGAAAACCCCTGTATATTTGAGTTGTTTATTAGGTCTATTATGTACATTCACTGATGTATTACATTTTTTGTGGGAAGAACTTATCTTAAAAGTACAATAACTTGTTTGAACTAATACAAATTAAAACATGCATGAATAATGTATTATTCACAGTCAATTAACTTTTTAAACAATAATCATGTGACTTCAAAATTACTGTTTGCAACAATTAAGTAGTTTCATGTCACTGTTGAATTATAATGAATAAAAGTAAGTTTTTTCAACTTGATTTGTTATTTCCATTAGAAAAAATTTATGTGAAAAATCAAGGATCCTATATTAGATGGATTCGTAACGGAAGGAAAGTAACAAAAGTTCTCAGTCGTCGCGAGACGATTCGAGAGCGCCATTCCGTCTCATTCACCATTTTCACGAAAAGGCGAGCTATTTCTATCCACGGATATCCACTTTAAACTAATCCATCGAAAGATTTTTTATGTACTCATTAAGAAAATTATGTCCGACAGTCATAAATAAGTTGGTCGTTTATGACTTAATTGTCCAATTTTGGTAAATTTCATGTTTATTCTAAGACATTAATTATCCACCCAAGCACGACACATGTGTGAAATGGCGACCAATCGAAAATGTAGGCTGCACTGTAGCGCAGTCTCTGAGTGAAATGATCACTAAATATGTTTTAAAGTTGGATTTGTCGATAGATCTGTGATGTTTGAATGGATCTGGTAACTTAATAAATCGAAATTAGCTAGCTTAGATAATCAATTTCATCTTCAAATATGGCCATTTTCGGTTAAAAACAACGATTTTCATGGATTGAAGTCCTTTACGGACAATTTTATTTAGCAGTTGTCATATTCAACGCGCGTTTGAACAGCATTTTGTTTTTACTTATGTGGAAAAAATACATTAAAAAATGGTATCCAATAAACCTTTTCCTTGCATATATACTTGATGAAACCTAAAACGCAACTTTAAAACACCCCATTTCCTGGCTGATTTTTACATTGATTTTTGGACTATTGACTTTAATCATAGACCCAGTTAATGTTGTATCCTCAATTAAAGGTGTTCTAATCCGCTATTTTGATAACCAAAAAGCGATCGGTTTATTGTGTTTTAAAGAATAATGACTAGTAGTCTGTATTACATGCCCCTTACTACTATCGTTATCGGGTCAGACAAGCCGTAACTATGGCGGTCTCCTCAGTTATTATTCAGGTATTACGTTTTCTTGATTTCGTATGAACATTTGCTGACGACAGTTACTTTAGGATAGTTTGATACTATTTAGGACATTCGATTTCGATTTTTCTGATTACACGTACATTTATCGAACAATTTACACGAACAAGACTCACTTGAACACAATTCGAACGTGAGTTAGTCTCGTTAAAATTTCGGATACTTTATTTAGTGAAAATGAAACCAGAACCAGACAAGAATCAAACCTGCATAGATTGACATGCAAATACTATCACATTATCATGCTTAACTAAATTAATTGTGTTTATTTGCTTATAATTTGCTACAATTTTCAAAAATGCATGTTGCAAACTCGATAGCTACGGGTCGTACTTGCAAATTCCGGGTCACGTGACAGATGCTTGTCTCTTTAATCCGGGGTGGTTTCAACAGGGTTAGAAATCAATATTAATGGACAAATGTCTTACATGACTTAACTATCATGTAATCAAAATATTGCATTATTAAGGAATCACCTGTGTACTATTGTAAAAAAGTGACCCGGAATTGTCAATAACTCGGAACTGTCGAGTTCACGGTACTCAAAAAGATCTACTACTATTAAGAATTTGTTACATTTTAATAAAATTAGTCGTAATTGAGCTGGAAGAATTCCAAATAAAGTGACAACTTACATTCGCGATCGCGCAATTAATTGAACCTTTCGCCGATTACCGCCACTTTGGATTTAAAAAACCCGCTCTTTCCCCCAATTAATACACTTTACGATAAATTAGCAGACGAAACTGAAACGACAGTGAAAATCGATAAAATCTGGTTGAACGATAGGGCGTTACATATCCATCTAATATAGGATCCTTGGAAAAATGTACATTGTCTTTGATATTGTTAAATTGTGTTCATGTGTCAGTGAAGCATACATTAACCTGAATGATTAACATGCATGTATCCACCTAAAGTTTGGAGACAAAATAAATTTACTACAATTCTTGCATTTTGATGATTATTTTTGTTGAATCATTACTTTTAATTTCTTTAAGTATGGTTGGTGATAAAATGAAACAAATTTCACGAATGCAACATGTCTATTAGATTCAGCATCTGATATCCTAAAGCCCCCAAAACCATGTTTATAGTAATTGTTTTCCATAACATAGCTTTCATGCTATTTTTGTAGTTTCAGTTATAATTATTATGAAAAACTAAAAATAAAGCAAATCTAAAAAACCATTTTAAAATTATCAGTTATCAAATTTTAGATAAAAGCTATTCAGTTGGCCTACCAAGTGAAAATGTCTCCAAACTTTTGGTGGGTACTGTATTTATTGCAGTACTTCTGTACTCCATATAGATAAAATAGTTTCCTGTATACATCCATGCACAGGGATTATTATCCCCCGCCGATGAAATCGGGAGGGGGATATAGTTTTGGCGTTGTCCGTCCGTCCGTCCGTCTGTCCGTCCGTCCGTCCGTGCGTCTGTCCGTCCTTCCGTCCATCCATCCGTCCGTCCGAATTTCGTTTCCGGAGTAGTTCTCTGCAACTATTGGCTGGAATTCAACGAAACTTTATGGGAATCATCAATATCAAGAGGAGATGCTCATGTGGTCAGCTTTTTTTGGATCAGACCCTTTAACTCAGAGTTATGGCCCTTGATTAGTTATGTAGTATGCATATAGAGTAAAAGTCGTTTCCGGAGTAGTTCTCTGCAACTACTGGCTGGAATTCAACGAAACTTTATGGGAATCATCAATATCAAGAGGAGATGCGCATGTGGTCAGCTTTTTTTGGATCAGACCCTTTAACTCAGAGTTATGGCCCTTGATTAGTTATGTAGTATGCATATAGAGTAAAAGTCGTTTCCGGAGTAGTTCTCTGCAACTACTGGCTGGAATTCAACGAAACTTTATGGGAATCATCAATATCAAGAGGAGATGCGCATGTGGTCAGCTTTTTTTGGATCAGACCCTTTAACTCAGAGTTATGGCCCTTGATTAGTTATGTAGTATGCATATAGAGTAAAAGTCATTTCCGGAGTAGTTCTCTGCAACTACTGGCTGGAATTCAACGAAACTTTATGGGAATCATCAATATCAAGAGGAGATGCGCATGTGGTGAGCTTTTTTCGGATCAGACCCTTTAACTTAGAGTTATGGCCCTTGATTAGTTATGTAGTATGCATATCAAGTAAAAGTCGTTTCCGGAGTAGTTCTCTGCAACTATTGGCTGGAATTCAACGAAACTTTATGGGAATCATCAATATCAAGAGGAGATGCGCATGTGGTCAGCTTTTTTGGATCAGACCCTTTAACTCAGAGTTATGGCCCTTGATTAGTTATGTAGTATGCATATAGAGTAAAAGTCGTTTCCGCTCTACTTCTCTGCAACTAATGGCTGGAATTCAACGAAACTTTATGGGAATCATCAATATCAAGAGGAGTAGCGCATATCGTCAGCCATTTTCGGGTCAGACCCTTTAACCTCAAAGTTATGGCCCTTGATTAGTTATGTAGTATGCGTATAGAGTAAAAGTCGTTTCCGCTCTATTTCTCTGCAACTAATGGCTGGAATTCAACGAAACTTTATGGGAATTTTCAATACCAAGAGGAGATGTGCATATCGTCAGCTTGTTCCGGTCAGACCCTTTAACCTCAGAGTTATGGCCCTTGATTAGTTATGCAGTATGCATATAGAGTAAAAATCGTTTCCACGCTACTTCTCTGCAACTACTCGCTGGAATTAAACGAAACTTTATGGGAATCTTCAATACCAAGAGGAGATAGGCATTTCGTTGCCTTGTTCTGGTCAGACTCTTTAACTCAAGAGTTATGGCCCTTGATTAGTTATGCAGTATGCATAATAGAGGGAAAAAAATTCTGCGCTATTTCTCTGCAACTAATGGCTGGAATTCAACGAAACTTTATGGGAATCATCAATATCTAGAGGAGACGCGCATATCGTCGCCTTGTTCTGGTCAGACCTTTCAGCTCAGAGTTATTGCCCTTGATTAATTGTGCAGTGTTCATATAGAGAAATATTGCTATTTCTTTGCAACAGCTGGATTGATTTCAACAAGATTTTATGGAAACCATCAATACAGAAAAGAAATTTGCATCTCATTGGCATGTCCTGATAATTTTTATTAGCATGGAGTTATGTATGTTCCCTATTATGGTTTTATGGATTTTTGTATTTATTAATAAAGCCTTATGTCTCCAGTTGTTGTGTTAGTAAAAACAAGTACTCGGCGGGGGATATTAATCCAACGAATTTGCTTGTTTACTAATATATTACTTAATTTTGTTCTTTTGAAATGCCTACATGATTGAATTATGCTAATACAGTATAACCTCTGCATAGTGGCCCTCTACAGAACAAATCCTATGCGCAACAACATAGTTTGATATTTCCCTTAGGATTAATTTTAATTAAATTTAACCTCTACAGAGCAACAACCTCTGAACAGCAACACACTTTAGTCCCTCCCAGTGGGTGTTGCTCAAGAGAGGTTGTACTGTATTGAAAAGTTTGTATAAAGAGAGTATAAAAATCTTCAGAGAATTATGTATAAGTGAATTTTTTAACTTAATGGGTCCTGTGAATATGAAAATTTTACCAAACCAAACCAAGACTTACAGGACCAAAGACATTTTACATATTTTGATGCATTGAAAATTGTGTGAATGAGATCAAATTCTTTGCAGGACAGTCTGTCCTGTAAACCTCCAGATTTTAACCCTTAACCCCTCCATCCCCCTTTTTACGTGTCTAGACCACTTCCTCCAAAATGGCTGCCACAGCCTTGAAAATGGTGCTTTTTAACTAGATTTAGTGAATTTCACTAAAGGATAGTTGTCCCCCAAAAAATGAGCCTCCCCTCATCGCCAGAAAAAAATAGGGGTCATTGAATGAGTGCAGAGAAATGGCGACAAATGCTGATAAGAAAACATGTTTTCAGTCTCTGAAAAGACCCGGCACTTTAGACCTCAATTTTGGAAAATATTACTGTTTGAAGTGCATATGTGAGGTGGAAAAAGAGTGAAAATTGCATTTTTTGCCGTTTTTGCTCTGCCCCAGCGTTGCCATGGTAACTGGGATCAGGGCTCAACTTAATTTTTGAAAGACATTCATCCAGGAACAACTTGGCCAAGTTTCATATCTGTATGATAATTAGTAATGAAATTAGAGCATCTTGAAAAAGCCTTAGCGAGTAATGGTGAAAAAATGGCTACTTTTCACACATGTCGCAACCAGTAAAGGGTTAACAGACCTACTTATTTTTAACTGGATTTGTCTGGTAGGTCTGCCATGTTTGGTGGTGACTGGTTACCATAACAACAATCATGAGATAAATGTGTAATAACCTGGTTTTTTGTTTAATATATTTGCAGACAGAACCACAGTGAAATAGAGAAGAGAAGGCGTGATAAGATGAATACATACATCATGCAATTATCAACCATGCTTCCTATGTGCAATGCTATGAATAGAAAATGTGATAAATTAACAGTTTTAAGAATGGCTGTACAACATATGAAGTCATTACGAGGTAATATTACATTATAAGTGTAACCATTTAGTGTTTATTGTTTCAGTTGTTTCGCTTTTAATGGAAAGCTAACTGCTGTATGAACTTACTAGTATCCGATTTTGGTAAGAATACTTAGTGTTGAAATAGAAGCATTTTTACAGCTGGTGAACTGTAAACACCCTCGGCTTGCGGGCGTCCGGTGTCGATAACAATTGTGTTAAAGTTTCTCTTTTCAATATATTTCTGCCATTTATTGTCTGATCTATGAAACTTTATACTGTAATAACATACCATGTGATGAACAGAATTGAACAGTAACCACAACTCTACATGCCTTTATTATGGATTATTTCCCTTTGTAATTTTTGCATTTTTAGTTTTTAAATCGGACTTTAATGTGGCTTCCACATTACATTTCTTGTTTACAGAAATTGTTCCAGTGTTGTCATAATAAATTCAATTTAGGTTCGACTGGCATTTTCAGACTAACAATCACCCTGGGATTATATTGTCCCATTGGAATTACTGTCAGTTAATAAGTAATAGTTGTGTAATTTTATAAGATGTCCAATTTTCGCCTATTTCGCAAACAGTGAAGGGTTTATTAACTATATAACAGGTTGCCAATATTAAGATGTATATAGTAATGCTACAGTCCCATAAACATAAAAATAGCTGGGAGGGCACTGTACAGGTGCTGTGTGATCAAGTACCTCAAGGACCCATACAAACTCTCGCATACCCGTACGAACTGTTACGTTTTTATCAGGGTCTGTGAGATGAGCCGTGGATACACGTATCAGTTTCAAAGTCAAATCGTGAACAAAATCGTGGCCGAGTATGGATTAAACTTGCATATCCTCAGGTATGGCTCTGTACGGGTGCGTTGTTTTGTGCCATGTGTGCACCGTCACCTGAATACGCAAGACTTCCCATGGCCTACGGCTTGCTGTCTGCATGTATAGGTCTGCAACAAGCCACGATTTTATGAGACTGAGGCATAACATATGTTGTTTTTTTATTTGAAGGTTCATCGACATCTTATACTGAAGCATTACATAAACCATCATTTCTATCAGAAGATGAATTAAAACATATAATATTAGAGGTAAGTTTTAAATATACACTTAACAACTTTTCTAAGTATACAACTAATATATTTGGTCATAACTGGGTTGTAGGTAAGCTATTGATATAATATTTGTAGAAAATGTTCATCAAATAGTATTTCATTTATTAGCAAAACGAAGAATAAATTGAAAAATAACTGACTTCTTACAAGCAGTAACAATATTGGCACCAACAAAGTACAAATTCACATCAATAACGAGTATGACCACCTTCAGCTTGTATAACTGCAAGACACCTTGCTCACAATGAGATTATGTAATGATATCCTGGGGTATCATAGTCCATTCTTGCCGTCTTGTCTTCATACTTGTCATCTTCTCTCACTTGGCGGGTCTTTAACACTTCTGGATTGCTCAAACTTTCTTAAAAGTTTCATCACAGTCTAAGGGTTACGCTTGAAAGTATGGGCAAGCTGAAAAAGGGGTTTACTTTGTCACAATTGTTGAAGATTTCTGTATTGCAGCTATGCGTAAAATGTCTCAGTGATGAATATGATGCGAGCAAGACATGAAATAGCAATTCAATTCAATTTACCTCTCTTACTGATGAGCCTGCATGTATCATTTCGATAGTCTGGCCTCTTCATTTCAAACAAATTCGTTTCATACTAGATACTGGTGAAAGTTTAGGTGTTCTTTCTAAGTGTAAATCGCTATAGAATCAACATGTAGGAAATAAACGTGAAAATGTAAACCGTTTGGCTCATATTAGTAAAAAGCACGAAATGCATGTGCATCTTGGAAGTCGGTTACTACACAGTTGATATTAACGCTTACTGTGTCACATGAAAGATATAGTATCCCATAGTTGTCTCGCAAAATTTCGTTTAAATATTTTAACAACTGTTGGAATTATCTGCAGGGAAAAAGTGTATACTTACAAAAGTTGTTAAGTGTATATCTCTTCACAGAGTGCACCTTTTTACAAAACTTCATACGAAAAAAGTTATCGTAAGTCAATTTAAATAATTTTGCGTTTCAAAATAGGAAGGATAATGATCATAAATATATGGTATTCAAAAGGTATACAATATTCTACATAATTGAATAATATTTGGAATTAATTGACCAAAAAATGACATTATTATTAATATTTCTTGCTTTTGACATGTGATGATTTTGCAAATTGCGACAAATCTCATTTTTATGGTCTATCCCCTATACCGGTACCTATTTTTGTATTGTTATGTCTAGAAAATTTCATTTTGATGACCAAGTGTGAATTTACAAATATGAAAAAATAATTTTCCTACCTACCTACCCACTAATATTTATTAACCCGTTCTGTAGTACAGTTGGTAGCATGCTGGGATTACAAATGTAGTGTCCAGAAGGGGGTACAGGTTCGAAACCCACCCAGGCAATTAAGCCCTTCAATAAAAAGTTAAAAACTTAACAATAATGTCAATATCCTTCTTTGTAATGTATATGGAGACTTTCCTGGGCATGAGAAATGCTAGGAAAGTACCGGGTATAGACAAGGGTCCAGAAAAGCTAGATTATCTAAATTAGCGAGTAGGCGAGCGGAAGATTTTAGATCGGTTTTAATCAGATTGGGCATGCTACCAACTGTGCTACTGACCCCAACCCCAGTATATAAAACATTATGTATATTTCAGGCTGCAGACGGCTTCCTGTTTGTTGTTGGTTGTGATAGAGCTAGAATATTATTTGTGTCTGAATCTGTTGGAAATATATTACATTACACCAGGGTAAGTTTGTTAGTATAAATAAACACTGCTATCCAAATGTTACCTGGCTTTACAATTAACTGATCTGTTTTAATGCCCCCCATACACACTTCTGGGGGGTCGATTTTGTGTCTGAATCTGTGAAATATATATTTCATTACACCAGGGTAAGTTTGTTTGTGTGTACACTGCTGTCCAAAAATTACTTGGCTGTACTCTGTTTTTATGCCCCTCTCCAGTCAGTGCCCCTGGGGGCATATCATTTGCATTGCTATGGCATCAACTGGTCATCTGTCCTGCTTGGGTCAATGTCACCTATGTTTTTATCAGTGGGAATACCTTGGTGATCTTCTACTCTGATAAACTTCTCATATCATAAGGTGACCCAGATCGATAGCGCAGTTGGTAGCGCGCCGGGATTTGGAATCTCTTGCCTCGAAGGGGGTGCGGGTTCGAATCCCCACCGGGGAGGTTATACCCATCCATGAAAATTTGACAATAATGTCGATTTTCCTCCATTGATTAGATAATATGGAGAAGTTTCGGGCCTTATGTAAGGGTAGGTGAGTACTGGTTATAAACAATGGTCCAGGAAAGCTAGGTTAGGTGCGCTGGACGCCGTAAAATGACCTAAATTGTGTTGACACGACGTTAACTCCAATAAATAAATATGACATCATAAGGTGAGAAGGTAGTTCTAACAGATTCCATAGAAAACGTGAATATGATGAAATTTGGTTTCTGTGGTAATATAGTCTGAACTACACAGAAATATGATGTTTGCAACATTGTACTGATAAAATGTTTTGATGAAGTGTGTAACAATGTATATTATAACATGTTGTACATGAAAATAACAAGCGGTCATGTTTCAAGGTTTATGTAGACAATCCATAACCATTTATATAATTTAAACTTCTGAATGTTGGTTTTTTAGCTAATAAGTTGAATAGCAGACAAATTGTTGGATAAAATTGACTTTATATGTCCATGTATAAACGATAATAGAACAACTTGCCAGCTAGTTTTTAGCCGGATTTTTCAACGAAAAAAATCGGTTAATAGTTTGGCGAAACACGGGCCAGCCGGCGCCAGGTGTCGTTAACAACTGCTTTAAAAGTTTTCAATTTAGCATATATCTCTGCCATTCATTGTCAGATCTTGAAACTTCATACAATGGTAACATACCATGTGATGAACAGAATAATAAGACAGTAACTACAACTCTACCTGGCTTAATAATGGATTATTTCCCTTTGTAATTTTTGCGTTAAAGATTTTAAATCCCGCTTTAATGTGATTTCCACATTACATTTCTTGTTACTCATAGAAGATCACCAAGGTTGTTCCAAATGTGTTAATTGTGTGTCAGAATTCATTACATTAAGTGATAAACACTTTTGAATCATGTTGCTTGGTGTGAGAAGGATGCCTCACATTTTTGCTTGGTACATAAAGGACATTCAAATACTACGTACGGTGCAAGAAGGTTGTTTCCTTGGTTTGCTAGGTGAGAGAATAACCTACTATCTTGCAAAGTGCATGGGAATGTCTATCAGTTTTGCAATGTGCTAGAAAAACACTTGGATATTACTTGGAAAACTATGGTGTCTAGCATGTTTGTGGTGCTGTGTACTACTAGGTTAACCTAAATATACGACAATTATTTGTTGAGTATAAATCTGCTGACAACTGGATTTCATTCAGATCAGCTGTAAGATTCCTAAACCACAGAAATGATGTAAGCGAGGTTCATCATCTGGGTTTATTGAAACTTAAAGGTACTAGTTCACAGATTTGGTTATTTTTTCTAAAATTTCAAAATACCATTCATTATCTGTAATTGGGTCTAAAAAATTACCTCTTATTATTTTAAGACAAATTGACGTAAATGTTGCAAGAAATATGCAATAAAAGTCACAAAATTTCACTTTAAGTGTCTATACCATGACATACGGGGTAGGTAGTTACAACATGAAACACCATCATTGGTAGTTGTATGTCAGTTAGCACTAAAATTGTCATTATCAGAACGCTTCTTTCCTGCTTCCAAAAATATTTCCATACAATTTTGATAATTTTAGAAAAGGTTGATATTTAAGTCTGAAATCTGTGAATGAGTACCTTTAAATAGAAAATGTCACATGTTTATGTATCCGCATTCATCTAGTAAGTTTATATCTATTGAATGTGGAAATGTGCTATCAATGACATGTGGTTAGCTTACAGTTATGTAAGATTAAAGTACTCAGTAAATTTACTAGAGAGAGAGGTGGCTAGAAGTCAAGGTGAAATTGTGTCTAATTCTTTCATTCTGTTATAAAATAGCCAACAGATCGTGTTGCAAGTGACCGTGACATTGGTACCGAGTAAACTGAGACTAGATAATAATTATTATGTATGGGAAATAATATAAATTACATTTCAATGGATATAGTCTAGGTTTATCCTGCAACAACATCAATTCTTCATGGTAGTCTTTATCTTACATTGTTATTTATTTGTTCTTAACAAAAATTGATCTAATTATGCCATTTAGGTCAAAATTGGCCCTCCCTAGGGGTCACAAGTTTTTTTTAAAGAGTAATATAAGAAAATGGTTAAACAATCTTTTTCTCAATTACTGAAAGTCGAAGGGCTTTCATATTCAGGTCACAGTTTTCATACAACTAAAAATAAAAGTGTTACAAGATTTTGTGTCAGATGCCCTCAGAATTTAATTCTAAGGTGAGCGATTCAGGGTCCTCAGCACCCTTTTGTTATTATGGTGTAAACATTTGTTTTGATTTCAAATTTTACAAACATTGTGATCAATCCCTCTGTAATTCAATGTTAGAATTAAATAGATATGAAAAAAGAAGAATGCTTAAAGGCGTAAGCAAACATATTGGTATCAGCAACTGTAAAAACACATATCTTTCTTCTAGCCCAAAAGCAAAGAGTTTTTCAAAAAAAATAATTTTTCTTAGGGACACCACAAACAATGAAAACAAGAGCCTTGGGGGTTTCCTCTTTGAAATGGACAGTGGCAAAATAATTTCCACAATGGTTTAACCAGGCTCTAGGATATTAGATTACCACTCTCTGTCTTATGTGTAATTATCATTGTAATAATTATAGTTAAATCTTATAAGTCAGTGGGCATAATATGAGTAGTATGCATACGGCCCTTCTCAGGGCCACTCACTCACCTGAGTAGTATGCGTACGGCCCTTCTCAGGGCCACTCATTCACCTGAGTAGTATGCGTACGGCCCTTATCAGGGTCACTCACTCATCTGAGTAGTATGCATACGGCCCTTCTCAGGGCCACTCATTCACCTGAGTAGTATGCGTACGGCCCTTATCAGGGCCACTCATTATTATGCCCAAAATTAAAAAAAAAATTGAGCAGAAAACAGTAAAGGCTCACCCGAAGCCCTTAGTGGCACATGGGCGAGCCTAAACAAATACATTATTGATTGATTATGTGTAATGGCGAAAAGAAAGCTGTTTATAGAGATTCTTCAATTGATAAAAAATGCAGCATTCCTGAAGCTGCAATATGAAACTTTTTGTAATGCAAAGTACAATAAATTAAAATCCCTTCTTGTTGTATCTATGGCAAATTTCTTTGTGAAAATTTCTGTTCATGGTAAATTAATTGCCAGTGAAAATCTTTCACTGCATGAACTTTTCTCCATTAAATAGTTAAACAATGGAAACATTTCATTGTGAGACACATCCTCTTTAAGACAATTTTACTTTGAGGACCTGTCATGGTTTTAATTTTACAACCTTTTCACTGTGGCAACATTTTACTTTGAGGACTTCACTGTTTCAACTTTTAATCTTACTACATTTACACTGTGATGTAATTTCACTTTTAGCGTTTTTCACGGTGTTAACTTTCCATTCTAACTACCTTTTCACTGTTCGAACTTTTCTTTGTTATAAACTTTCATTGTGTGAAAATTTCTATGTGGATAATATATCATATGATATCATATGTTTTCCAAGTTAATATTACATGCAGATGTAATTCTATATCATCTCCATGTTGCAAATTAAACTATCACTAAGTATAGAATATCCATTGTTAAAGACAGGTTTTTAATGTTTGTTCTCATCTTATTATTTGTACTTCATTCTCTCTCTCTCTTTCTCGCTCTCTCAATCTCTATGTCTTGGAAATATCAAGGTGAAGGTCAAGTTCAATGTCGTCTATGTTACGAAACATTAAAACTTGATAATGCTATGTAAGCAGCTGACTGTTATCCAATACATCAGCAGGTTACTATGTCTTGTTACTGAGACTGCTGTTATTAGGTATTTAGGTCAATCTTTGTTCACATGTTGAAGTTATTGTGCTAAATAAATTTATAAAAAAATGTCTATAGGTTTTACAATCCATATATGATTTATCAAAGGGCAGGAAACATGTTTTTTATATTTATGAATTATGAATGTATTAAAACCATTGTTGATTGAAAAAGGTGGCAGATGTGTTTTCAAGTTCATTTCTATACATTTAAGAGCTGGAAGAATAAATTTCTAACATGCTGTTGTACTTTAATTCTTATATAATAAATGAGTTTCATGCTTAAATTTTATTATGGATGAATGTTTCTTTGATTTATTATATATTATCTTAAGTCAGTTTTTTTCCTTAGATCTCAGAATTGTAGATTTAAGATAACCAGGCAAGTGATAGAGATTTATTTTTGGATACTCTGGACAGAAGAATCATTCTAATTTTCATCTTCTTTGTTTTTTAAAAACAACATAGTGGCAAGGATTTTTGCCTCAAATGGGATAGAAATTGGACCTTTTCAAAATGGAAAAAAATCCTAAAATATTTGCTATCAATGGCAGTTTATTCTTAGTCAAAAGTCATTATGTAATAGCAACCATTCTAGGTTTGTTTTATGTTTGTGGCAGGGTCAGAAACATAAATGTGTTTCTGCAACTACTTTTTATGAGAGTTAAGTGTTTAGAATAATTATACCCCCGCTTCGAAGAAGAGGGGGGTATACTGTTTTACCCTTGTCCGTCCGTCCGTTACAAAATTTCCGTCGCAGTTTTCTCAGCAACTATATCATGCAGCAGCCTAATACTTTGCATATTGCTTCATCCCATAGTCCCATGTGGTGTAAAGCGATTTTATGCTCCTTGCTCATCTACTTCCTGTTTGTCGCATATTTTTAGATTTTGGCGGGGGTATCACTAGTGAGCATTAGCTCACAGATCATTAGCTCACAGATTTACTTGTTTTCTTTAAGATCATGTATATTAATTCTTTATATTAGATCTTTTATATTACATCTTTGAAAAATATAACATTTTGTATGAAAGCCGCACAGCTAGCTCATTTGGTTGCATGCAAGTCTTCTGATAGAGGGGTGGTGAGTTTGATTCCCAGGTGGGCATTTTTTCGTGGAGTTCAGTTATTAAATGATTCTATATGGCCATTCTCCCTCCTTCCACAGATTCTATATCAGGTAGGGCAGTTGTCAGTCACTGATGGAAGAGTGTGCCTAGTAGTTGGTTAACAACAAAATCCAGAGATTTAGCCTTTCCAGGAACAGTAAGTAGGTTCACTGACAGTCATGATGAGTTAACAGTCTGTTGCTATGATGTTCAACCTAACATCATTATCATCATCCAGTTTAGTTTAGCACAGGCTGTTGATTATTACTTTGGCAAGGGTGAGGCCTGTCTTTTTATTATGCAGGGAAAGTCACACTAAACCAAATTATCCCTGGTTAACTCTGGTCTGCCTTGGCCCCGAAGTGTTGTACCTTTCATATTTCTGACTTGAGAAGTCCAGCTTGTGCTATGTTTTACATGACCAAACCTTCTCAGCCTGCTTGTTTGAAAAACATCAGCAACATCTCTGATGTTGACTACACCAACAAAAAATTGTATACATGTATAAGTATGTATTTTGTTAAATGTATTTTCAGAATGAGTTGATAGGACAGAGTTTATTTGATTACATACATCCTAGAGATATCAGTAAAGTCAAGGAACAATTCTCATCATCAGATCTAGCTCCTAGAGAAAGACTTATTGATGCAAAAAGTATGTAGTTTTATAATATGTAACTTCAAAGTGTAAACATACGCAAATGGACCTTATTTATTACCTATTAGCATATTTAATACTAGTTCGAGTTACATTTTTTTCACAATTTATGTATAAACAAAAAGCAAATGATTATGTTTGTGAGAAAATATATTGTTATTCAATTAAAATGGTTATTCAGCAAATGACAATAAGGGACCTTAGTGACAGTTATTTCCCCTTGTATACTCTTCAAATAGGTAGGTCCAATTAGTTGGATTTCTTGGATTTTACCCTTACTTTTCAATGTCAATTTGCCAAAATTAAGCTTAAATAACTTTTTTGTAAATCTTTAAATTTGTTTGAAATTCAAGCTTAGTATTTTTAGGGTAAAGACCTATCTAAATTTCATCACTTCTGTAAATATCTTCATTAGCAAGAAAGCTGTTAGATGAAATATTTTGTTATCCTTACATAGGAATTCAATGATAAAATCGGAGGATTCCACTATAAGGACCTACCTACCAATTGGATTGCTTCTGATTTTATCAGGGAAAGATAACTGACTAAAGTCCCTAATTAACAAGACATGTTTCATTTATTTGATATCATATTTATGTCAACCATTTTTCCATGATTTGTACTCCTCATGATGCGTGAAATTTGCTATTTGACGTGTTGTTTGTTTGTCCATTTTTCCCAAACAGAGTAAAAATATATCTATTAGAGTTTCTCAGTAAGGGGCATATTTGTTAACAGTTTGTATGTTTGTTATACCCCCGCAAACGAAGTTTTCGGGGGTATACTGGAATCACCCTGGTGGTTGGTTGGTTGGTTGGTTGGGTTGGTTGGTTGGTTGGTTGGTTGGTTGGTTGGTTGGTTTGTTGGTTGGTTGGTTGGTTGGTTGGTTGGTTGGTTGGTTGGATATGTGGTCTGTCCCAAAAAACTAATACAACTGTAGTATGTTTATTTCTTAATGTATTTGAATAGATGCTGTTATATACCATGGTTTAATGGTGTATACAAAACTCATGTAACTATGGAAACATATCTCACTTGTTTAAAATATTTAATTGCGTTATATATTTTAAATCTAATTTGATAACTGTATAGTATGCTTTTTTCTCAAAAATTTTTTTTTCTTATCTTATTTTATAGAATTTGCACAGGCGTTTACAGTTGATATTTATATGCATGTTATATCAATTCCAATTCAAAATGGCCGACTTGCGGCCATCTTGATTTTTTTATATTTAATTTAATAACTGCATGCTTATTTCTCAACAGATTTTTTATTTTTTTATTTTATAGAATTTTGCACAGGCGTTTACAGTTGATGTGTACATACACTTTATATCAATTCCAAATTCAAAATGGCCGATTTGCGGCCAAATTCAAAATGGCCGATTTGCGGCCAAAAATTCTTTTTGATTAAGTTTAATTACTGTATGCTTATTTCTCAACAGATTTTTTTCTTCACTAATTTAGATAGAATTTTGCACAGGCGTTCACAGTTGATGTGTACATACACTTTAACTCAATTCCAATTCAAAATGGCGGACTGGCTGTCATCCTTTTTTCAAATTTAATACAGTCTTATATTGACTTATTACCATACATATTTTGAAAAGAAATTGCATACAAGGTCTCACTAATACAGTTGATCAGGATGACTATTCTTCATCAATTTATATTCAATATGGCTGACTGGCAGCCATCTTGAATTTTTATTTAAATTACTGTATAGTACATGTATGTGTTTTTTTTACTCAATTTTAGCCAAATCTCGCTTCAAAGTCTTTATTGATGTAGTTGACTTGTACATGGATTTACTCTGGATACAAATTCATTATGGCAGACTGGCAGCCATTTTGACTTTGTTTAAATAACTGTATAGTAAGCTTATTTCATTACCAATTTCTTCTTGCTGAAGTCTGATTGATTTATAGTTTGATTAATTGGATTTTTTAATGCAAAAAGGTCATATTACGCCAAAACAATTGATGATACTATTACTGCAATAAATAATGAAGATTTAACGTCCTATATTTTATGATAAACATTTATTTCCTTCAAGTATTGTTTGGTTTTGTTTTGGTTTTACGGCGCACCAACACAAAAAGGTCATATCGCTTCGAAAGCAATCAATGATACTATTTATTAAAACGATATTAATGATGTAAAGCTCTATATCTTATTATATACATTTATTTCCTTCAAAAAGTTAAGTATCGCATATGATGGTACAGACTCAAAAAGTTCTTTAAGTGAGTTAACTTTAAAATGTTTGTCACGGATGTCTTTAAGATCCTGACAGTCAAGCAGAACGTGTTTGACATAGAAATGCTCATCACAGGGAATATATTTAGGTGCTTCCTCTCTTTTGAGAAGGTATGAATGTGTTAAACTGGTATGACCAATTCTACATCGAGAAATCACTATTTGATCTCGGCGATTAGAAAATATGATGGTACTGACTCAAAAAGTTCTGTAAGTGAGTTAACTTTAAAATGTTCTTTCTTTCTTTTGAGGAGGTATGAATGTGTTAATATAGTATGACCAATTCTATATCTCGTAGTAACTATTTATCTCATTGATTAGCAAAAATTATTGACGAAGACGAATCAAGGGTTTATGGCTTTATGTCATGTAACTTATTAGATATAGCATTATTCCACATTGTTTGCCATTTTGACTTGCTGAAGTCTATTATGTACTGCTATTTTTATCAAATTCTTATTGTTGAATTTTTTTTTGATGTATTGATATTTTATCAAATTCATAATGGCTGATTGGCAGCCATTCTGAGTTTTTCTTTTCAAAAAGCAAATGATTTGATAATTTTTGTACAGACTTTGAGAAAGTTAGCAATTGTTTAAGTTAATGAGCTTGGCATTTTCTTAAGTGGAATTCAAAATGGCTGACTGGCAGCCATGTTGAATTTTCTAATATCTTGTACAGCAAACATCTTTTTTCTCACCTCATTTTGATAAAATTGTGCTGACAAATTCTTGTTGATGAAATTTTTATATGTATTTATTTTTTATGTATTTCAATGGACCAACTAATAGCCACCTTGAACTTTTCTGTAATGTTGTGAAGGAAACATCTTATTTCGTTATAGCGACATGAGATTTTAGATATTATTTTAACTTTACTACTGTGAAAATAATGATCAGTAATTTAAGCTTTCTTATGGGGTATTTGTGAAATTCTTGATACAAGATATTGTTAATACTAATTGTTTGATTTATATTGTGTACATTGCTGACTACCATTTTTACAATTGCCTTATATTTTACTTATTTATAAAAAAATTACAAACACATTCTACATTTTGCTCTTCTGGTTACAACATACTCATGATGAGTTTAAATGTGATCACTCTTTGTCTGTTGTTCCACTTTACATTCATAATGACCAAATGGTGTTCATTTTCATGTAAAAAATCATTTGACATATGACAACTCTGTTCATTTTGCTTTTTCATAAATCTATAGTGAATTACACTGTAATTTGCTGTTTATTTCCAATTTGATATTTGCATCCTATTCTTTCTATGGTTTTTATACGCCCGTTTTGAAAAAACGGTCGTATTATGTTACGATGTTGTCCGTCTGTCCGTCTGTCCGTCTGTCCGTCCGTCCGTCTGTCAGTCTGTCAGTCTGTCCGTCTGTCCGTGGACAATTGCTTGTCCGGATGATAACTCAAGAAAGGATGTACCTAGGTTCCTAAAATTTTATGTGTGGATAGCCCTTGGGTGGAGGAGGTTCCCTATTGATTTTGAGACCCCAGGGTCAAAGGTCAAGGTCACTGGGACTTAAAATAGGTAAAACTT
This sequence comes from Mactra quadrangularis, assembly GCA_025267735.1. Classification (NCBI taxonomy): domain Eukaryota; kingdom Metazoa; phylum Mollusca; class Bivalvia; order Venerida; family Mactridae; genus Mactra; species Mactra quadrangularis. The sequence goes on from CM046304.1 coordinate 17,649,906, forward strand.
GTCCGGACAATAACTCAACAACGACTGTACCTAGGTTCACAAAATTTTATGTAAAAGTAGCTCATGTGTCAAAGATGTTCCCTATTGGTTTTGGGGCCCCTGGGTCAAAGGTCAAGGTCACAGGGGCCTCATATAGGTAAAAAACTTGTCCTGACAATAACTGAACAACCAATCTATCTAGATTCACCCAATTTTAGGTGAGAGTAGCCCTTGTGTCAAGAATGTTTCCTGTAGGTTTTGGGGCCCCTGGGTCATAGGTCAAGGTCAAAAGGGCATCATATTGAAAAACCTTGTCCGGACAATGACTTTACAACCACTGTACCTAGGTTCACAAAATTTTATGTGAAGGTAGCCCATGTGTCAAGGATATGCCCTACAGGTTTATGGGGCCCCAGGTTCAAAGGTCAAGGCCACAGAGGCATCATATGAAAAAACTTTGTCCGGACAATAACTGAACCACCAATGTACCTAGGTTCACCAAATTTTATGTGAGAGTAGCCCATGTGTCAAGGATATGCTCTATTAGTTTTGAGGCCCCTGGGTCAAAGGTCAAGGTCACAGGGGCATCATATCGAAAAACATTGTCCTGGTAATAACTCAACAATGACTGTACCTAGATTCACCTGATTTCATGTGAGAGTAGCCCGTGTGTCAAGGATGTGCCTTATTAGTTTTGGGGAAACAGGGTTAAGTTTAAACCTTCAACCAGAAGATATCAAATTACCAAGCAGTGACTTCAAATGTTCAATCAATATGTTAATAAAGTCAAAATGGCAAACAATAAAAAACTTGTCCGGACAATAACTGAACCACCAATGTACCTAGGTTCACCAAATTTTATGTGAAAGTAGCCCTTGTGTCAAGGATATGCCCTATTGGTTTTGGGGCCCCTGGGTCAAAGGTCAAGGTCACAAGGGCATCATATTGAAAAACCTTGTCTGGACAATACATCTACAACCACTGTACCTAGGTTCACAAAATTTTATGTGAGAGTAGCCCATGTGTCAAGGATATGCCCTACAGGTTTATTGGGCCCCAGGTTCAAAGGTCAAGGTTACAGAGGCATCATATGAAAAAACTTTGTCCGGACAATAACTGAACCACCAATGTACCTAGGTTCACCAATTTTTATGTGAGAGTAGCCCATGTGTCAAGGATATGCTCCAGTAGTTTTGAGGCCCCTGGGTCAAAGGTCAAGGTCACAGGGGCATCATATCAAAAAACATTGTCCTGGTAATAACACAACAATGACTGTACCTAGGTTCACCAAATTTCATGTGAGAGTAGCCCATGTGTCAAGGATGTGCCTTATTGGTTTTGGGGAAACAGGGTTAAGTTTAAACCTTCAACCAGAAGATATCAAATTACCAAGCAGTGACTTCAAATGTTCAATCAATATGTTAATAAAGTCAAAATGGCAAACAATAAAAAACTTGTCCTGACAATAACTGAACCACCAATGTACCTAGGTTCACCAAATTTTATGTGAGAGTAGCCCTTGTGTCAAGGATATGCTCTAATGGTTTTGAGGCCCCTGGGTCAAAGGTCAAGGTCACAGGGGCATCATATTGAAAAACCTGGTCCGGACAATAACTCAACAACAACTGCATCTAGGTTCACAAAATTTTATGTAAAGGTAGCTCTTGTGTCAAGGATGCGCCCTATAGGTTTTAGGGCCCCAGGTTCAAAGGTCAAGGTCACAGAGGCATCATATGGAAAAAATTTGTCCAGACAATAACTGAACCACCAATGTACCTAGGTTCACTAAATTTTATGTCAGAGTAGCCAATGTGTCAAGGATATGCTCTATTGGTTTTAAGGCCCATGGGTCAAAGGTCAAGGTCACAGGGGCATCATATCGAAAAACATTGTCCTGGTAATAACTCAACTATGACTGTACCTAGGTTCACCAAATTTCATGTGAGAGTAGCTCAAGTGTCAAGGATGTGCCTTATTAGTTTTGGGGAAACAGGGTTAAGTTTAAACCTTCAACCAGAAGATATCAAATTACCAAGCAGTGACTTCAAATGTTCAATCAATATGTTAATAAAGTCAAAATGGCAAGCAGTAAAACCTTGTCCGGACAATAACTGAACCACCAATGTACTTAGGTTTACCAATTTTTATGTGAGAGTAGCCCTTGTGTCAAGGATATGCCCTATTGGTTTTGGGGCCCCTGGGTCAAAGGTCAAGGTCACAGGGGCATCATTCAAATGTTCAATTAATATGTTAATAAAGTCAAAATGGCAAACAATGGAAATAATGCTATATTTAATAAGTTATATGAAATTAGTTCTCCAAATTTTATGTGAGGGTAGCCCATGTGTCAAGGATGTTCCCTAGTGGTGTTGAGGCGCCTAGGTCACAGGTGAAGGTCACAGGGGCCATCATATGGAAAAACCTAGTCTGGACAATAACTTAACAATGATTGTACTTAGGTTAACAAATTTTATGTGGATCAACCCATTTGTCAAGGAATAATGTGCTGATAGCTCTTTTGTAGAGGATGTTCCCTTTTGATTTGGAGACCCCAGGGTCAAAAGTCAAAGTCACTGGGACTTAATTTGTATTGAAACATTTTCTGGACAATAACTCAATAATGATTGTACCTAGGCTCACCGAATTTTATTTAAGGGTAGCCTAAATGTCTAGCATATGCCTCTTTGGTTTTAGGGCCCTGGGTGAAAGGTCAAAGTCACAAGGAAATCATGAGGAAAAACCTTGTCCAACAACCAACTTTATCTAAGATTGATCACCAAATTTTATGTATCAATACTCTTTGGTTCAAGGGTGAGAACTTTTGGTTCTGAAGCCCCAGGGTCAAGGTCACTGGAAGTTTGTGTGGGGAAAACTTTTTGCCAGTGATTACTCAACCATGGCTGTACCTAAGTTCTCAAAATCTTTGCTTTGGATATCCCTCCAGTTAAGGACCTATTCCTGGGTCATTGGTCAAGGTCACAGGGACTTCATATGAGATAGAACACAGCATGGACTGCACACGGGCGTATAATGCCCCGCCCAGCGGAGCTCTTGTTATGCTTCTTACAACATTTACCCTTTTGGACTTCCACAATGTTGACTGCTTTTATCTTGAAATGTTGCTGTTGCGGGGGTATTTTCGCCACTGGTGGCAGTTCTAGTTTATTACACCTAATATAAGATGGACATTCAACTGAATGCTTGTTTACTAGCTGGCTAATGTCAAGTTCTTGTATGCTAGCGATCAATGTAAAGCTTTTGGCTCATCTATTTGGAGAATAGTTGGACTATCCTATTTAGTCGGTGTTGGCGTAACTCTTCTCAGTTAAGTTTTTAGGTGCAACATTTTTATATTTCTTACATCTTTGCAACTACTGAACGAATTCACATGAAACTTCACTCATACTAATAGGGTGACTATAAAAATTTAACTCTTGCATAAACTTTGACTGAAATATGGCTTTTTTATACTTAGAAATTTCTTGGTTAATGTTTTGGTGTACCATTTTATCTTTTGCAACTTCTGAAGGGTTTCACTTGAATCCGCACACATACAGACAGGGTTACCATTGTAGGTCTAATATGTAGTCCCATGACCCTTGCTTGAATTTTAATGGGATTGTGGCCTTTTTATGCCTAGAATTTCTGAATTAAAAGTTTTGGGTGTAAAATTTATAACTTATACCAAAGAAAATATCCGCTTTAAATTTCACTAATCTTATTTTTATACTGAGTTTTACCCTGTGTCCAGTGCACCTAACCTAGCTTTCCTGAACCCTTGTCTATAACCAGTATTCACGTACCCTTCCACAAGGCCGGAAACGTCTCTATATATCTTATTGATGGAGGAAAATGGACATAATCATGGAAGGGTACATGTATAACCTCCCCAGGTGGGATTTGAACCCTTACCCCTTTGGGACTTGAGATTTAAATCCTGGTACGCTACCAACTGGGTTTCCAACCCGGGTTTTCACCAATCTTAATTGGGTTGCATAATATTATATATAGTACATAAATGATATTTTTCATAATACTTTTATTTTTTGTGTTTTTCAGCTTTAATGCCTGTTAAAACAGAACTTCCTCAACGACCCACACATTTATGTTCTGGTGCCCGGCGTTCATTTTATTGTCGTATGAAATATAGAAGTGAACATTGTGATGGAACCAAAGGTGTCAAGTTTGAAAAGGAAGATATGGAGTATGTACATAGAAAAAGAAAAACAGGTTAGACCCACTTGTACTGATTTAGTATTACTTTTTTACTGACCCCTACAGTCTAGCTTTAAAATGCTTTCAGTTGGTTAAGATAACTTTAAACTTCTGAAAGGCTGTTTTCTTCTTCTTCTTCTCGTTCACCGCTACACAGTCAGACCAGTCTTGAGGATGAATTGTATGGTCCGTCTGAGTTCAACTAGAGTACCATACAGTTTCTTCTGTAAAGTTGTCTCAGTCGGCCATATTGCTATTCTCTCCTGGTGGTGTCTTTCACAGGTTTGAAGGATGTGCTCAGTGGTTTGGTCATCCTCACTGCATGGGCATGTAGCTGTCGGTGCCAGCTTCAGCTTTTTGTGCATATGCGCATTTAGCCGGTTGTGTCCAGTCCGAAGTCTCACCATTACTACTTGTTCTGGCCTGCTGAGAAGGTGATAATCATCCTTTTCTTGGGTTGGAAAGGCTGTTTTTAGTTAGAGATATTTCTTTCATGCTTTACCTTGTTAGTCGCGTTATTCGATGAAAATATAAATTTATATTTTCATTGCAGTGAAAATATAACCTTATATTTTCATCGTTCATGATGTCATATTAGAAGATAAATGATTTCATCTTTGAGATGAATTGACGTCACATTATTATTTGTGTAAAGTATGTCTAATAAAACACAAAACAATACATGAAAGAAACAGAATGTTCATCAACTTTGGTGTAAGATCTGTTTTATTTCTACTCGTGAACTCAAAAAAAGACATTTTTACTTGTGGCTATGCTACACATGAAAATATGTTTTCTGAGCTCACACGGTGAAATAAACATCGATCTTACACCAAAGTTGACGAATATCCTCTATATTATCAGCCTTCAAAAATATGTGTTTCTCAAATTAAATATATGGAACTTAAAAAAATGTCAAAATTTGCATTGATTTTCCATTACCTTGTTTTTCTTTAAAATGAAATTTTACTGTACTTATGACTTACTGATTCAAAAAGAAAGTACAATTAATGACATAAATGTACTTTAAAATGACATTTTTTCTTTGTTTTACATAAAGTTACGCACCTAACCGTATGTTTGGTTAAGTTCATTGGTTAAAGTTGTTACTAACATTGCAAAAATACCTTGTATACTAAACATGTAGTTTGAAACTATCCCTCCTACTAATAAGTTTGTTGTTTGTTTAGGCCACAACAAGTTGATCATGTCTTCTATGGATTTTTCTGGGGAAAAAATGGGGCGAGGGAGCGAAGAAATAAAAATAAAAAAAATCTTAATTTAGTTGCTTTATATAGCAGACTAACCAAATTTTTATGAGCGAGTGAGGAAATAAAAAAAAAATTATGTAAAAAACATCAAAATTAAGGTGTGAGCGAATCGATAGAACATATGGTCAACTTGTTGAGGCCTTACCTGTATAGTACTTTACAGTACCCACTAAAAGTTTGGAGACATTTTTAGATTGTAGGCCTACTGAATAGCTTTTATCTTAAACTTGATAACTTTTTATTTTGAAATGCTTTTTAGTTTTGCATTATTTTTTGGTTATCATTATAATTATAACTTAGACTTCAAAAATAGCATAGAAGCATTGTTATGGAAAATAATTACAATAAACATGGTTTAGGAGGCTTTAGGATACCAGATGCCGAATTGTATAAATATGTTGCAATCATGAATGCTTTTTCATTATATCACAAACTATACTTAAATATATTAAAAATAATAATTCTACAAAAATAATCATTAAAATTCAAGAATTGTAGTAAAATTGTTTTGTCTTCTAACTTTTGGTGGGTACTGTATATGTCACATAATGTGGTCAATAAACAACTTTATCATAGGCTATACATGTATACTGGTGCTTTATCAAGAGCTAGAGCTGTCATTGATTGGGCTAGAAGAATATTGACGATATCAATATATCGAGAAATGAATATCGACCACACATTGGTATATTGAGTACTCGGATACTCTCAACAGCCCTATGCTATTTAGTCTACTTTGGTTATTGCAAAATCATACTTTTCAGATGATTTTTAAGTCCCAAATGCTTTATTTGAAAAGTTAAGACCATTGATTTTAATGAACTCTGGGATCTTTCTTAACATAATTGTGTGACATTTCAATTATATTATTGTATGTTGTGTTGAAGATATCAAGCCAAGTATATAAATGTAAAAATAACTTCAAAATGACTAATGTTTTTGAAAAAAATAGAAAGGGAGAGTTTATCTATCTGTCGATATAAAAATCATGATTAGTCCTTGACCCTAAGGTGCTTTATTAATTGTTTAAAGTTACCCGATTTTCAGGTAAAATGATCTTTATTACTACGTGACATACTGCCACTGAACCCCCTAATCGAGGGCTGAATGAACCTCTATTGTAACTCCATTTGAAAAAAATAGTGAGTTACAATTGTGTCTTGTCCGGCCCTTGGTAAAACCAAAAAAAAATGTTTCATTTACCTCAAGATGTGATATTTCTTTATCTTATTTTTTTGTTTTCAGACCAAAAGGCATATACTGTGATACATTTTACTGGATATTTAAAATCGTGGCCAACATCAAAAATAAACATTAGTAGTGAGGATGATATTGACGATAGCTGTAACTTTTTAAGTTGTTTAGTGGCTGTAGGACAAACTAGAACTTCTTTTAATCAAAATAGTTCCAATCATTCTTCGTCGTTGTGTGCTGGGACTTCCTCCAGTAATATAAACAATCTTTCCTCGTGTAGTGCTGGATTCGATCTTAGACCAATGGAGTATATGTTCAGAATTTCATTAGATGGGAAATTAACATTCATCGATCAGGCGTAAGTAGAGTCTATATCTTCTTCAAATGTTGTCCAAACTGTATATGGAATAGTTTTATTTCAATAGGTTTATAAATAATAATTGTAATCTGATGATTTATTAAAAAGGTCTATGGGATTTTTATAATTAAGGTATGAATTCATAGAAACTGACTTTCATTGAAAAATAAATGTCATTTTGCTGATAGCTAATTTGCATAAAGGCCGAAAGACACAACAGTGGGTGAATGACTAGAATAGAGTTTGCTTGGAACCTTTTGGTTTACTTTGTATTGGGTTTAACACCATGTCAACACATTTTGGTCATTTTACAGAGTACAGCGCACCTAACCTAGCTTTCCTGGACCCTTGTCTATAACCAGTACTAACCCAACCTTTCACATGGCTGGGAACTTCTCCATACCTTAGTTATGGAGGAAATAGACATAATTGTCAAATTTTCATGGAAGGGTATAACCTCAGCAAGTGGGATTTGAACCTGTACCCCTTTTGAGACACAAGTTGTTGACCTTTTGAAAGGGTATGTCAGTACTGTTTATAGACAGAGGTAATAGAAAAATCAATATACACTAATGAAGGCAAGTTTTGTTTACCAATATCAGTGTTAATTGATTTTGCTGACATTTGTATCAACTTAACAAAATCTGCTATAATTTTGTCGTTTGAAATGGGATACATATTTAGGTTTTTTTTAAGTATTCAAATGGTATTGGTTTCATTTGAAAGAGCAAAAGCCTTAGTTATGCATGCCTGTATAAATCTATATGCAATAGAATATGTTATAATCGAGAAACTGGTCAATTATTGAACTTGGGTTAAATATCAACCATTTTTATGTACAATGCCATCCATAGTTATCTTTACAATTTTGTAAACGATGTTGAACTTGTAATCATTGGATAGCCAGCTCCATGTTGGTTTGAATCCGGTCCAAAACCTACTCTGTTTTTTCATTAAGCAAGAAAATTTATCCTACTAGCTCAGTACTGGGGGACCACAAAGTGGACTCAAAAGTGATTAATATAAGTTGTAAGATTTTTTTTCACAATCGAGCTAAAATAAATTAGTATAGTATAGTATTATAGAAATACATTTGGAATAAAATTTTGATTGTATGAATGAAAAACCAGCTTTTCTAAGTGTTAAGGTTATTATGGATGGCACTGTACAATATGTGTTGTGTTTTTGTCTTGGAATTATGCCATTGTTCCCCCCCTCCTCGAAAAAAAAATTGTTTTAACGAATGTAATTATATGTATAATTTCAGAACAACTGTAGTATTAGGTTATCTTCCTCAGGAACTTATAGGTACATCTGTATATGAATATTATCATCAAGATGATCTTACTAGAATGGCTGAAATCCATAGAAAAGGTTAGTAAGTCTAGCTGTTTATGTTTAGTTCACACTGTCCTGTAAGTCTAGCTGTTTATGTCTAGTTCACAATGTCCTGTTAGTCCAGCTGTTTATGCTTAGCTTACACTGTCCTGATTAATGCCCCAGTGCATCCCAGTTATTTTAGCCTGTTGACCAGGATAAACTGGGAGGATTTGTGAAGAATAACAATTGGCTAAAACGGGCTCCACCTTGGACACAGACTATGCCTGTTTACTATGGTTATACCTAAGGGTCTTCAGGTGGAAAGACTGATCAAGCTTGAAGAGTAAGGGATATGCCCTGGAAAAGCTGACATTGATTTTGTTTACCTGTGAATCCAGGTTGTATTTAAATTTTAAACACCACTGGAGCCTCTGCCTGGTGATCTCCTATTAAATGTGGCTCTTCACAGCATTGCTACAGTTGTAGTCCTGGTTTGCCCTGGTGTCAAAACTAAGATGTACCCGGGCTGTACACCTGGACAGTGTGAACTAGGCATTGTTAGTGGTCAACCTGCTCATATATGCCAATAGTTTCCTATATTTTAGGTTTTATTTCTATATTTAAAAAAAAAACTACATTCCTATACATTGAAGTTCCATTAAAGAGTCCATCAAAATAAATGGTCATTATAGCAAAATGCTCTTAACATAGGGACCTCTTTCTTCTGAAATCAAATCTTTCGGACTGAAAATTTATAAAAAAGAAACCAAGGTTGTATTTTTATAAATTTTCTTTGTGCTGCAGACATTAGATGCATGACCAATAACTAACTATACTTTCTGAAATTCATGTGACTTAACGTAAGGAGAGGTAGTGACTGATTAGTTTCATTGTTGGACCAGTTATCATTGGATAGCCAGTTTGGTGTTGGTTCAAAGCCCATCTAAAACCTACCCTGTTGTTTCACTGAGCAAAAAACCATATAAAATCCTATTAGCTCAGTACTGGGGGACCAGGTAGCGGACTTAAAAATGATTGATATGAGTTGTAGAACTTGTTTCACGATCGCTAAAATACATAAAGTAATAACTAACTGACTAACTTAATCTACGAGTTATAGACATATTCCATCGATACAAATTTTACTGAAGTGTTATCTATAATTTTTTCTGGTAATGCTTTTGTACATGTACTTAAATAAATATTTTTTATTGAAACTGGGATGATACTGTTTGTAAGAGGCTCTAGGGGAAGATTTGAAAATAGAGTGTATTAATACTTCTAAGTAAATTCCTTATTTGCATGATTCCATATGGAACTAATATCTTCAATTTGTAAAGAAATAGGAAAATCAATTATACGGTGTTAATTTTCATTAGTTGATGGCAAGATTTTCATGTTGAAAAGTGACTGGAGTATTAGCCATATATAAAAGGTTTTGTACAGATTAAGTGGAACTGTCTTTTTTGTTATAATTAAACTTATTTACGCTGAAAAAATGTGCTTTCATTTAAATGTCAAAGACATAATAAGACCTGTAACAAAATGACTCGACTGTGTAAATTAATTATGTCTCTTTTTGTTCCTTCTTTTTCTTTATAATAATTTGTATAGAGTGTTTTTTCTTGTTTCCTGGAAATATTACAACGTTGTGGTATCTATTTCCTTTTTGCATGTCAGGAAGATAGTGAAATTGAAATCTTTGAATTTAGTTAATGAAACATGAACATAGTTCAACACTAACAGGATCCCAAAAACTTGGAAGGAACGCCAGTGATGCTTGGTTAGGGGTTCCTTCTGGATCCATAAAAGATGCCCTGCTCTTACATAACTTTGAGCTCCCGTGAATTGTATACCATAAATTGTGACTTAAATCTGTATCTTATTTTTTGTCTATTTTTGGAGAAATCCCTTAATCCCTGAATAACTGACTAGAGATTCCTCCTGGGTACCTGGTAAAACAATAAGACTTGAATACTGCATTGGTCTAGTGACAGAGATTGAAATCTTGACAAGAATGCTTCATATTGGCAGACTTGGGCTTGCATAAGATAAAATAATGGATGGTTTAATCTTTCTTGTTTTAATATATCTGAACATTACACAAAAGTTCCTATAATATTTATAAATAAAATTCCTTTACAGGATTTTTATACACTGGAAAAATCATGGAAAATGAGTTTTTTCTTCAAAGTTGAAAAAATTATGTTCTGTTTTAATTGGGGAAAATATCATGGAAAATTAAAAAAAAAAACATACAAAAAGTACAATAATATTATGTCTTGGAAAAAACTATTTTTTGTCTATTTTGATTTTAATCCATAAAATGAATGAATTCAAATATAAATCCAACTTTAAATGTTGGGTACAAATTGCATATGGGTAGGAATCATGTTTGGGTACAAAAAATAGAATTTTACAAACAATAATGATAATTGGCTGCAGTATAAAGAAGAAATGTGAGTAATCAAAAATATAATTGTACTTGTTTTGAGTTCTGTATGTTTTTCTGTTGTATCATGAAAAACTGAGAGGAATCAGGGAAAATTCATGGAATTCTGGTATTCAAAATCTGTATGAACCTACATATATTTTTACAAGTTGTTGGTTGACAGTCTGTGATTAATAATGATATATTAAAGGTTATTTATGACCTGGATGTGAATAAGTCACATAATAATTTCTTTTTGTGTAGAATTAATAGTCATGAGAAATAGAAATGTATAAAAAATGAAATGACATTGGTGTGACTGAAATCTTGATTTACTAATATTGGTTACCATAGCAACTCACTATAATTTCATTCTTTAACAATAAGACATTAATTAAGAGTGGTTGTGTAAAGTAAAAAAAATCTGTAGAAATAAAGGTTAATGTCCGTTAAGAGTAAAAGGTTAAAGTTGTCTTTATATAATTATTCATCCCTAAGTGTTCTCGAGTGACCACTTTTCGTCCCGCTAAGAGTTTAACTCATATTAAATTAATATAGACTTAATTAACTGTGCAAAAAATCAATTAAATAAGGTTAATAAAACCCTTAAACATAAATCCATTAAGAATATCCTCCAAATAAAAAAGACACTGTGTGACAATTCTCTGACATTTTTACCTGTGGCATTTTTACACCTGGGGTATGATATATTTCACCTATGACATTTTTACCTCTGATATTTTTGTTATGGTATTTCTACCTTTGGCATTTTAACCTCTGGTATTTTTACTCTTAGGGTATAACATTATTCACGTATGAAAATTTTACCTGTGACCTCTGATATTTTTGTTATGGTATTTTTTACCTTTGGCATTTTTACACATAGGGTATGACATTTTTCACCTATGACATTTTCACCTCTGGCATTTTTACCACATACCAGTGTATGAGATCTTGTGTTAGATGCCCTTTGAATCTAAATCTCAGTTGAAGGGTCTAGGACCCTCAAAACCCTCTTTTTGCTGTATTATAATTGATATTTAATGTGTTATATATTTCAGTATTAAATACAAAAGAGAAAGTACAGACTGGTGTTTACAGATTTAAAGCCAAGAATGGTTCATTTTTACCTGTTAGATCTATATCATTTAGTTTTAGAAATCCATGGACAAAAGATGTAGAATACATAGTATCTACCAACTCTGTTGTACAGTAAGTTTACTTTTGTTAGAAAATATTACATTCAGAACTTTTCAGTCATTTACCAGAAACAGGGTTACATCCAGGGATTTTTTCTGGGGGGGGGTCCAAATTTTTTCTGGAGGGGGGTCCAATTTCGAACCACAACCAAATTACTTACTGTTTGCAATATAAAGCAACATATAAATAATAAATCTACATAACCATTAGATCTATGTTAAACACACAGGCAAGCACAAGAAAATCGTTCCTTTCTACTTAAGAATGGATTGCAGTTAAAAAGAAACACTCATGAACGAGTACATTTTTGATATTTCAGAGGGGTTCCGGACCCCCCCCCTCCCCCATGCTGGATCCGCCTATGAGGAATATCCCCTCATACAAATTCAGACACCTTTGTGGAACTACCTTTGCATCGCATGCTAAAACAACACGTTTCAACCAGTTTTGAAGTAAACAAGTTCACAAGTTTTCAAGTTCTCACTTTTAGTCCAAAGATTTGAAATACTTGATTCAATGATTATAACACTGAACAATATTTAGTCACATAATTATACATTGAGATACAAAAATGATTTTTACTAAGCAATTTCTGTCAACAAAGACTATTTTGCATAATTCTTATTTGCTTGGCCTGTGCTTATACCTCTGGTATGTAGCAAACGCCCAATATTCTTGGTGGCAGACATTCTAAAAAGTGCCAGTCCCACAGACCTGACTAGTGCAGTTTTCTCAGCAACTATAACATGCAGCAGCCTAATACTTTGCATATTGCTTCATCCCATAGTCCCATGTGGTGTAAAGCGATTTCATGCTCCTTGCTCATCTACTTCCTGTTTGTCGCTTATTTTTAGATTTTTGCGGGGGTATCACTAGTGAGCATTAGCTCACAGATTTACTTGTTTCTTCTGATATGTTTGCTTACATATTTTTATAGAGTTTATTGTCCAGTAAAATTTAACAAACATGAAAATTTGTCATGTACAGTAGTGAGTACCCACCAAAAGTTTGGAGACAAAAGAAATTTACAACAATTTTCGAATTCTTGATTATTTGTGTAGAATCATATTTTTTAAAATACATTTAAGCACGTTTTGTGTGAAAATGAAAACAAACTTCATGAATTCAACACATTTATAAGATACAGCATCTGACATCTTAAAGCCTCCAAAACCATGTTTATTGTCATTATATACTATAACATAGCCTTTATGCTATTTTTGTAGTCTCAGATATAATCTCTTATGATACATGTAACCAAAAAATAAAGCTAAACTATAAGGCATTAAAAAAAACCTTCATCAAATGTTAGATAAAAGCTATTCAGTAGGCCTACAAAGTGAAAATGTCTTCAAACTTTTGTTGGGTACTGAATGTGACACTTATAGAGTGAAAATTGAGAGCACTTGTGTTATTGCTGGTAATATGATATGTTAGTTGTAAGGTCATTATATCTGTCAGACACATGGAGTTATATAAAAACATCATGTGTCGTTATGCAATGAACTAATATATAGTTCTACTATCTTACTTATTATGACAAAACAATAAACCATTGTTACATGGTAATACATGTATGTCATTTATATAACGCCTGCCTGGCTAGCTCAGTTGGTAGCACACAAGTCTACTGATCGATTGTTTTCTGGCAAAACATGTAACTATGTCATTTCTGTTTTACCCACCCGGTCAGCTCAGATGGTATTACACAATTCTACTGATCGAGGGGTTGTGGGTTTGATTCCCAGGCGGGGCATACTTTCGTGGAGCTTCTGCTTGGCCATGAAATAATTTCTACTGTCATTATCCCTCCTACCTCTGATTCTAAATCATGTAGAGCAGTAGTCAGTCACTGGCAAAAGTATGCGCCTAGTGTTGGTTAACAGCTAAATCTAGAGATTTAGCCTTTCTAGGAACAGCTAGTAGGTTGGCTGATCTCTGTTATATAACCTTTACAATGTGTTGCTACGGCATTAAATCTTACCACAATAACAACATTTCTATTACAATTTTATATGCCTGTTAAAAAAACAGCAGTTTAATGTTAAGCGCTGGTAGCCCATTAGTCTGTCCATTCATAAAATCTTGTGCACGCAACTCCTCCTTAACTTCTTAACCTATTTTCTTGAAACTCTACCTGATGCTAGATTTGATGTTTAGCTGTGTATAAAGGGGGATAATTCAAATTTAATCATTTATTTTTGGATTATTTCCCTTTTAGTTATACTTATAAGGGATTTCATGCATGCTACTCCTCCTTTATCACTTCACCTATTTTCTTAAAACTACCATTGATGATAGCTATTGATGACTAGTTATGCATAAATTGGGCCTATTTCAAATTTCATTTTTTAGTTTTGGATTATTTCCCCTTTATACATACTTTAAAAGGAGGCATCATTCAAATTCCATCCCTTTCTTTTGAAATACGTATTCCTCGTAGTTCCTCTTTCTATATACTGTAAACTAATTCTTGTGCAGACAACTTCTTCATTACTTGCCTTAAATATTTGTAACTCTCATTTCGAGTTGACCCATCTTCGGGCAAATTTTGCCTTGCTTAGCAGAGCTCTTGTTCATTTATGTTTTATTAATAATATTTTTCTTAACAATTGCTTTTAAAAAAATGTAGGACACTTAATGAGCACCATCAGTGCTATGAATGATTTAATTAAATTACTATGATTTCTCATCTGACATTTAATCTTTGAAATAAAGGTTTTACTTAAAATCTCTGGTTCATATAATACTAAACACCTGTTCCTGTGGCATTTAACTTACATGTATTAACAGATAGAGTGAGTTGAGTGACTTGAGTGAAGCAACTTTCCAAGTTGTAAAATAAATTAATGTATAAATCATTGATATAATAATGTTGTCATTGGCAGCTCAAGCATGACTTAGCCGGTGTAATCTGATTTTATTCGGTGAATGGTCTTGAATGGTTGGCAGAGAACAGTCATAATGTCAGAACAACTCATCTCATAGACAACTCAACCTGAGACAACTCAATCTCCTACTAATGAATTGAGTTGTCCCAACTTTGAGTTAAGTTTGCACGGGTTGAGTTGTCTTTGGGTTGAGTTCTCTCGTACCCGTAATGTTAGCTAACAGTAGTTATTGAACAGAAACAAGTTCAGGATATTCACACTTATATACTTCATGTAATTCAATATTACCATCTTATCAATGTGATATTGTACAGTACCCACCAAAAGTTTGGATACAAAAGAAATTTACGACAATTTTCTAATTCTTGATTATTTGTGTAGAATCATATTTTTTAAAATACATTTAAGCATGTTTTGTGTGAAAATGAAAACAAACTTCATGAATGCAACACATTTATAAGATACAGCATGATCTGACATCTTAAAGCCTCCAAAACCATGTTTATTGTCATTATTTTCTATAACATATCCTTTATGCTATTTTTGTAGTCTCAGATATACTCTTAATGACAACCAAAAAATAAAGCAAAACTATCAGGCATTTAAAAAACCTTCATCAAATGTTAGATAAAAGCTATTCAGTAGGCCTACAAAGTAAAAATGTGTCCAAACTTTTGGTGGGTACTGTATATATGTTATAGAACTGATGAAGTAACAAGTTCAGGTATATTCGCACTTATATACTTCATGTAATTCAATATTACAATGTTATCACTGTGATATTGTATATATATTATAGAGCTGATGAAGTAACAAGTTCAGGACAAGGTTATGAGAGTACTGGTGTACTATCATTAGATACTGACTGTTCAACAGCTGATTGCTCCACCGCGGATGAATTAAGTGGTAAATATATTGTTTATTATTTGTGTAGCTTTATTCTTTATTTGGCCTTGACATAAAATCTTCTCTAAAAGCATAAAGCTTTTTAGCTTCAGCACCTGACATTAATAGTTAAAGTAGGTTGAAGAATAAGACAACCTGCTATGTATTTCATTTGCCTGAATTAAGTGTTAACTAACTGTAACAAGTTACCTTAACTCAAATATTGGTCGTCAGGGGCTATAGGACAACCTTAAATGTCGTGCCCTGAGCTTCCATACTTTGTGTGTTACATCTAGTCCTCTTCAAAGTTTTTTCAAGTTATGCCCCTTGGGTTAACATTGGCCCCGCACCAGGGGTCACAATTTTATACTGCTAAATATAAAAATGTTAGAAGATTTTGTATCAGGTGCCCTTAAAATCTACTTCTCACATGATCAATCCAGGGTCCTCAGGACTTTTTTGTATCTTAAAATTAAAGTGTTTATGGTTGTTACCTTAGGATTGAAGGGTTTATGGTAGGTGTAAAAATTTATCAGAATGCACCATGGTTTCTTACCTTTCATTTCAAAATTACCCAGTAGGAGAGGAGACTCTACCAAACCACTCCTCACTGCTTTGGGGCTTGGGACACAACACAATGTGTTTATTGTCACTGGCTATTTTTTATAAAGTCACATGCTGCTGATGGAGAGCTCTGCTGTGGTGCAGGGCTCGACACTAATTTTTATACCCCCGCTTCGAATAAGAGGGGGGTATACTGTTTTACCCTTGTCCGTGCGTCCGTCCGTCCGTCCGTCCGTCCGTCCATCCGTTACAAAATTTCCGTCGCAGTTTTCTCAGCAACTATAACATGCAGCAGCCTAATACTTTGCAAATTGCTTCATCCCATAGTCCCATATGGTGTAAAGCGATTTCATGCTCCTTGCTCATCTACTTCCTGTTTGTCGCATATTTTTAGATTTTGGCGGGGGTATCACTAGTGAGCATTAGCTCACAGATTTACTTGTTAAACTAGGTTGCCCAATTGGATAACCAGCTATCTTTTTAACTTGCCTGAACTATATCTTTAATAGCAGTAACAGGTTGTCCGAACCCAAATATAGGTCGTCAGTGGCAATAGGATGACCTTAAAAGTTGAGCCATGCAGTGTAGTTAAAGGATGAGGTTATTACTTAGAGTTATATAAGATAGGAATGTAGTTAAACTGTTGAACTGTTAGTACAAATATGATAGAAAATATATTAACAATTGTTTTAGTTCTGCATGCAAGGACAATATCAAAACTAATTACTTATAAATTCATGAATTGCAACTATTGTATGATTTTATTATTTTTTACAGCTAGTAATTCTCATCATGAAAAGTTAATGGTTCCGGGCTTACCTGGTGGAACCAAGGCCGGGGCAGGAAGAATTGGGCGCCAGATTGCTGATGAAGTTTTAGAAAATTCAAGGTATAAATCATCTGTAGTGTTTAAAATGTTTGATAGCTTGCTTATTCTGACTTGTTTCGTTGCTTGGGATATCTTGACATGTGTGTATTTAATTATTTGTTTATTTTTACTGGGTTAAATGCTGTGTCAAATCATTTTGGTTATTTTACTGCATCCAGCACACCTAACCTAGCTTTCCTGGACCCTTGTCTATAACCAGAAATCACCTACCTTTCCTCAAGACCTGAAACTTCTCCACATACCTTATTAATTGAGTAAAATTGACATAATTGTCCTATTTTCATGGAATGGTATAACCTTGGAATCTGTACCCCCTTCGAGACACTATATTCAAAATCCCTGTACACTACCAACTGAGCTACAGACTCAGGATACACTTGTGTTGAATACCGTCTCATGTGTTGTGTTCCTGACAAACTGATTAGATTGTGACTAGTGTTGGTGTCTCTGACAGGAACTGTGTCCATCAATTTAATAAATACAGACAGACCTACTAGCGATACCTTTAAAACCTTAGCTTTGAAAATCTTGTAAAGCCTATTTTTCCCCCAGAAAACCTTTAAAAATGGCAAAGGAACTGTATTTTTGCTTTGAAACCTTTAATTTTTAAAATCAAGGCTGTGTACCTGAAACAAGAATAATTTTCAAGAGAAATATGGCTAAAGTTTTTCTATTATTAAGTTTAGTTTTGATATATGGTGATCTTTAATTTCTTTATTGATAGCATATATTATGAAAACCTCACCATTTTGAGATTTATCATCAAAACAAATAACAAGATTGCTTAAATTGCTCTTTATTTTTTGTGAAAAATAATACGGAACAATGTTTTTGAGTAAAAAAATAAGACAACCTTTATAAAAACCTTTATTACTATATCAAAGCCTGCTACAATGCCTGAAAAATATCTTTTCATGTACATGTATCAAAGTATCACTTAGATTTTCATCTAGTATATTAAAATCCATGGAAATGTGTGGTTGCTATGGTTGCCATCAACACCATAGGAAAACTCAGTAGAATTTTTACCTAACACTCCAAAATCATATAATACCATATTTGGCTATGTAGCCTTTTCTTAGTCATCAATTGGACCTCTTCCAACACACCTTAAACTGTTTACCTTGTCAGTGAATAACAGGTGAACCCCCTCTAAATCAGGTACACAATTAACTGGAATTTTCCAGATTGGATTTTTCCCATGTCTGAATATTTTCCTTTTTATCTACATAGTTAAAAAACACCTCAATTTCAGAAACCTCTCTAAACTGCATTTTCTTCTCAATCTGGAGCAATTCCAGATAAGAGGAGTTTTGATGTACTGAAATGTGTAATCTAGGGGTTATTTAGATCTGTTTTGTTTACTTGATTAAGTATTATTTTTTTACTGGGTTTAACACATTTTTAGGTTATTTAACAGTGTCTCTACAATCAGTGCTACCAACCCCAGTAATTGTGCCTTTGTCTAAGCCCTTTGATACTGTTATTGTGCATTTGGCTAAGTCCTTTGAAAACTCCATCGTGCCTTAGCCTAAGCCCTTTGAAAACAATTATCGTGCCTTAGCCTAAGCCCTTTGAAAACTCCATCGTGCCTTAGCCTAAGCCCTTTGAAAACAATTATCGTGCCTTAGCCTAAGTCCTTTGAAAACTCCATCGTGCCTTAGCCTTAGCCCTTTGAAAACAATTATCGTGCCTTAGCCTAAGCCCTTTGAAATCTATTATTGTGCCTTTGTCTAAGCCCTTTGAAAACAATTATTTGCTTTTGTCTATGCCCTTTGAAAACTATTATCGTGCCTAAGCCCTTTGAAAACAATTATTGTGTCTTAGTCTAAGCCCTTTGAAAACAATTATTGTGCCTTTGTCTAAGCCCTTTGAAAACTATTATTGTGCCTTAGTCTAAGCCTTTTTGAAACAATCATTTTGCCTTTGCCAAAGCCCTTTTGAAACTATATTTTTGCTTTGTCTGAGCCCTTTGGAAACAATTGTTGTGCCTTTGTCTCAGCCCTTAGGAAACTAATTATGCCATTGTCTAAGCCCTTTGAAAAATATATTTGTGCATTTGCATTATCTCTTTGGAAACTAAAACTATAATTGTGCCATTATCTAAGCCCTTTAGAAACTATTTGTTGGCATTTGTCTAAGCCCTTAAAAATCTATCTTTGTGCATTTGTCTAAGCTCCTTGGAAACTATTATTGTGCCTTTGTCAAATCTCTTTGAAAACTATTGTTGTGCCATTGTGTAAGCCCTTTTAAAACTATTAATAGGCCTTTGTCTAAGTCCTTTAAAAACTACCTTTGTGCATTTGTCTAAGCTATTTGAAAACTATTATTGTTCCTTTATTTGATATCCTTGAAAACTATTGTTGTGCCATTGTGTAAGCCCTTTGGAAACTATTAATAGGCATTTGTCTAAGTCCTTAAAAACTATCTATGTGCATTTGTCTAAGCCATTTGAAACTACTATTTATGCCTTTGTCTTAACCCTTTGAATACTATTAATAGGCCTTTGTCTTAGTCCTTTAAAAACTATTATTGTGCCTTTGCCTATGCTATTTGAAAACTATTATTGTGCTTTAACGTAAACCTTTGAAAACAATTAGTGTGCCTTTGCCTATGCTCTTTGAAATCTATTATTGTGCCATTGTCTAAGCCCTTTGAAAACTAATATTGTGCCTTTGTCTAAGCCCTTTGAAAACTATTATTGTGCCTTTGTCTATGCCCTTTGAAAACTATTATTGTGCCTTTGTCTGAGCCCTTTGAAAACAATTATTGTGTCTTAGTCTAAGCCCTTTGAAAACAATTATTGTGTCTTAGTCTGAGCCCTTTGAAAACTATTATTGTGCCTTTGTCTGAGCCCTTTGAAAACAATTATTGTGCCTTTGTCTAAGCCCTTTGAAAACAATTATTTTGTCTTAGTCTAAGCCCTTTGAAAACAATTATTGCGCCTTTGTCTAAGCCCTTTGAAAACTATTATTGTGCCTTTGTCTAAATCCATTGAAAACAATTATTGTGCCTTTGTCTAAATCCATTGAAAACAATTATTGCGCCTTTGTCTAAGCCCTTTGAAAACTATTATTGTGCCTTTGTCTAAATCCATTGAAAACAATTATTGCGCCTTTGTCTAAGCCCTTTGAAAACTATTATTGTGCCTTTGTCTAAATCCATTGAAAACAATTATTGCGCCTTTGTCTAAGCCCTTTGAAAACTATTATTGTGCCTTTGTCTAAATCCATTGAAAACAATTATTGCGCCTTTGTCTAAGCCCTTTGAAAACAATTATTGTGCCTTTGTCTAAATCCATTGAAAACAATTATTGTGCCTTAGTCTAAGCCCTTTGAAAACTATTATTGTGCCTTTGTCTAAGCCCTTTGAAAACTATTATTGTGCCTTTGTCTTTGCCCTTTGAAAACAATTATTGTGCCTTTGTCTAAATCCATTGAAAACAATTATTGCGCCTTTGTCTAAGCCCTTTGAAAACTATTATTGTGCCTTTGTCTAAGCCCTTTGAAAACTATTATTGTGCCTTGTCTATGCCCTTTGAAAACTAATATTGTGCCTTTGTCTAAATCCATTGAAAACTATGATATTGTGCCTTTGTCTTAACCGTCGGAAACTATTATTGTGCATTTATCTAAGCCCATAGGAAACTACTATTTGTTCACATACTTATAGAGAATTTTCAGCTCCATTTTATTTCTCTGTCATTGTCAAGATGTAGAAGTGAACATACATGTATATTGATAATATAGAGGATAAATATGGTTAGTTTAGTGCAAAACGATTGTAACCCACTCCTTCCTTGAATTGAGTAACAACTGTTTTCCAAGAAACCCGCGATATGTAAATGAGGTATGGAGTACAAAAAAATCAATACATACATGAGTAGAAATTTTGTTATTATATAATTACTGAATGGTGTGTTATATAAAGACGACATTGGTCGGCCTTTCAAGGTCATTGTAGGTTTGAAAGTTGTCTGTAATTAGCAACATGGACAGTGTAAATTGATATATTGGTATGTCGTATAGTCTAACATTTTCCGCACCTATGTGTAAATACAAGGTAGATTTTGTATAAGAAAATAATGTTATATATTACAAAGCCTAGGTGTGTTTTTGGACATGTTTGTTGTATAAAGATGTAAAAAATTGTGTTGTGTTCCTTCGCTGCACCTCTGAAATTGTTGTATAAGAATGAGTCATGTACCAATATAGTTCCCTGTTAAGCTTTCATGGTGGTGAGCTGTATATTCCTAATGCATAAAAACATAATAGGCTCTTGATACACTTTCATGAAAATAGGGAGTACATGTATATTCCTAATACATGAAGCCCCTGTGAAACACTCCTTAGGGTTCTTTTAGACCTGAAAGATCTTAGAAATGAGCTGGATTTTTAGGAATTACATATAATTTAAAGATCAGGGTTTTTATCTTGAAAAAATCATGTCATTGAATTTCACAATTTCACGTTTTTTATGTGTATATGCACTGTATCAATATTCTTTTAAGATCATGAAAAATTGATAATTATCATGGAAAAGTAATGGAAAAGTCATGATGTTTAGGTTCCACCTTGACTATTGCATTTGTATAACTTTTGTGAACATATGATTGGTAAACTCTCTCTATATATGTTATATACCGGTACTTATGAAATGCAGTGAAACATGGTGGACTAACAGACAAATCTGGGGTTGTGGGTTCAATTCCCAGGTGGGGAATACTTTCATGGAGCTTGATCATGGAATTATTTCTACGGCCATTCTCCCTCCTACCAATGATTCTTAATTATGTAGAACAGTTATCAGTCACTGACGAAAGTATGTGCTAATAAGTTGGCTAACAGCTGAATCCAGAGATTTGGCCTTTCCAGGAACAGTGAGTAGGTTGACTGACCACTGTTATGTGACCTATACAATGTGTTGCTACGGCGTTAAACCCAACAAAAACAAACAAACAAAACTGTAAAAATATAGGAGGTTTGTGTAGATCTTTAGGTTAACAGGACAAATAGTTGGGCAAATTATTTGATCTCATTCACAGAGTTTTACAATTCATCAAAATTTATAAAATGTCTCTGATCCTGTAAGACTTGGTTTGTTCCTTTACAAGATACATGAAGATTTATTTAAAGTAGGTTATAAAACAACATGGTAAACATTAGCTAATAAGCTATTTCCGACAGTAAACAGAATGAACTGACATAAATTTTTTAAAAACATTACACAAATAACAACAAAGGCCTGAAAAAAAATTAAGAGAAGTCAGAAAAGCAGCATAAAGACATGTAATAAATTGTATGATTTATGAAGCATATTTAAAACTTGGAAAATAAAAAATAATTGTAAGATAGATTATTGAAAGCACAAAAAGTCTAGTTATATGTTTAAACTCTTATAAAATGGTGACCATAAGGAATATGGTTTATCTATACACAATGTATAATAAAAATAAATAAATTCAAAATTTTTGATAAAATTAAAAAAAATGATATGATATATAGAAATTAATCATCTTTTTTGAAAATAATTTTTTTTTTTTAATGTATTCTGTAAAAGTTTGAATTTGTGAACAGGACAGGACTATCCAGTAATAAACTGCTTGAGTTTCCTGGTGACTGATAATGGTAGTAATTAATCATAATATAATAGTAAAAGATACTTTAAGACTACTTATGGCTCTAACTGTGGCTATTTATAGCCTTATTATTGCTAATTTCTAATTCTCTTGTGCTATTTATTGGGTGGTTTCTAATTAACAGTCATTAAGATAGCGTGACTGTGTTCATCATTTTTAAGAAGCTATTGTAATACTTAGGTATCATTATCTTTCAATGTCTGACACATAAAGTACAAAATACAATGTGAAATCAACTCCAACAGTTAGCTCCAATATAGCTTAGTCTATATGATAGTGCACTACTGGTACACAGTCTTTGAAATAAGTGGACGTCTGGTTGCCCAGGACAACCACTTTTTAGTTTGGGCTACCAAAAATTTCTTTTGGGAAGCCAAAATTCTACAACCTTGAAATGATGCTTTATTGATCTGTCTGGGCAACCACTTTAATATCCTAATCTCACGACTGTATGACATTGTGAAACTTTATCAACTCAACCAGTTATCTCCAGTATGATTCTTGGAATCCTATGACACAGGTCATGTCAAACCCTGGCTCTAGATGCCTAAGTAAGTCATAGCCTAATAACAGCATATATGTTGTTATACAGTGCAACAAATTGACCTAATTAGGAACTCAAATTTGTGAGGTTTTCAGTCTGTGGACAGGCAGTACAAACAATGATTGTTGCACATTATTGCTGAAAAGCCCGAAATACATAATAAATCTTATTGTTCTTTGTACACATATTATTATGTGACGGTGAGAGTTAGTTTGTACCACAGAAGAAAACCCAATTATTTGAACTCTGGATATATTCTTTCCTGTGGCAGACTAACATAGCCAATCTTTCATATATAGGGCCTATTTGATTCAGTCTACTCAAAGTACTCTTGGAGCACCGACAAATCAAATGTCCCAATTCTGTAGCAGAATGACAAAATGTGGGAAAAAGTCATAGGATTGTTTTTGTTAGATGAAAGCAGTTTATCTAGAGAGTCTGATGATGATCTGTCCCTAAAAATGTTTTACAAACACTTCCATGGTCAAAAACAAAATTTTCAATTCTTGCTTTCAAACATGGTTCTTTTTTCCACCATCTTAATTACGTCATACTCTGTTTACACCTTCTAAAAGGCAGGTGTATTCAGAGTACTCCAAGAGTGTGTGATCTGAAACATTTGATTCAATTTTTCAATGATCAGAGGACTCCTATTTCTCAGATCTCGCGAATTAAACAGTCTGTGCTTTATAATAATAATAATAATAATAATAATAATAATAATAATAATAATAATGACTTTATTTATTGTGGATAACATATTTGGTGTAAACCAATTTTCAATATGGTCCACGCAGATATTACAATGTACATATACATAATAACAATAACAATGAGATACAAATTTGGTGCAATTTTTTTTACATCTTGAAATTAACAATCAAATTAAAAGTTTAAATATATAAACATACAAGAGAGGTTATTTAGTATCATATAAGGAGACATTTCGTGAAATATGTGAATTCATCATTATAATTTGACATAATAATCTTAAAGTACTTATTTGAAAATAGATAGAAACCAATGTGGTGTACACGTTTAGTATGGAGTAAATACAGGGGTTAAATATAATGACATATATACAGACATTTTCGTAAATGATAAAAATAGGATGTATTTATCCATTTCTTGCTTTCCCCTTTTTCATACCAACTGAATTACTGACTAAAGATACCTTTGGAATCCCTGGTAAAATCATAAAGTATCAATTCTGTTATTCTCAAGTACATACGTACTTGTCTTAAAGTATAATAGGATTATTTTGAAATTGATTAGTGATTTATTTCATGATCATGCTTTGTAACATGTTAATTAATTTACTTACAGACAATCAAGATCACCTCAGGTTGTAGATAGTACAAATACTGAAGTCTATGAATCACAGGTGGGTGCAGAGCTTTATCATTTATTTGTATCTTAGGCCACAACAAGTTGATTATATGTTCTTCGGATTTTTCTTGAAAAAAATCAGGCGAGCGAGCGAAGAAAAAAAAATCTTAATTCAGTTGCTTTACATAGCAATTTGACCTATTTATTATGAGCGAGCTAGGAAATAAAAATATATTTTTTGAAAAACAGTCAAAATTAAGGTGCGAGCGAATCCATAGAACATATGATCAATTTGTTGTGGCCTAAATGCAAGGGTGAAAGTTTTCAGTATTAATACTGATTTCAGTATTTTAAGAAAAAAAGTCCATGTAAATAATAAGAAATTAGTCTATTTCAGTATTTTTAAAGAAGATTTTCAGTATTTTCCAAACTTTCTACTTCCATCCATGTAAATGTATAATTAGTGACTTTAGTCAGTTATCTTTCCCTGATAATATCTGAAGCAACCCAATTGGCAAGTAGGTCCTTACAGTTGGAATCCTCAGATTTTATCATTGAATTCCTATGTCTGGATAACAAAATGTTTCAGCTGATATCTTTCTTGTTAATTAAGATATTTACAGAAGTGATGAAATTTAGACAGTTTTTTACCCCTAAAAATATTTAGCTTGAATTTCAAACAAATTAAAGGATTTACAAAAAGTTATTTCAGATTAATCTTGGCAAATTGACATTATAAAGTAAGGGTAAAATCGGGCAATACGAATTCTTACAGTTTTTAACCCGTTTGTATTTTTCCTGATCAGGTTTTTGTAGCTAAGTGCCGTACTGATTGTTTTAATTAAAATTTGAAATTTAAATGTTGGAATAAATGTTAAAGTATGTTAAAAACTTAAAAGTGCTTTTGAACATATACAAATGCGGTATAAAATAATAATGTAATAATAATAATAATAATAATAATAGAAAACTTGAAATAATCTTATGGAACTAAAAAATGTAAACATTTTGTCAAACGAGAGAGTAATTCTCTTCAAAAGTCTGTTTCAAAATCTGCATTTTTATTTTTAATACATATAATCTATTTTACATGAAAATACATATATGCGTGTAATGAATGCACTGCTCGTTCATTAATTCATGCTTTGCATGTCTACTAAAAAAACCCATTTGTAATGCAATACACCTTTTGCATATCACAATATAGTTCCATTTTCATAAGAAACATTTTATTTCTGCATTACAAAACTGAAACGTAGAAAGATTGACTTGAGAACAAATAAACTGCAGTTCACTGAAAATTGTTTTTAAGCAAATATGTTATCCGCATT
Organism: Mactra quadrangularis; assembly: GCA_025267735.1. Classification (NCBI taxonomy): domain Eukaryota; kingdom Metazoa; phylum Mollusca; class Bivalvia; order Venerida; family Mactridae; genus Mactra; species Mactra quadrangularis. Next base: position 17,675,945 of record CM046304.1, read on the forward strand.
AAATAAAGTCGTTATTATTATTATTTTTATTATTACAGTCGAATTACGATAATTAGAAATACCTTCGGAACGGCAAAAAATGTCAAGTTTTCGCGATCATTATTATTATTATTATCATTATCATAATTATTATCATTATTATTATTATTATTATTATTATTATTATCATCATCATCATCATCATCATCATCATCATTAGTCAGAGAACACCCAATGACACACATGATGCAAAATTGAGTTCTAAGTCCCAAAATGCTGACTTATTTTGAGGGAACAGCTGTTATTGTTACCAACTTGCCCTGTCGATTTCACAACTTGGCAGGGCATCTTAGCAAGAGCTTATTTCTGTCACTGCAATAATAAATACAATGTTATAATATTTCAGTTATCATCTAAACATCTAGATGTAAGACCTGGTAATGCTACACAATCTACTTCAGGTATGTTATAATTTTGTTGCATTATAGATCTCATTAATAATTGTAGTATTTAGCCGCCCGGCTAGCTCAGTTGGTAGCACGCAAGTCTACTGATCGAGGGGTCGTGGGTTCGATTCCAGGTCGGGGCATACTTTTCGTCGAGCTTGGTCATGAAATTATTTCTACGGCCATTCTCCCTCCTACCAATGGTTTTTTAATTATGTAGGGCAGTTGTCAGTCACTGACGAAAGTATGCGCTTAGTAGTTGGTTAACAGCTAAATCCAGAAATTAGCCTTTCCAGGAGGAGTAAATAGGTTGACTGACTGCCGTTATATGACCTATAAAAAAGTGTTGCTACTGCGTTAAACCCAACAAAAACAAACAAAAAAAATAATTGTATTATTTAAACCCCCATTATTAAAAGTAACATTGTAAATGTACTAAACCCACCATAGTTTGAAGACAAAAAAAATTTACTACAATTCTTAAACTTTGAAAATTATTTTTGTAGAATCATTGTTTTGAATATTTTTTAATATGATTTGAGATAAAATGAAAACTCATTTATAAGATTCAGCTTCTGATTTCCTAAAGCCTTTAAAACTGTGTTTATTGAAAAAAAAATTTATCACATAGCTTGTATGCTATTTTTTGTAGTCTTAGTAATAAATATGATGATAAGCAAATAATAAAGCAAAACCATAAGGCTTTTTATGAAATAAACTGTCCCTAAATTTTTTATAAAACTATTCATTAGGCCAACAAAGTGAACATGGCTCCTAACTTCAAAAGTATCTTGTTATTCATTGCATTTCAAAGTGAAAGTAGAGCGAAACCAAAAGTAGAATTTAGTTGTAAGTACTTAAACAGTAGTTTTGATTACAGTATGTATAATCTATAGGTAGTCTTGTGATAGATTAAACTTCCTACAAATTACATCATTAAGCTGTCAAATGATTTGAGTCATACATTATCAACATGAACATAAGCATAATTGATGTGTGCTCATATAAAAGAACTCACCTTTTTGAAGAAATATGCACTATGTCAAAACTAAATTTTAGACAGCAAAATGATTTGAACTGTTTATTGTGCCTCTGATCAGGGATTTTATATAACAGAGATTCGTAAACACATAGATTTACATCAAATTTCACTGTTGTGGCTATTATTTCAGCCCATACAAATAACAAGTATTACAAGTTTAAATAAAGGTATTCACATGAAATCGTGTACCTGTACCTTTCAAATTAACAACAAGGTTAGGAAAAATGTGTTTCTATATGATTTTAAGGTAAATAACGCTCACAGACTGATTCACAAAATTATGCATTTTTCCGCTGATCCGCCATTCACAGTCCTATTTTACATCACCTAAAGTCATATTTTCAGTCATAATTGCAACAAATTTTTGTCAAAAACTTCAGAAACATTCACAAGTTGCATGGAAGACATGTACAAAAAATAAATCAATTTTTTTCACTCGAAAATAGTTTGTACAGCCAGTTATAGACAGTGACGACTGTGAATATTCAAAATATAACTTTGTTGCAAATTCCCATTATATAAAATCCCTGCTCTGATGCACGTTTTATTTTTGTAACTTAACGGTTGTCAGACAGTTTTCACGTCTGCTGTAAATGAATATATCTTCTTATAGTGGCTATTATGTGATAATGAGCATAAATAAGAAATAACTAGCATGCCAGTTACATGTTTAATGTTGCGTAATACAGTCGTGATATTTTTTATCACAATTCTCAGAAATCATATTGTGTGATAACATGCAAGATTTCCCGTCATTTCTTTTTCTAATGCAGACAAAATGTTCCACTTTCTGTTAAGAAAATTAACTTGTATACTGTATATAGCATGTTTGTGTGTCATTTCATGTCTATCTTTTTGTGGTAGCATGATTTAGCTTTAACTTAAAAAATTCTATTTCCTGATTGATTTGATGGCGAAGTGAAATTTTTGGGCGAATTTCAATTGAATGTCTTCAGTAAACAACCACAAATCTAAGAAACTATAGATCATTTAAACCTGAACAGTTTAACTGTAATATAATAGTTACATTCATATGCAGAAAGGCTCATGTACATACGTATACTGTAAACACTTTGTAAACCCACTCCGTTATCTAATCATGGTCTGTCAATGCTTTTGATGAATAGACCTTAGTCCTAAATTCTTACATATTTTATAGTTATGTCAAAATTGTAAGACCATTATTGTAATATGATAATGTGCTGCCCAGGTTCTAAACTAAATGGTGTCCATCTCCTATAACAATTTCGTGTAACTTATGTAAATCTATTTCAATATATGTCACTTAGATAAGACTTCTATTCTGTATAACCACATACATGTTTGTCTACACTTTCAGGACAAAATGCTAATAAAACTATTCATGTTTGACTCCAATTTTAGGACAAAATGTTAATATAAATATTTTTGTTTGACTACACTTATAGGACAAATTGCTGAGATAAAAATATATCTTTGGCTACACTTTCAGGGCCAAATATTATTATAAATATACATGTTTGACTACATTTTCAGGACAAAATGCTGATATTAATTTATACATGTTTGACTACATTTTCAGGACAAAATGCTAATATAAATACAATGTATACATGTTTGACTATATTTTCAGGACAAAATAATAATATGAATGTAACATTACCATCAACAAGTCTGTTATCAGCTAAAGGTCCTAATGGTATCTCTGTACCTTCATCAAGTCGTGATGGTAAGTTCTTTACACTTGAAGCTTAACTATAATCTTTATTTGATCTTTACTCTGTAAGCTAAATTATCTTTGTTTGGCCTTTACACTAAAAGCTAAATTATCTTTATGAAGTTTAAGCTTGATGCTTAATTATCTTATTTTTTGTAAAAGTTTGGACTGCTGTAGTCATAATGCGGCTAAAATGCATAATCAATTTTCTTAATGGGTTACAATTTTCGTAATTTATGTGTCTTTTTTTTAAATTTTAGCAATGTCTTGTTGCTCATTTATTCATTTTAATTAATACATATCCTTGTTTTTCATTTTCACAATGATTTAGGTGTATAAATATGTAACTATGTTGATCACTAATGTTATCTGTGTATCTTCTGTTGTATTTGCACACGATTTAAACTATGATTATGTCCAGGCATAATGAGAACTTGCAGAGCTTTTTTTCAGTGCTTGGGGAAGGGGCCTAGGGCCTTTTTATATATGGAACATTTGGGGAAATTTTATCGCATTTTCATAGAAAGGGGAACAAAATATCCAAGGTAAACTTCAAATTTGGGGAAAACTGCATGATTTTACAGAAATTTTAAGAGGGGAAGGCGCCTGTTAACGGCCCCTGTTATATAAGGGAAAAAAGGCCTGACTTGACCTTGATATTGACAACAGTTTAAATTGTCATAGCAAATTTCCAAGCCACTTACAATGTACTGCATTGTAAATTCTGATCTGCTGTATACTGCACAAGGGTTACCCCAGCAACACAAGAAAAACTTAACTTTATGGAAATCTTTATTGTTTTGAAAGAAGGCCTGCTAACATTGGAAGAGGTGAAATAGAGTATAGAGCTTTATACACAGTATTCAATTATAATATTTTACAAACATATTTTTCAGGACACATCCATGAGCCAACGTCACTATTGGATACAGTGATAGAAGAACAAGCCATGGAATCGTTAGATAATGGACCTGACAATGAAAATGGTGATGAAGCGGCAATGTCTATGATCATGAGTTTATTAGAAGCAGACGCTGGATTGGGGGGACCTATAGACTTTAATGATTTACCTTGGCCATTGTGATGAAAGTTTTATATAATATAGGTTTAACTCAAAACTTTGTATGATGAAGTCGGCCTACATTTTGTATGGAGTGTCATTGGTGCATGCTAGAGTTCATTGAAACTGGCACTATACATAGTCTGTTTATGCTGAAATGTTCGAAAAAGTTTCATTGGCATTATGCCAAGATGGTGATTTTGATAGTGTTTTTTTCACGAAGAGTGCATGTTGTGTTGGATAGCTGTGCTTTAATGAATCATCATGATAGGGCAAACTGAAGTATTGACTTTCGTCTTGTTGACAAAAAAGCTGCTACCATCAAATGTGTGTGTACCAAATTTTACTTGATAATGATTGCATGGACTTAGTTATTCCTGCTTGAAGTAACGATATCAGTCAGTTAGTTCAGGGGTACAACACTGGATAGCCGAGATATGATTTTTGATCAGTGCAGTTACATAAATATATATTTGTATTATATGAAAGAAGTTTTAAGTTGTGATGGCGATAGACATTCAAGAGACATGTGATGTTGTTTTATTGTTTATTTTAAAGATAATATATTTGTTACAGTGCTGTTAAATTATTTAATCAAGGTAAATTTCTAACATTATACTATTGTTGTTGGACATACCTGCCTTACATTGTTGACCAGGGCCTGGTTTTCACAAAACCTTTATTGGTGAGATTGCTCACTAAGTATCATTAATATCATTCTCCATCTTTATCATTTATACTGTCAGGGGATATAGTCACAATCTTCAGAATGTAAACATTCCTTTTTCCATCAATTTCTTGCTGCAGCTAAAAGTTAGGAAAGATTATTTCATTTGTCTGAAAAGTCCCACATAAGCATGTGTGTTGCAATTCTTTAAAAAAACTAATTTAAGCAGGGTTTAAAAATTAAGAATTTCTTTACTTTAAAAACCCTGCTTAAACTAGTTTTTTACATGACTTAGTTGATTGCTCAATTCAATTTTTGTAGTTTACAATAATCAAAGCTCAAATAGTGGTGTTGGACATAAGTTTTGATAGAACATATAAACATGGAATTGTAGACTATAAAGTAGTAATTACCCTTTAATTGTGCAAGAGGAGCCGAATGTTCTCGTACTGGTCAAATTTCAATAAGGATATGCTACAGTCCACTACCAATCATGGGGAAACCCCATATAAAACTCAAAGCATACTTTGGGATTTGTCAAGGAAAGAAAGGTAGTAGTTAGTTAATTCGATATTTGAGGTCGGTCATTAATTTTTCTGGAAAGAGAAATTGGAAAAAAAAAAAAAATTATTTACCTTTATATAGGTTGTTGTTGTAGATCAGGTGACTATAGACCCTGACAGTGAGAGCATGTTTTTCGAGTTTTCAACTTGTTTTGATAATATTTTATTTTTATGTTCGTCGAAAATTTCTTGTTGAAAAATCATGTTTGAGACCAGTCTAATTTTGAGAAGTTTTATAAATTCCGACTGATTTATAATCCTGTACTAAAAACTAGTAAATATCATAATTATTATACCCCCGCTTCGAAGAAGAGGGGGGTATACTGTTTTACCCTTGTCCGTGCGTGTGTCCGTCCGTCCGTCCGTTACTAAATTTCCGTCACAGTTTTCTCAGCAACTATAACATGCAGCAACCTAATACTTTGCATATTGCTTCATCCCATAGTCCCATGTGGTGTAAAGCGATTTCATGCTCCTTGCTCATCTACTTCCTGTTTGTCGCATATTTTTACATTTTGGCGGGGGTATCACTAGTGAGCATTAGCTCACAGATTTACTTGTTCTGTGGTGCTTTTCACAAAAATTCTTATGAAAAAAATCTTCATAAGTCAAAAGCAAGGAACATTAATAATACACTCATTTTAGCTTATCAATTCTAAATATTATACAAATTGTGTAGAATTTGTGTATACCTTTTGAGTATCATATCTTAGTTATGCTTATTATCCGTCTGACTTTGAAGTGCTAATTATATGAAACTGACTTACAAAGATTTTTTTCGTAAGAATTTTGTGAAAAGCATGACTGGACCATAATCTACTTACCCTTCAATTCATTATCAACGATTATTGAATTCTCAAACAACTTCTTTAATTTTCTATCTGGGATGATGTTAACAGAAATTGAATAATTCAAGTAGCTTGTCTGAGTTTTAGAATGAAGTGTTCATTTCTGGTAAGTCAGATGGCTTATTTCCATTCCGCTTAGTGTTTAGTTGTCCTTAGGTACCATAAATGTTGTCTGTCTGTAATTGTGGTAATCCTATTGTTTATGAATAATTGTCTTTTCAATGACACATGTATGTTTAAATTTCATTTGTAGGCTCAATTAGACAAAATGTTATGATTACTTATTCCTTATTACATTTTTTATTATAGGTACTCATTCACAGATTTCAACTTAAATATCAACTTTTTCTAAAACTATCATTATTGCATGGGAATATTTTTGGAAGCGGGAAAGTAGTGTTCTGATAATGACAAGTTTAGTGCAAATTGACTTACTACTACAAATTATGGTGTTTCATGTAGTAAATATCTACCCCATATGTCACGGTATAGACACTTTTAGTGCATTTTTGTGACTTTTATTGTATATTTCTTGCAACATATTGGTCAGTTTGTCTTAAAATAATAAGAATTATATTTTTTATACAATTACAGACACTGAACGGTATTTGTTCAAATCTGTGAACTAGTACCTTTATGTGGAAGTGAGTCGTGCCTATTCTGATATACATACTGTTATTATTAATTATGTTTTTGAACATGTCTAGTTTTCACTTTAAATTTAGTTAATGATTATTTTGGTTGTCATTGAAATGAAGTTACATTTATGTAAGGGGTTAGGTTGTAGAAATATAAGGTTGAGTTATTTATGTAAGGGGGCGGGGTTACAGATACATAGGGCAGAGTTATTTATATAAGGAATGGGATATAGAAATATAAGGTGGAGTTATTTATGTAAGGGGCGGGGTTACAAACATAGGGCAGAGTTATTTATATAAGGAATGGGATATAGAAATATAAGGTGGAGTTATTTATGTAAGGGGTTGAGGTTACAGAAATATATGGAGGTATTATTATACAATTGTAGGGGGTTACAGATACATAAGGCAGAATTATTTATATAAGGAATGGAGTTAAAAGGTGGAATTATTTATGTAAGTGGTTGTGTTTTAGAAATATAAGGGGGAGTTATTTATGTAAGGGTTAGGGTTATTGAAATACAAGATGAAGATATTATTTGAGTGGTAGGGTTACAGATACATAAGGCGTTGTTTTGTATTCTTAGATTTTTTTATCAGATACCTCAACCTGTATTTCATTATGAAGCTTGTTCACATTGACCTGATACAACGAATACAATTTTTAATTTTTCTGTCATTTAAGTAGATCCCTATTCTATGTAGGTTCTGAAACATGTAATTTCATGCATTTATGCTATGATTTTATCTTTCCAATTTGGGACTTCATTTACAATCTCTTTACATATACATGAAAGATTACAATGTCGATGGTTGCCCGTAAGACTGTAGTAAGTGCATTTAGTAAAAGAGAGAGTTACTACAGTCTTGCAACCTTCAACATGTTCCTGTAAAATCTCTATCTTTGCATTTACATGAATACCAGTAAAATCTCCCAAATTAAAGTATTTAGAACACTATTTTGTTTTAAATAAGGTTTTCTTACACTTATAGAAATTATTATTTACTCTATAATAAATCTAACATTTCATCTACTGACTGTTGCCATTATCAAAGACAAACTGCGACTTTGGCAATAATCGGGTATTTCTGTTAGGTTAACAGTGACAAAAACCCAACTCTAGATGTGTGAGAGCTTGTAGCCTCCCTCATGCCACTTTATAGTTGATGTGTGTTTCTGTTTTATGCCTGCCTGGCTTACTCAGCCAGAAGCAGACAAGTCCATTGATCAAGAGGTCATGGATTTGAATGCCAAACAGGGCATACTTTCTTGAAGTTTGGACAAATAACTAATTTGGCCATTCTCCCTCCTACCACTGATTCTAAATCATGTAGGGCAGTTGTCAGTCACAGATGGAAGTATGCGCCTTGTGATTGGTTAACGTCTAAATCGAGAGATTTAGTATTTCCTGGAACAATGTGTAGGTTGACTGACTGTCGTGATATGACCTATACAATATGTTGCTATGGCATTACACCCAACCAAAAAAAATGATCTGAACGGTCTGAAATGGTAGATATAAGTAAATAATTATTTATGTTTGTTTTTGTTTTGTTTGGTTTAACGCTTAGCAACACATTGTATAGGTCATATAATGACAGTCAGTCAACCTACTCACTGTTTGTGGAAAGGCTAAATCTCTGGATTTAGCTGTTAACCAACTTCTAACGCATACTTTCGTCAGTGACTGACAACTGCCCTACATAAATAAGAATCATTGGTAGGAGGGAGATTGGCTGTAGAAATAATTTCATGACTAAGCTCCATGAAAGTATGCCCAGCCTGGGAATCGAACCCACGACCCCTCAATCAGTAGACTTGCATGCTACCTACTGAGCAAGCTGGGCGGCTAATAATTATTTCCAGTGTAAAAGACCCTTATAGACAATTTGATTACTTTCTAAATGAACATAATCAAGCACTAGTATTGTTGTTTAATTCAAGTCATCTCATATACACTTTGCCTTACATGTCCACTAATAAAAACTCAGGAATTTTTTCTGCCACTTGAACAATCAATTTATATATGAAATCTTTGAAAGGTTTGGTTGGATTCGTCAAGCTTCTAAGGAACGAATGGCCGTTAGATACGGGTTTTACAATTGTTTATATTGCTTGTTGTTTTATTGTTTGTTAGGTCTTACCTTATTGATCTTAAGTTTAGCATTTAAAGGTGGGTAGGGTTTTTTTACACTTAAAGTAAAGATTATACAAATATAATAGTTAAATTTTAGTAAACGTTCAGTGGCACATGCATTAACCATTAAAATTTTGACCATATGTTAAACAAAGAATGGACTTGGTGTAGCCTTAATGATATCTTAAAACAGCTATGGTCCATGTTTGTTTCTTGATCTGTCCATAAAAATAGCATGTAGCCATCAAGGTCATGTTTTATTGTTAAATTCTATGTCATTGTTACTGCTCATGCTCAAATTAACTTTTATATGATACCTTGCTCCATTTATTGTATTTTAGTGTCGCATTTTATGTGTAAATTGATAAATTACCTTTCATTATTGTCAATTCTAATGTCATGCTGATATCATTAAAAATTGAGAAATGACCTTGAGAGTGAACTTGACACTCTCAAAGTCAGGTCAAGGTCATGTCAAGGTTAAATATGTAAAATCAGCTAAAATGTAATATGATCTTCATTTCTTTTAATGTCACAGACATGACAATTTATTTATTTATCATAAATCCATTTAAATAGATGTTTAATGTTACGTTTCTGTGTTAGAATAAACTGCACAGCTGATCCAATAAAATTCGTGATTGAATTTAATGTGAATTGTTATAGTTTGGTTTTCTTTTCTCCACTCTCAAAATATGGATAAGTTCATGGCTACTTTGTTTGTTAATTTGTTTGTCATCCAAAGATTATGATAGTCTGTGTGTTTTAAAATCTGGTTCAGTGGACAAATAGCTTTGTGGTTTATTACCTGCTGTGTGAACACTGGTTTCTTATTAGTATTAAGAACTTATTCAGTCACCAAGTATTTATTCAAACTTTGACAGTTGAGAAAAAAACAGACTTTACTTCACACTTAGTACATGTGTGTGAATGTAATGAATTAATTATTATGTTTAAGGCATGTTCTATAGTTGGCACAAAATAACTACAGCAGCGTGTTCAATTACCCAGAACGTTCTGTAACGTTAGGGTCGGGACAACTCAACCCGAGAAAACTCACCTCACTAACTGGGTTGAGTTATCCATTGATTGAATTGTCTACGGGTTGAGTTATCCTGTACCTGTAACGTTCGCTAACAGTCATTACTGAACATGCGGCAGGTATACATGTTTGTGAAAAATCAAAATAAACTAATCCATACCAGAGGGTGCATGATTAGTGTGGCAGACAAACACCACCCTCTTAGTCAATCACGCTGGTGATGGTAGAACCCTTTTCAAAAACACAAACAAGATACTCATAAAAACAAATGAAAATTATTACTATATAATATTTTATCGTCATCCTGAACACCCCTGTCATGGACTAGTTTAATGTATTGTTTACATAAACAGGGTTTGGATTTTTTGTACGAACTATTTTTAGTACATGGTTTATGAATGCAATAAATTGTGTATTATGTTTAAGGCACATTCTGTGGAAATAGAAATATTGATATTATTTTTGAAGTGTTGATAAAAATGATTATTGCTTCGTGCCTTACAGTGTGATTATTTTAGTGCTATTGATAATGATTGATTCATACAATACTTGGAGATATGGTTTAATTGGTGCATACATTAACCCCCCATGATTTAAATATTTACATCTGTACTCACAATTGATAAAAGTAGTTATCCATATTTCTGCATGAGGATTTTTCATACAAATATTAAGTACTGAGTTAATGTATGTGCCACTGTATGTGATGATTGGGAATGACATTTTGAGTTTTTGTTGGTTTTTAATGCCAGCATACAGGTAGAATAAATTTGCTTATTATACGCTTTCCAGTGGAATAATAGGATTTATCAGTTAAAAAAAATCAATGTTTTGAAACAATGAAAATATATTTATTATTTTCACTGATTGGATGTGCCGTTTTGATGACACATCATACTTGAATTTTAAAAAATGCCAGTTAGAAGCATATAATAAACAGAAAATTTGTTTATTTTAGTGAAAGATCTATTTATTTCACTCGTGAGCTGATGATATTATATTTTCACATAGCCACTCGTGAAAATATTGCATCCTTAGCTCACTCGTGAAATAAAAACTAATCTTACACCGAAATAAACAAATATCCTCCATATATTGTTGTAATTTTAAACCTAGCTTCTTGTTGCCTGAAGAAAAAGTAAAAGATCATTTCTTCTAAATTAAAACAAAGAAAGTATTCCAATCATATAAAATTACTTTGTATCATTTTTGTGACCCAAACAAATTCAGTACTTCAGCACTTAATTATACCCCCGCTTCGAAGAAGAGGGGGGTATACTGTTTTACCCTTGTCGGTGCGTCCGTCCGTTACAAAATTTCCGTCGCAGTTTTCTCAGCAACTATAACATGCAGCAGCCTAATACTTTGCATATTGCTTCATCCCATAGTCCCATGTGGTGTAAAGCGATTTCATGCTCCTTGCTCATCTACTTCCTGTTTGTCGCATATTTTTAGATTTTTGCGGGGGTATTACTAGTGAGCATTAGCTCACAGATTTACTTGTTCTTGCATTTTTTGTATATGTTTTTTCTGAGTCGACTTTATTGTCTAATTGTAAGAAGTGTCTTGTTGTTGAAAAGTTTTTGTTTATTACTTATTATATTCAATTGTGATGCATGTATTGACAATCAAAAATAGAATACCACAGACTTTAGGCCACAACAAGTTGATCATGTGTTCTATGGATTTTTCTGGGGAAAAAATAGGGCGAGCGAGCGAAGAAATAAAAATAAAAAAATCTTAATTTAGTTGCTTTATATAGCAGATTAACCAAATTTTTATGAGCGAGTGAGGAAATAAAAAAAAATTGCATAAAAAACGTCAAAATTAAGGTGCGAGCGAATCCATAGAACATATGATCAACTTGTTGAGGCCTTATATATATATTTCCTATAATTTACATTTTTTATTGTAATAACTGGAGCCAGTTTCATACGGCTTGAACTAGATTATTGAAGGAAACATATACAGATCTGTAAAACCACAAATCTACTGATATTACACTTAGAAAATTCTACCAAGTTGTGTATTAAATTCAACAATAAGTATGATAGTACTGTAACATACTGAAAATAGATTGTATGCTATCACATCAAAAAGACTCGACATAAATTATGGGTTGACTAAAAACCTCCGCCCAAAGCCACCCTCTCTACAAAGCCACTTTTGGGGATTTCTGGAAAGTGGCTTTGTGGAGAGGTTGGACTGTATTTTCACTTCAATGAAAGTACAAGATTGTACATTTTCATCAAATTATTACTCATTTCATTGTTAAGCATGAAAGAATATACTGTAGTTTTCTAAGTTTACTAAACTCCTAAAATATATGCCTTGGTCTAAATTCTTATATGTGACCCTTTGTTATCTAACCCTTTGTTTCGTAACCTGGTATGAATTCTTTGCAATATAAGTTAGGATCCATACTGTGAATAGTCTTAGACCTATTTTAGTCATTAATTTTTCTCTCTTGTTTTACAAGTAATGTTATCGTAAAATATTTGATAATATGCTGCACTGTGCTCCTTTTCACAAAAATTCTTACGAAAAAAGTTATCGTAAGTCAATCTCATATTACTAGCAATTCAAAGTCAGCTGGATAATGAGCATAACTATGATATGATATTCAAAAGGTATACAATATTCTACACAATTCTATAATATTTGGAATTGATAAGCCAAAAAATGAGCATATTATCAATGTTTCTTGCTTTTGACTTACAATAATTATTTTGGTAAAAAAAATTTGTGAAAAGCATGACTGGTCTGTATTCTTTCACAATAATCATTGCTCAAAGAGATTTGTTTGCCTTGAACATCACTCATGAATTGAATCACTTGAATGTTGTTTATTTTTTAATTAAGTGTGTAACTGTTACAGATTGACTGATTATTTTGATTGGTTGTACAAAACTTGATATGGAAACATTATAACTGTAATGTTTGAGCTGGTTTCATAATTCTATGGCTCAGTGATGATACATGTACTTGTATGGCCTGTATTTTAAAGTTAGTTCAGTTTTATTGCTAACAGCTCGGTTACACATATGTGTTAAATATTTCTCTCATCTGATCAGTTGCCTTCAGTAACTGCATTACTGACTTTATGTGTAATGGGGTATCGGCAATGGATCGGTGATAGATTGGTTGTTTAATTTTTCCAGTTAAGAACAGAACCAAGGACAGTAAGAGTTTACAGCATAATTTTAATTTAAAAAAGGTTATGTACACCAGTAAATTTGAGTGAGAACTTAAAATTTATTTGGAATGGAATTTTTGTTCAATTTTGTTATTTTCATGTGCAACTATTTGCATCAAACTTTATTTTTGAAATCAATTCTTAAGTGTTTGTAATCTAGCAGTGAACAGATCATCAAAGTTCATATTTATATATTTGCCTAAATTGAGCTCTAACGTTATTACTAGAAATGGTAAATTTTGTTATAATATGTATGTGATCATGTTAAAATGTCAATATTAAAATACACTAGTCTGTTATATTAGATTATATTCTTGTTATTTGAAGAAAATGGTATAAAGTATGTAAATCATCGAAATTCACATCGAGGGTTGCCCGTAAGACTGCAGTAAGAGCATTGCATGAAAGAGCAAGTTACTACAGTCTTGCAGGCAACCTTCGAATTATTGCTCTCCTACAGTTCTTGTACGAATAAAATTTTAAGAAAAACTGATTATGCTTGCTACAAAGTAATTTAATGCTTAATCATGTAACATGGTTAGAATCCTATGTTTATTAACTATTTTTTTTTAATTTGCTCAAATATTTTTTGTTTCTATTTTTCATTGCTAAGCAAGCATGAATCAGTTTATCAAATAATCATGATTTTGTCCATGGACTATAGGAGTGCACTGTGTGGAATAATTAAAGAGTTGATATGATATTGTCGAGCTTATCTGAACTTTAATGTATATATTATTTAAGTATACATGTCATGATGTTGGTGTTATATATTTAATTTTGTAAATCCATAGTTTATATGTTACAATAAAATGAGATAAGTTGTTCATATTTGTTGGTTTATTTGATTAACCTTGCCCCATTTATAAAACACATCACATGAAATTTATCAACATTATTATCAATACTGTATTCATCACAATCATTACTATCAATATTATATTCATCATCATTATAATTGATATTTTATTCATCATCATTATAAACATCATCACTATGATTATCAAATATTATATTCATCACCATTATTATGAATATCATATTCATAATCACTATTATCAATATCATATTCATCATCATCGCCATTATAAACATCGTCAGCATCATTATCAATTTATATTCATCACCATTATTATCAATATTATATTCATCATCATTATTATTAATATTTTATTCAACATCATTATAAACATCATCAGCTTGATTATCTATAAAACATTCATCACAATCATCATTATATTCAATATGATATTCATCATCATCATTATTGATATTTTATTCATCATCATCATCATCATTATGAACATCATCAGCATCATTATCAATATTATCTTTATCACAATCATTATTATTAATATAATATTCATCATTATTATTTATATTTTATTCATCATTATCATCATCATTATATTTATCATCACAATCATTTTTATCACCGTAATATTCATCATTATTGTCACTATTATATTTATCATATATTATTATAACATTTAATATCATTATTACCGTCATTATTGTAATCTTGCCATTGTTATCATCAACATTTATAACCATTCAGAAGTTAGAGAATCAAGATCAATGCAGGTAATCTATGTACAAATGTGCAAAATATCTGCAATAATTATGTTCCTACTTTAAATTCCTAGATCTATTATCAACCCCTTTACCTGACATTTTTGTGTGATCTTGTTCATCTGAATCCAGTGATTGGTAAATCTGAGGCAATCTTTATTACCCATAGGATGCTTGTACAAGTAACAGGAAAGCCTCAGGCAATCTTTATTACCCATATGATACATCAGATATGTTTGTACAAGTAACATGAAAGCCTCAGGCAATCTTTGTTACCCATAGTATACATCAGATATGTTTGTACAAGTAACATGAAAGCCTCGGGCAATCTTTATTATTCATAGGATACATCAGATATGTTTGTACAAGTAACATGAAAGCCTCAGGCAATCTTTATTACCCATAGTATACATCAGATATGTTTGTACAAGTAACATGAAAGCCTCAGGCAATCTTTATTACCCATAGGATATATCAGATATGTTTGTACAAGTAACATGAAAGCCTCAGGTAATCTTTGTAACTCATAGTATACATCAGATATGTTTGTACAAGTAACATGAAAGCCTCAGGCAATCTTTATTACCCATAGGATATATCAGATATGTTTGTACAAGTAACATGAAAGCCTCAGGCAATCTTTATTACCCATAGTATACATCAGATATGTTTGTACAAGTAACATGAAAGTCGCAGGCAATCTTTATTACCCATAGTATACATCAGATATGTTTGTACAAGTAACATGAAAGTCTCAGGCAATCTTATTTGCTCATAGGATATATCAGATATGTTTGTACAAGTAACATGAAAGCCTCAGGCAATCTTTATTACTCATAGTATACATCAGATATGTTTGTACAAGTAACATGAAAGCCTCAGGTAATCTTTGTAACTCATAGGATACATCAAATTCGCTTGTACAAGTGTCTTAAAAACCTCAGGCAATCTTTATTACCTAAAGTGTACAACAAATATGCTACTTAAAGTGACTTAAAAGTCGTGGGTTATCTTAAATAACATATTGGTACACCAGAAATGCTATCACTTGTGATTTAAAAGTCTTGGACAATCTTTTTTTTCCTGGGAAAGTTGAGCTTATTGCTTTAGCAAGCTCAATAATAATATATAAACAAGAACACTGAAATTAAGAATAAGAATTTTATTTGAAAATATTATCACAGAAAAAATACTCATATCCTATGTAATGTATTATCATAAATAATACGATAGTAAAATAGTAAATATATATTATTTACATGAAGTCAATATAATAGAATAATACACAGTGAAATAATATAATAGATTACAATAATATATTACTGTTATAGTTCATTGTGAAATTCAAATAGTCTTATAATATAAAACTGATACATGCTTACTATTTATGACAAAACTTAACAATAGCATTAATTATAATAGTTAATTATAGAAAATTAACAACAGTATGCATGAGCAGTTTTTCTTGACTTTGTTTTGTCCTAGAATTATTTTTTTTTGGGGGGGGGGGGCACTGAATAATATATTCATGTACTTGGTTTTTTTTGTTTTTGGTTAAATGCCATAGAAAGACATTGTATAGGTCATATAATGGCAATCAGTCAACCTACTCACTGTTCCTGGAAAAGCTAAACCCCTGGATTTAGCTGTTAACCAACTACTAAGAGCATACTTTCGTCAGAGACTGACAACAGCCCTACATAATTAAGAATCATTGGTAGGAGGGAGAATGGCCATAGAAATAATTCATAACCAAGCTCCATGATATATTCATGTACATGTATATCACATTCTATATATATGTACACCATACTTGAGTACATTTACAATTTAAAGAAAATCTTCACCATTTTTCTCTGCACATGCAGTAAACTTTTTAAACAAAAAGAAAATGAAAATTGTATAATGTATGACTCACTATTATCTGGTTAATCGACTAGCAATCACCTGCTGTAAGCAGCCAATCCAGCAATTTCCTGTCACTGGCTTCTTAATGCAGGGTTTACAGTTAAGTTCTGCTATTAAGACCACTTTTGTTATAACAAAATCATGCGATTTTTGAAAATTATTAAGACCCAAATGCATAATTTGTGCACAAAAAGGATCTCTTTAATAAGACTGGTCCGCTATTAAGACAATCCATTTTTCCGGTCTTAATAGCGGAACTGTACTGTATTATAATTAGGCCTAATTGCACATATATTATATCATACATTTAAATATAGAAAACACAAATAAGTTTTATTGGGATAAACATTTAACTATGATAAATGTACCTTATCAGAGGAGAAGAAAAAAACATAGACTTGATCCTGAACTCAAGCTGGTGGGTTTTTCTGCTGTAAAACTTTGTTTGTACCCCATGTACACAAGCCAAACATAGTTGAAAAACAAATATGGATACACAGCATAACAAGATTTCATTTATGTAGCATGCTTCCACATAAAATATTTAAATAACTTCATTCTGCATGGATGCATTCTGTGCAAACAAACCTTTTTTAGCAGGAAAAACCCATTAATTTGAGTTCAGAATAAAAACTATTTCATAGTTACTAAGTCAAAAATGGTAAATTGTTTTTATTCTTGATTACAATTGTAAAAAAATTACAAAATCTAAATGAAAGTACATGAGTAATAACCTTTAAGCTAACAACCTTGTGTGTGGCTGCCATTTGGAAAAAACCGTCCTTGAATTCATGACCTGTGAAAAAAAATCGAATCGAAAGAAACATTTTGCATTGTATCAAATCAATCTGGTGAACGTAGAAACCCTACTAAAATAGTCTCAAATGTCATTATTAATAATATATATTAATAAAATTTGATTTCATGGAAACATCCAATATATATTAAACTATGTTTATCACAAACAAATTAACAATCAAAAACAATAAGTGTACCCATTTAAGTTTAATTACAATAATGTGTACCCAAAACAATAAGTGTACCCAAAAACAATAAGTGTACCCATTTAAGATCAAAAACAAGGATATTAAAAAAAGTCAGTGTATTTCAAAACTCTGAGACAAAACAAATAGACTTTATCTCATCTTAATTTTACAATAAATATGCATCATTAGTTCATAATGATTAAATTACATGAATTACATTAAAAATTAGGTGTCATTTGATGAAAAGATATGATGAAAATATAAAATCCAATGTTTTCATTGTAGTAAAATAAAACAACAAAATGATGTCATCATTACAGATATATGATGTCATATTGAAGGTAAATGATGTCATCTAAGAAGATAAATGATGTTGCATTACATAAATGAATAAATATCTCTAACAAAACACTGATAAAGCATGAAAGAACAACCTTGTTTGACCTACTGACTGATAACCTTAACTGACACAATTTAATCTATAGAGAACAAGAAATGTAACGTGGAAACCACACTAAAGCCAGATTTAAAATCTTTAACGCAAAAATTACAAAGGGAAATAATCCATAATTAAGCCAGGTAGAGTTGTGGTTACTGTCTAATTCTGTTCATCACATGGTATGTTATCATTGTATGAAGTTTGAAATAAAGATCTGACAGTAAATGGCAGAGATATATGCTAAATTGAAAACTTTAATGCAATTGTGAAGACACCGGATGCCCACCTGCCCGCCTGTGTTTGGCCAAACTATTAGCCGATTTTTTTAATTGAAAAATCTGGCTAACAAGAGTGATTCATTCTAGTCACCTGCTGTAAACGCCAGCATCCAAGATATCTGCAGCAGTATAATGTATTACTGGGTTTAAAGCTGTGTCAACACAATTTAGGTTATTTTATGGCACCCGGCTTACCTAACATAGCTTTCCTGGACCCTTGTCTAAAACCAGTACTCAACTATCCTTCCATAAGTCATGAAACTTCTTCATATACCTTATCATTGGAAGAAAATTGACATGATTATTGAAAAAATTTCATGGAAGGGTATAACTGGTGCAGGTGGGATTCAAACCTGTAACCCACGCACTTAATTCGAAATCCAGGTGTGCTACCAAATGTGCTACTGACCTCATTTGTAGTAAACTGTAAAAATCTGGATCAATTCTAGTAAAAACTAATCATATCATGTTACATAAAAAATACAACTGCTTATTATTTTCCAGTAAGTGCTATTTACAACAAAATAATTAGCTAAAATTTAAAGCAGATAATTACATATCAAATATCACAGTTTTTACAAGAAAAAAATGACAAGAATAATGACTATATTTAATAATATAACAATGACAGTAAGAACTCAATTTTGTTTTTATAAATAAAATCTGAAAAATTAATTGTTCAATTCTCATCCCCTCTAAACACCCCATCCAATTATTTTCTAATTATCACTTTTAACATAAAACTTGAAGATAACTGAAACAAAAATATCTTTCTATGTTTAATATTATTATCATGTTAATAGGGTTCAAAATACAAAAAGAAATTCCCACAGCCCTTTTTTTGCAAAATCTGCACAAGATTGTTTGTTTTTGTTGGGTTTAATGCCGTAGGAACACAATTTATAGGTCATATAACGGCGGTCAGTCAACCTACTCACTCCTCCTGGAAAGGCTAAATCTCTGGATTTAGCTGTTAACCAACTACTAAACGTAGTGAGCCGAGAGTCACATCATTGTTGAGTTTATAAGCTCGCAAATTGTTGGTTGTATTAAAAAACTATTTGACACTATTTGATGCATGTAAGCTAACTTTTATGTAGATTTATCATTATATTTTCGATTGTATAAAAGTTTTTGTTGTATTAGTGATATTTAAAGCGTACATGAAGACAATAATAAGTTAGGGTGATTTTTGTCTGAAAGAGTTGTGTACCTTTCTCTATATATATATGTGACGCGTCATGACAAAACCTGCATTAATGACGTTGATGACGTTGTCGGGAAAATCCACTTTAAAAATTATGTCATAATAATTTTCGTCACGCATGTTTACGAGCGGTCAGTTTTAGCTCGACGTAGATTTGAATTTCTACCTTCATAGAGTTTACAGTTTACTCGTACTCGATGGATTGTTTTTAAAATAGGAGAGAAACTTGCCGTAAAGTTAATCCTAATATATTATGCTATATGTTAGAGTTAAAATAATTAATTTGATCGGATAATTACAGTACTCCTCACAATCCTATTACCGGTCATTTTTGAACATATTCAGTGATAACATTTTTTTTCATGTAACAAATTTTTTTTGATCTTATATTTCGATCCCTGCTTAGTCAATGCATGTATGAAGAAAAGGGAAAATAAACTCAAAGTTTTGTGCTCCAAATACATGTCTAAAACACAAAAGGGAGTTGTTTAGATAAAACGAACGAGCGACATATAAACCGAACGTTTGAGTCGGCGGGAATAGGAATCAAAATCCTTTTTAATTCAACACAATGCACCTTAAATCATTTAGCAAATCTAAGTAGTAACATCATATCGTTAAATGTGCAAAATTTGAGTAAAAAATAGCCATCACTCACTTCAAAATCTAAAAGTTTCCCTCCCAGTTGTGGTGAATGTGCAGCATAATAAAGCAGACATTTTTATGACATCATCATGGCGTACATTAGCCAATAATGAATATAGGACTGTTCAAAAGTTAAGAACCATCAGTGATTAAAACAATTCAGTTTATTTAGATGTATGATTTTATTTTGTTTCATTATGTTTTATTTTTGCTATTGTACTAAATGCTTTTAATTGAGAGTCTACGCGTATACGTAGCTTTAATGAGCTCTAGATCTATATAACCTACGCAGATCAAGATTTAGATCTATGACAACATTAATTTATGTTTAGACTTTTAATCAAGAATCATGAATGATAAGGAAAAATCTTTTGACAACTGTTTCTTTTTTTCTAAATTCTGATTTCCACCACACTCCTCCCAATCTTATTTAACAAAACAAATATGAAAGAAATTAAAGCATAACTACCTTCAAATCTAACAATAAGACAGCCAATTTACTTAAAAATGTTTTAATTATGCATGATTCAATTCTGTATTTTGTATAACGAAATCGTTTGAACCATATTGATGTCGTGTCATACATTTTCACGACCCAAGCTAGATTTTAAATTCACATGAAACACTTTTAAATGTAAGTTTGTAAACAAAAACATATTATTTGTTAATGCTTGGCGTCTTAATTTAGTTAACAATGCCCAAAGAAGCGACACATCAAAAGTGTTGAACCCGTTTTATTGTGCTTCCATTGTTGAAATGAATCCCCCGAATGACAGCGGATTTCATTTTGTAAACAATGTAAAAACTGGTCCAATTTTAAGCATTTACATCCTTTACTTGGCATGGAAATCGTTCTGTATACACTTTGACACCACTGAACGTATCTGAATAATTAAAATAAAAAAAAGATAACTTAAGCTTAGAAATTTTAACCGTCAGGCGAATCCGTTTGCGGGGAGTATATTAAATATATGAACATCATATACTCGTGACATCATTATTTTCTGAGCTTGATCAAGCAATTCTCTAAATTACTTTTTCCATAAAGTACCGGTACTAGTATTTTCGTTTTTCAGGATATGTGTCAGTACGTGAAAGTTTGGAGGCAGACAAGACAGAGGTGTGCCTGCTTAAGAACCCAACTTTTCGGTTTGTTGATGACTCCAGACCGGCACCTGTCCCCTACCTGTCAGGGCATGAGTGAAGCCAGACAGAAGTACCTTTAAAGTCCTTGCGACCATATATCTGTCCTGTGTTACAGAAACAATTTTGTCCGAGTCCAAAAAGTATATGTTATACATAATGTTGTATGAATGTTGATAGACTCAGATAGAGTCTAATACCTGTAATACTGATAATATTTGTTGTTTGATTTTTATTCTACTTAATAAAATCGAGAACAATAGACTACAGTTTAATCCCTGCTAACAGCAAGAATAAAGAGCAGCAACCTCCGACTAGCGGCATATTAGAATACCCCCTTGATTTTGCTCTATGTTTGACCTCTAACGAACGACACCTCCATAGAGCGGTAAACGGCCGTAAGGATAAATCCCGTTTGTTTATTATAATTAACCTCATTTTAGCGACACTAAGTCTTACAAGGGGTGCGTTGCCTAAGTAAATCGCTATATATCGCTACAAAGAAAATACAAGGAAACGGCTTGCTTCAAGATATCGCTCCATTTCGCTACGTAGCGAAAGCTAGCGAAAAAAATCTTCGCTACCC
Source organism: Mactra quadrangularis (assembly GCA_025267735.1). NCBI lineage: Eukaryota > Metazoa > Mollusca > Bivalvia > Venerida > Mactridae > Mactra > Mactra quadrangularis. The sequence continues at coordinate 17,698,024 of CM046304.1, forward strand.
AAAAGCGCTTTAACAAATCAAAATGACTGCTTCCACAATAATGTGACTTCCTGTTTGCCGACAATTTGGTTTTTATGTTTGACTGACTATAGATGAATTGAAATTAATTAATATTTGTAATTGTTTAAATAAACATATGTTTTTATAGTGATTTTATACTGTTAAAGCCTTATTTAGTTTGAAATCGCCCCGATAACATGCAATTGCAATAAGCGCAAAAGTTTTACTTGGCAAAAGTCGCCATCTTGGTTTGTGACGTAAATAGTTAGCCGTTTCCTAAGATGAATCGCTACAAGAAAGTGCTTTTTCATAGCGAAACGTAGCGAAAATTGTTAGGCAACGCGCCCAAGGTCTTTTTATCACTAATCGATAATAAACATAGACCGGAAAATTTTAACAACAAGCGATACGAACAGGGGTTAATAAACAAGTGATATTATGGTTTCCATGCCATCAACGAACAAATTTAGATGAAGAGCGCTTTGTTGGTAGGCTGGCTTCATCAAATATCAGTCGTACACACGCATAAAGCTAGTTGACGATAATAAATGAAACATAATATGTAACTGTACTGATTATAAATTATGATAAACTTATATTCTGAATTCAACTGGAATATTTTAGGTGCAGAGATTGGCTGATTGAAGATTGATTGATGTAAACAACATAGATAATTATAATACGCACATTTATGAAAGTGTGACATTTTCTTGTGTACAATTCCCACATTACACATATCAAGGAATACGCTTTTTGTTACTTTTATCACCAGAATTACAGTCTAAATCACTAGCAACTCAGCGATTACGAATTTGTTTGTGGACGAATTTTTAAGGGGACGAATCTATACCTCCAACGTTTAAATTGGATTTATTTACTTACGGTTTAAAATTTAACACGAATTCTATTCATTATCTCAAATAATTGTGAGAATTAAAAATCTTTTAAGTTTATATAAGAAACGTAAAAAGAAATTTTAAATAAGGAATCATTTACATAATAAAATGAGCATCCGATATTTATCAATTTTAACGATGTCGACGAAAACTGATCACAAATTTGTGGAGATGACCCGATATTGCCCGAAGTTTGACAGCAGCTAAATTATGGAAATTCTACCTTTAGCGGGTAATTGTATAAATGATTATAAAATTAATTGAATATTTTGGTTGCTGACGGAACAACGATAATTATCATTGAAACAGTAAAATGTAATACCGATATAACTATGCATGTATACATATCATTTGTTGTCTGTTTTTAAAGAACAGTATGACGTAACATCATTTTATTTATTTTGACATTATTCTGATGAAAACCATGGGTACTTTAGATAACTATAGCGTCAAAAGTAAGCTGTATTTCCGAAAACGGGTTTCGACTTCAAACACAACAAACTTTTTTCTATATGAAAATGCAAAAACTTAAAAATTGAAAATTTTGTATTTAATGCAGGTTTTTCCATGACGCGACACATATGTATTAGAGCCATAGACAAAGATCGCCTGTGATCTGACCTACCTACAATAATTTCATTATAATATTAAATTTCCTTATATAAGCATTGCACTTACCTATTATGTATCACAAAACAAAGAAACAAAAAGACAAAAGACTATTTTACAGGACAAACTTCATACATAGTTCTGATATAAATATAGAATACAAAATTACTAACACGCAACCATGTTACTTCAAAGAATAAACAGCTTTTTTTATGAATCAATACTATGGGCTGTTTCAAAAGTAATAAAATTAGTTTTATTACTAAATCAAAATCATGGGCTTTTTCAAAAATAGCAATATTACTTAATCAATATCAATGGCTGTTTCAAAAATAGCAATATTACTTAATCAATATCAATGGCTGTTTCAAAAATAGCAATATTACTTAATCAATATCAATGGCTGTTTCAAAAATAGCAATATTACTTAATCAATATCAATGGCTGTTTCAAAAGTAGCTATATTACTAAATCAATATCATGGTCTGTATCAAAAGTAGTTTTATTACTAAATCAATATCATGGTCTGTATCAAAAGTAGTTTTATTACTAAATCAATATCATGGTCTGTATCAAAAGTAGTTTTATTACTTAATTAATATCATGGGCTGTTTCAAAAGTAGTTTTATTACTAAATCAATATAATGGGTTGTTTCAAAAGTAGTTTTATTACTAAATCAATATAATGGGTTGTTTCAAAAGTAATTATATTACTAAATCAATATCATGGGTTGTTTCAAAAGTAGTTTTATTGCTTAATTAACCTGATTGGCTTTTGTCAAAAGTTGTTACAATACTAAATAAATATCATGGGTTGTTTCAAAAATTGTTAAATTACTGAGTCAATATCATGGGCTGTTTTAAATGAAGGTAAGATTACAAAATAAACAACAAGGGCTGTTTCAAAAGTAGTTTTATAAAAGCAAGGCTTAAGTGTATATATTCTGTTGACAATATAGACAGTTACAAAAGTTATGTAATAGCATAAGCTTTGATATCAGATTACAGTTAAACATTGATCACTAATACAAGCTACATAATAATGTATACATTAATAAATAATAATCATTCAAAATTGTGAAACCATTTTTTCAATAATTCAAGCGTAAGAAACATAAAATTACAACAATTGCAAATTTACAACAATTGCACAACTAAAAATCAAAACAGAATAATAATTACAGAACAACTTAATGTTGAAAAATGTAACATGTATAAATACATTGTATGTGAATGTTATATAAAATATCTAAAAAACTACCAGTATCAAATTTGCGTCAAATTTGTATTGTGTCAAAAATAAAGGACAATCAAAAGCACGATTACATTTGTGTTTACACTGAAAAATATAAAATGAGATTTTAACATAAAATAAAGTCCTTATTTTCCACAGGTTTTGTCAAAATTAAAGCACTTAATAAATATTCATAACTCGTTTAATTCAACTTGAGACCATTAAAATAAGTTGCATCATACATAAAGTACATATAAACGTAACATCTAACAACTTCAACTTACAACTTGTAAACATTAGACATAACCACTTGCAACTGGTAAATGTTAGATCTGACGACTCACAACTGATAAACATAACAGCTAGCTAGTCACATCTTGTAAACATTAGATCAGACCACTAACAACTTGTACACATAAGATCTAACAACACACGTCTTGTAAACATTAGATCTAACAACTCACATCTTGTAAACATTAGATCTGACCACTAACAACTTGTAAACATTAGATCTAACAACTCATATCTTGTAAACATTAGATCTAACAACACACATCTTGTAAACATTAGATCTGACCACTCACATCTTGTTAACACTACATCTGACCACTCACATCTTGTAAACATTAGATCTGATCACTCACAACTTGTAAACATTAGATCTGATCACTCACAACTTGTAAACATAAGAGCTAGCCACTCACATCTTGTAAACATTAGATCTGACCACTAACAACTTGTAAACATTAGATCTGATCACTCACAACTTGTAAACATAAGAGCTAGCCACTCACATCTTGTAAACATTAGATCTGACCACTCACATCTTGTAAACATTAGATCTGACCACTAACAACTTGTAAACATAACATCTAACAACTTACAACTTGTAAACACTACAGCTAGCCACTTACAACTTGTAAACATTAGATCTGACCACTAACAACTTGTAAACATTAGATCTAACAACTCACATCTTGTAAACATTAGATCTGACCACTCAAAACTTGTAAACATTAGATCTGATCACTCACAAATTGTAACATTACATCTGATCACTCACAACTTGTAAAATGTTAGATCTGATCACTCACAACTTGTAAATGTTAGATCTGATCACTCACATCTTGTAAACATAAGATCTTACAATCTACAACTTGTAAACATTAAATATAACCACTCATAACTTGTAACATCTAATCACTCACAACTTGTAAACATTTTAGCATCTTAATCAGTATCTTTACAAAACACTCAAGCTTGTAAACACATGTTTAACTGTATCCCTGGTAACCTCAATCAGTCATCTGTATTTTATCAAGTTTATACCATTGGCCAGTGCAATCACTGGTGAAGTCAATATCTCTTAACTTAATATATACAGCCCCTAAAAAGTTGTTTTCTTTCAACACATCATGATCCCATATTGTAACTTGTAACACTTTATATCTCAAATTCTCTGGTTTTAATTTATATTCAATCTGAAACAAGATACATAAGTATATATATATCATATATATGTATGACAGGGCCAGCGAAATCTTAAAATTGTTTACTTGTCCGTTCAAGGCAATTGGTAAAGTTACTTGTCTGTATGAACATTGTAGAGTAAAATAATTGAAAAAATCCACTTGTTTGTACTTGCCTTGGGACAACACAGACACGTTTGATTTCACAGGCCCTGAGTATGTTAAACAAAACTTATCAAGACTAAAAGTTTCCCATCCATTTTGGTAGAGTTTAAGGCCGTAGCAATGCATTGTATAGGTCAGTCAACCTACTTATTGTTCCTGGAGCTAAAACTCTGGTTTTATCCTGGTAACCAGTTACTTGGTGAATCCTTTTACAGTACAACCTCTCTTGAGTAACACTCATTGGGAGGGACTAAAACATGTTGTTGTTGTTCAGAGGTTGTTGCTCTGCAGAAGTTAAATTCAATTAAAATTGCGCCTAAGGGAAATACCAAAAGCTGTTGTTAAGCAGAGAATTTGTTCTGTACAGGGCTGCTCTGCAGAGGTTATACTGTATCAGTGACTGACAACTGTCCTACATTACTTTGAATCAGTGGTAGGAGGGAGAAATGTCATAGAATATATTTCATGAGCAAACTCCACAAAAATAAGACCCCCCACTGGAATTGAACCTATTATAACTTATCAGTAGAATATATCAGTAGACTTGTTTGCAAGTCCTACATAAGTAGGAGCAGTGGTCCAGTGGTAGGACGCGCGCTTATGGATCGAGAGGTCCCGGGTTCGATCCCCACTAGGAGCACTGCTAATTTCCTTGAGCAAAAAATTAACCAACAATTGTTCCTCTCCACCTAGGTGTAAATGGGTACTGTGAGGGATCGCCTGCCTGAGGGTGATTTCAGTGACCAGGAGTTATCGTACAAGATTGTAAAGTCGGCTGAACATGTATATAGAAGCAGACTTTAAACCACATTTTAACTTTTTAACTACTGACTATGGCAGCCAGGCAGCTTCTCCAGTTATATAAATTGTAAGTGAAGTAAATCTAAACTGTTTAATATTTCACTTGGTAATCTTGAGAATATTCACTGTTTTCAGATACTAAATTTGAATATATTACAAGTTTGTATATGTTTGTGTAACAAGTTTGTACTGTCAATCTTTTCATACAACTAAAGACAAACTGTCTACAAACAAGTGGGAATATATCAGAATGCACACATTGATCTCTAGGATATTGGTGCCATGTACTCAGATTGCTAGTAGTATGGTATCATGTGTTTGTTTGCTTTTGTTGGGTTTAACGCTGTAGCTGTAGCAACACATTGTATAGGTCATATAACGGCCGTCAGTCAACCTACTCACTCCTCCTGGAAAGGCTATATCTCTGGATTTAGCTGTTTACCAACTACTAAAAGCATACTTTCGTCAGTGACTGACAACTGCCCTACATAATTAAGAATCATTGGTAGGAGAGAGAATGGCCATAGAAATAATTTCATGACCAAGCTCCATGAAAGTATGCCCCGTCCAGGAATCGAACCGACGACCCCTCGATTGGTAGAATTGTGTGCTACCAACTGAGCTATCCGGTATCATGTCACTGTTCTACCTTCACCTAATTATCATTACACAAATGTCTAGGATTATTAACAGTAAGCAACACCTATGGCAAACGTAACTGAATAGTATCATCCCACTATTCTCCAAATGATAATCATCACACTGATCTCTAGTATGGTGGTTTCATGTACAGTACCCACCAAAAGTTTGGAGACAATTTCTGATTGTATGCCTACTGAATAGTGATATCTATATTTGTGCAACTGTTTATTTTGAAATGCTTTGTAGTTTTGATTAATTTTTGGTACTTATCATAATTATAATTGAAACTACAAAAATAGCATAAAGACCATGTTATGGAACATAATTAAAAATAAACATGAATTTTGTTTTCATTTTATTACAAACCATACTTAAATGTATTAAAAATAATGATTCTACCAAAATAATCATCAAAATTCAAGAATTGTAATAAATTTCTTTTGTCTCCAAACTTTTGGTGGGTTCTGTACACTGATAGCTTGTAATAGGGTAACATGTACGTGTGTCATTGTTTTACCATTACTCAACTATCAGCACACAACTGTCTAACGTTATAAACAGTAAGCAAAAGTAAAATAAAGTAAATGTATTTTATTGTCTAAGGTTCATGCTTTGGCATGTTCACCAACTTTACAGCTATTACCCCTGGTCATTGGGCTACTGGTATCTATCTATCAATTTCCCTGGGAAGCCTTTTTACTCTGCTATAAGTGCAGCCACCAAATTGGCGCAACAAAATTATACCACCCTAGCAGGTATCCATTTACACCTAGGAGGAGTGAAGCAATCACAGGTAAATTTCTTGCTCAAGGAAATTAGCAGTGCCCCTAATGGGATTTGAACCCAGGACCTCTCGATCCCTAAGTGTGCTTCCTACCACTGGACAACTGCTCCTAAGCAACACCAGTTCCAAAACATAACTGAGTAGTATCACCCCACTATTCTCAAAGTGATAAAAACCACTTGTTGTGTCAACCCTCTAACTGTTAAAACCCAGCACTGTTAACACTTCCTCAAAGTACACTAGTCTTTGATACTTAGAAATAACATGTAAACACCACATACAAACACAGTCTATGATAGAAAGTACATGATGTCATACCCCACCACATGGTCATGTGATATTTATATGTTAATATTATCATATTATAGTAACACCAAGCCGATGAGAGTTTACACTCGTGTCATTAAATATATGATCCTTATCACTTGATAAGTGGAAAATTTCTCAAGTATTTGTAGCCATAATACTAGATCTTTGACTGGAGATAGGTCGCCCTATAAGCTTACTTGTGACCTTCATATGTGACCTTCACACTAATATGTACTTTACACTTGTGACCTTCATAAATTATGTGACCTTCACACTAATATGTACTTTAGCCATTTACTATGGTTTTTAACCCACACTTTAAATCATTATAAGTTGTATAGTTTTGTTTATTCATGATGTAGATGATGTAAACAAGTTACGTATCATAACAATTTCGTCATGAATATTATGATGAGAAAAAGTCGCCTGAACGTGACCTTCGTTTGAAAAAGGCCAGACCTAAATTAGCGAGTATGTGAGCGAAAAATTTTAGATCGCGTTTTAATCAGATTGTTCCGTGTCCTGACGACCTTGGATCTCTCACCTGAGAACTAGATTTTAAGGACATCTGACATATTTTTAACATTTCACTATTTAAATCTGTTGACCTCTCCGGGGGTGGGACCAATTTTGACCCCAGGGTCTTTATTAGAATACTCTATGTAGAGGACCTTAAGGTGATGCTACATACCAAATTTGGTAACTGTAGTCCTTAAGATTTCGTAAAGAAGATTTATTAAGAAATAGTTGACACAAGACTAATAATAACAAGTAAATCTGTGAGCTAATGCTCACTAGTGATACCCCGCCAAAATCTAAAAATATGCGACAAACAGGAAGTAGATGAGCAAGGAGCATGAAATCGCTTTACACCATATGGGACTATGGGATGAAGCAATATGCAAAGTATGAGGCTGCTGCATGATATAGTTGCTGAGAAAACTGCGACAGAAATTTTGTAACGGACGGACGCACGCACGCACGGACACACGGACAAGGGTAAAACAGTATACCCCCCTCTTCTTTGAAGCGGGGGTATAAATAATAAAACAGTATACCCCCCTCTTCTCCAAAGCGGGGGTATAAATAATAATAAAGACATTATTTAACGAGGCTACATATTTGGATAAATCCAATCTTCCATGTGGACCTCTTATAAAACATCTACAAGTTATTTACAATATTTACATGGTGAAAAACATATAATAAATTAACAAAATTAAAAGATAAGTAAAGTAGAACAAGCCTGAAATAAAAGAGTGAATATTAACAATAACAGTGGACAAAGACCACTTTTCATTTAGTGAGATTTCCATTTAAGGTATTGATTTTTGAATGATGTTAAACTTTTCGCGAGTCGAATATTAAGAGGATTTTCGTTCCATTAACATTTTTTCCACAGCGCAGAAAGGAGAAAGACCAATCCCAATAGCTCACCTTGAGCTCGTCGTACTCAGGTGAGCAAAAAAGAATTGAAAAAAATCATGTTATAAAAAAGAATAAAATCAAAGAAATATGAGAAATTTCGTTACCAGTTCATTATAAGTCGGATGTGTAGAAGCTTTACACACTTTGGTCTTTCTTTTTGTTTGTTTTTCAGGATCAGGTAAAAGATATGTTTTAACATAAGGACTTGGTGGTTCTGATCCAACTAAAGGCTGAAATATAAACAACAAGAATATAATATAATGTAATGTAATACTAACATGATGCGTAAAGGAGCCATTTCCACATGGCTAGTGCTTCATAGCACTACATGGTGAATTCCCATGAAATGGACTGTTACAAAGTAGCAAATTTAATCCCTAGCTAGGGAAAGATAGTAAGTTTTTCTCAAATTGTTCAGCACATTTCTGCTTTTCAAAATTGCTCCCCCCCCCACAGTAATAATAATAATAATAATAATAAAGAAACAGTGAACAGGTTTCATATCTAGATTACTGACTTAATTTTTCATTTAATGCACAGATTTCCAGTATAACCAGTACTTACTTGCCATTCCACGAGGCTGACAACTTCTCTGTTATTATTAATAAGGCCACAACAAATTGATCATATGTTCTATGGATTCGCTCGCACCTTAATTCTGACGGTTTTTACAAACAAAATACTTTTATTTCCTCGCTCGCCCATAAAAATTCGGTCAAACCCCTATATAAAGCAAGTGAATAAAGACTTTTTTTTTTTTCTTCGCTCGCTCGTCCCATTTTCTTTCCAAAAAAATCCATAGAACATATGATCAACTTGTTGTGGCCTATTGGAAAAAATCAACATTACAAAGGAATTTTTTAACAATAAATATAAACCACCTAGATAAAGTATGAAACCAGGAACTCATTCAGGACACAAGATTCAAAAACCTGTGCATTGCCTACTGCCCCTAAAACTCAGTAGGACCTCACTTCAACAGAGTAGACAAGAAATGAACAGTGGAAACCACATTAAAGCCGGATTTAAAACTTTAACGCAAACATTACAAAAGGGAAATAATCCATAATTAAGCCAGGTAGAGTTGTGGTTACTTTCTAATTATGTTCATCACATGGTATGTTATCATTGTATGAAGTTTCATAAAGATCTGACAATAAATGGCAGAGATATATGCTAAATTGAACTTAAATGCAATTGTTAATGAAACCGGACGCCTGCCCGTCTCCCCCCCCCCCCCCCCCCCCCGCTGTGTATAGCCAAGGCATCCACCCCCCCCCCCTCCCGCTGTGTAAAGCCAAACTATTAGCCAAATTTTTTCAGTGAAAAATCCAGCCAAAAATAAAAAAATATATCCTACCAGATCTTTAGCATGCATTATCATGATAAGCAATGTCTCCTTAGAATATTCCAGTGATAATTTAACTTGTCCTTGTTTAGATTGTACCAATATAGGATTCTCTGAAAGTACAAAAAGTACATCAATCAATCTTTAACTTCATTTTACATTCATTTCAGGGTCTAAAGTGTATTGATCCATCATATTTAAACTCGCATACTCGCAAAATGCGAGTGAATTTTGAAAATTGCATGTAACTTTTATTTTAACTCACAAATTTTTGCAAGTTGAAATCGTAGCCAAAATATAACTGACTAAACTAATGCGACTCAAATCAGCATTGAAACGGCCAGATAGATTGATAGTATTAATCAAAGATTAACAGTAAAACATGTTGGATATTCTTTTACTATCCCAATTGTTCTATCAATAGCTTAAAATAGTACAACGTTGTTTTATATAGCATACATGTATATGAATAGTTACTATGTATTCTAAATATATTAACATTTGGAAAAAATGTGAGTGTTTTTTGTCATTTTGCCAGTTGAAATAAAATCAACTTGCAACAATTTGCAAGTCCAATTTTTTGTTAAATTCAAGCCCTGCATCATTAATATGGTAAACAATCATTTATTTTTTCAGTTTCTGTTTCTAAACAAATCATAAAATGACATAAAAAAATGTAAAGAATAAATTCAATTTTTTTCTCCCATAAAAGCCCCAATTGATCCTGTTCATTTTAATCATAAACTCAAACTCCTTTTAGCAATCTGTTTACAAGCAGTTTTTAAGGATAATTTATACTGAAATTTTCATAAATACCTCACTTGTGATCAATCTCAAAACTGAAGAACTAAAATGTCAGTCTAACTCAGAACTAACATTACACTGTCAAAAAAAACCAGACTAATTTATATTCAGAACCTAAATTTATGTTTTTTCTCAGGTACGAAACAAATTTTATACAGAACACTTTTAGTTTCAAATTTAGATCCACATATATTCAGAAAATCGCCGTCATCTAAACAAAATAAACAACAAACATTGTTGAGGATTCCTAACAATCGTGTTTTGCATACATTGGGAACCGTGTATAGGATTATACCTGCAAAATGAGCTTCATGGTGTATCATTCAAAATTGTGTGCGTGTTCCGTGCGTGTATAAATCGCTCCATGTGACAACTTGCACGTTATTAGTACTGCTTCATATTATATTTATAGAAAAGTTGTAAATTGATTGTTTGAAGACATTTGTAACAAATTTTACATAGATCTAGATAGTGCATTGTAATTATCACAAGAAACTGGCAGAAAGTACCTCATTGCAAATGTGTTATTCCTTTGTAGCACGCAAAATTTGTGCACAAAAAAGGTTTCAATTTTTTTTTATTTTTTTATTGGGTTTAACACCATGTCAACACAATTTAGGTCATTTTACCGCATTAGACCCATGTCTATAACCAGTACTCACCTCCCCTTCCACGAGGCCAGAAACTTCTCTATATACATGTATTTTATCAATTTTTTTTTTTATCAAATTCCGAATCCTGGCGCGCTACGAACAGCGCTGAACGACCCGGGTTCCAAAAGGTTTCTAAGAATATGTCAAACAGAACCCTATCTCTTACCCCTAATTTGAAAGTTTTCTTTTTTTTCATTTTTGAACTAAACTTCATTTTTACCAAGATATATGGTCCGACAATTATAACCTGTGCTTGAACTACCGTTTTATGTTATTACACCCTTCGCTTACATTAAATTGTGAGTTTCCATATGAGTGTATATGATTACACACGTGTTTATATCAACCTTTGTGACAATCAATCAATTTTGTAAACATGGCATGTTATTGAACTTTTAATTTTAGACTCATTCATAAAAAAATACCTCTGCAATACTGTGGCACAATTTCAAAGTATTCATTCTTATGAAAACAAAATCAATTGTTCATTACTTGTATTTTTCAGAAAGCTTCCGATAGAGAGTGATTTACAAGTGATGACAAAATAGACAGTAAGTACCGAGTTTAATATATTCTTGCATAAAGGTCAAGCTCAGGTTAATATTGTCAGACTATACTAAAAAATTTGAAGATATGTAGCCTGTTCAACTACCCTAAATGTTCCAAAACATTCCGTAACGATACATTGGGAACTCCTCGGCCATTTGCTGCGAATAATCTAATCTTATAAACAAATATACGATCGTTAAGGCAATGAGTGATGTTTCAAAATTTACGGACCAAAAACAAAACATCACTCATTGCCTAAACGATCGTATATTTTTTTACTTCAACACCGGTAGTTTCAAAATAGCGTCTAACTATGTCCGAGATTATTCGCAGCAAATAGCCGAGGAGTTCCAAATGTATTCTTACGGAACGTTTTGTAGCGTTTAGGGTAATTGAACAGGCTAATGGTCGTATAATGTTGTAGTGATATATCTTTAATGATGAAATAATTTGAGGAAATAAAAGTTGTGAGGAGATGTGAATGGTAAAATATTGTAATATTTACACTAGGGTCCAAAAATTTCTTTTACACATATTAAATTTGATGTTTTGAAGTATACTTAGATAATAGACTACATTGTATTGTCTATTTTTTCTCAACTGTCAAAGTTTGAATAATTTCACAGTGATTGATTACATACTATCACAACACCATGGGTGTAAAATAAAGAGCACGAAGTCACAGTGAAATTATTCATGTTTTGACAGTAGAGAAAAAACGAACTATATATCCGAAATTCAAACATTTGGGTTTTCCCCTCCCTTACAAACAACTTTCACCATTACAATGAAAACACGTGTAGAAAGAACAATAGGATTTAATCCATAGTTCGTGCTATTTAGCAATATGTGTAACAGACTTTGTACCGCCTGGGCACGGACGGAAAAACCCATAAATTTGAATTCCGGATTACTATTACTTAACATGGTGATATTAGTTTTACAACTAATACATAGTTTTACATGAATCATTAAATTATTTCTTTATGAATTATGAATAATAGTGAAAATACAAAATAAAATGTGTCTGGAAAAAAATTTCAATAAAATTAAGGGAAAAATATAAAAACATTACATAAATTACATAAAGAAACTTTTCGGACCCCAGTGTTATATCAACAATCCATAGAACAATATGGTGCTTTTCACAAATAATCTAATGATAAAAATCATCACAATTCAAGCAGGAAACATTCATAATACAAAAATTTCATAGCCCTATCAATTCATTATATTCTTGAATTATAAGGAATATTGTTGTTCTGCTCAACATAATATCATAATTAATTTTCATTATCTTCCGACTTTGAACTGCAAATCTATGAAATTGACTTATGAAATTTTTTCTAAAATTTTTGTGAAAATGCAGTTTCTTTTCATGCTTTATAATGAAATGTTGAATTATTCATGGAAGATATACATGTACTTTAAAATAGTGTTACCATCAAAATGACAACATGAAAGTGAAGAAATGATGTCGTTTACATCTGTGTATAATATATCTATAGACAATAACATGAAAGAAATAGTATATATTCATCATTTTCGGAGTAAGATGGATTTTATTTCACTTCTGCTTGAAAACTTCTGCTTCATCCAAATTCTGCAGGTTTTTAATAAAGCATGTTTTATTTGATGTTTTATTTTGGTAGACAATATTTCTGGGATCCCCAGAAATAAAGTTCTCTAAGTATTTCCATTTATACAATATTTCCACTCATGAGAACTTCACTCTGGAAAATACGTATTTTTGAGCTCACTCAGTGAAACAATAATCAATCTTACATCAAAATTGACCAATACATTCAAAATAAAGTAATTTTAATGCAAAAGGTCATAATTGGTAGAACAACCTGGTGATGACGGTGAATTCTTCGGTGAACTCCCTTTTCTGACTGTATTAAAAATAATATGTTTGAATACAAAAATTTCTTTAGAAGACTGGAAATTGCGCAACTTATTACGCAACCTGGTATTCACTCAACACTAAAGAAGCAAAGTAATAATCACTAGGACAATTTTCAAGTACCAATGCAGCAATTGTTGGTACACAGCTTGGCATGAAATAAAATGTGAAACTCTTTAAAGTAAACAGACGTCCGATATTTATTGCTACTTGATTTATTTATTGTGAAACTATTAGTTCAACTAAAATGTTTTAATCAGCTTTTGCTCCAATGGACTACATGTAACCTAATATTTTTGGCTGAAATGAATTTTAATTTTAGGTTTGAATCTAAGTTAAGAAGTATACAATAAATCAAAGCCATTTACAAACTACCGGTAATCAATCAGCTAATGTAAAATACCTTTCAATTTTGGTAGAGCTAGTTTTTCTTTCTGGGCTTCTTGTTCATCTCTTAACAATGGATGGAAAAATGTGTACACCAAATCACACTGAAAGTATATAATGGATGGAAAAAATATGTACACCAAATCACACTGAAAGTAAATAATGGTAGGAAAATGTGTACACCAAATCACACTGAAAGTAAATAAATAATGGGAAAATGTGTACACCAAATCACACTGAAAGTAAATAAATAATGGGAAAATGTGTACACCAAATCACACTGAAAGTAAATAAATAATGGGAAAAAGTGTACACCAAATCACACTGAAAGTAAATAAATAATGGGAAAATGTGTACACCAAATCACACTGAAAGTAAATAAATAATGGGAAAATGTGTACACCAAATCACACTGAAAGTAAATAAATAATGGGAAAATGTGTACACCAAATCACACTGAAAGAAAATAATGGTAGGAAAATGTGTACACCAAATCACACTGAAAGAAAATAATGGATGTAAAAATGTATACACCAAATCACACTGAAAGAAAATAATGGTAGGAAAATGTGTACACCAAATCACACTGAAAGTAAATAATGGATGTAAAAATGTGTACACCAAATCACACTGAAAGTAAATAACGGATGTAAAAATGTGTACACCAAATCACACTGAAAGTAAACTATGGTTGGCGTTTTTATTTTAGTATGTTTTATAGAGATGATTTATTTGGTTTTTATTTTAGTATGTTTTATAAAGATAAATCATTTGGTAGACACTTTCTCCAAATTATGTATATAAGTTCTAAAATGGTCTGGATCACATATTGTCAATGTTAATGAAAAAATAAACAATATGTAGTGTGATCTTATAAAAAGACCCACTTTTCATAGAAATGGGTCAATCTTAACTTTAGAAAGCTAAATAGTTTGACATGTTTATTGTACAGTGGCATCGAGGTGACATGGAGATATATCTAAAATTTACGTACGCACACAATTACGTTTATGTGACCACGCAATAGCTTTACGTGCGCACGTTATAATTGACCAATGAGAGTTGTCGAAATTGGCAGCCATTTTATTGGGTGTGCACACGTACAGGTATTGCATGGCCACGTAAACGTTATTGCGTGCGCATGTAATAGCTACTGCTTGCGCACGTACAGCTATTGCGTGACCACGTAAACGTTAATGTGTGCGCACGTAATAGCTACTGCATGGCCACGTAAACGTTATTGCGTGAGCACGTAAATTTTAAATATTTCTCCATGTCACCTCTATGACACCGTATTATTGCCCCTCTAATGCATGTAAAAATTGATATTTTCTCAGTTGTTAGACAGTTTTATGTCTGCTGTAAATAAATATATCTTCATATTGTAGCTTTGTACCTAGCCCCTAAACATTTTGATATACTTTTCTATTTCAACAACTTTATCATTTAAACGTAAAATATTATTTTGTTTTAATGAAAAAATATTTCATAAATAAAAAATATTTTACGTTTAAAAGAAATAATATTACAGTTATTATTTTGTATTATATTATTTCGTATTTACAAAACAAAATAATTATGTGTAAAAAAACCCAACATTTTGTAAAAAAGAAATATTTTGAAAAAACAAAATTATATTTCGTAAAAATAAAATAATATTTTGTAAAAACAAAAAAATATTTCGTAAAATCGAAATAATTATTTCGAAAAACAAAAAATAATTTTATTTCATTTAAATGTTATAATTATTTCGTTTAAACTTAATTTTTTTTTTCGTTTAAGCGTAATATTATTTCATAACAAAATAATATTACGTAAAACAAAATAATATTTTTATAAAAATGAAATACTAGTTTGTAAAAACGAAATGATATTTTGTAATAACTAAATAATATTACGTTTAAACAAAATAGTTTGAAAATAAAAAAAATATTTCAAAATGTCACTTTAGGGGCTCTGTAGCTTTGACTAATTGAGCTGTCACATTAACATGTGAGAAGTACAAAACCTACAAGATCATTCTAGGTTATTGTCATAACAGAAGGATAGTATATCAACCAATTGTATGACTAATTGAGACTTCACAACTAAGTAAAAGTTCTCAACTTTATGTAACCAAGTGTGATCAACTTAGAGGAGTGGATTATCATGGGTCAATGTTACACAATCCTTCAAGATGGTCTCTTTCACAGTATTAGAGGTTTTCATTGGTTGGTGCAATCTAGAATGGTTACATACTTTAGCCAGCCCCATGTTCAGTTACTACTGTAAGCTAATGTTACGAGTACGGGAGAACTCAACCCGAAAACAACTCAACCCTTGCAACACTCAACTCAAAGTTGGGACAACTCAATCCATTAGTAGGAGATTTAGTTGTCTCGGGTTGAGTTGTCTTTGGGTTGAGTTGATCCAACACTTACGTTGCGGAACGTTTTGGAACGTTCAAGGCAACTGAACACGCTGCTGGTTGGACATAGAGGTAATTACAAGTTTAATTGAAAAGACAACACTTAGCAATGAATTTGAAAGACCTGTTTAAAATACATGTATTGTAAATTTGAAATGCCTTCATGAATTCATTATACAAATACAGAGTTTGTAGTGATAAAGGCTAGGTCAATCATAAAAAGCTGCCATGAAAACGCCCTCTAATGAGACCTTTAACAACTTCACATGATAAGGGATAAACTACATTTATAAAGGTAGAATTTCCTTGATACAAAATCATGTTAAAATAACCAATGACAATTTCTTATATAACTGATATCTAATTGTATCCAATCCCTAGTATCTAATGTCTAAGGTATCAAATTCTTAAATCAGTATTACTTATTTTGTACGGACAAATTAAAAATCACAATACGAGTATTTTCATCTCAAAGGGAGATAATAACTCACTTTCATAAAAGTTTTCATCAAAATGTTGTTTCGCTAATCTTACCCATGAAAAATGATAAACATGTTGTAATAAATGACAGATGTTGGTAAATTATTTCTAAATGGTTGTTAAGAATGACTGTAAATTGGCATAAAGGGATTCCATCTTAAGTCATGTGATGTCCAGTCAAGAAATTCAGATCAATGATCACCGTCATAGCATTACTTCCCCTAGTAACAATAACAATAAGAGTGATTTCCCCTGATAACAAGATAATATCAACAGAGTGACTTCCCCTTATCACAATTACCATAAAAGTGATTTCCCCTGTTACGAGATAATATCAACAGAGTGACTTCCCCTTAGTACAGTTACAATAAGAGTGATTTCCCATGATAACAAGACACCAGCAGAGTAACTTCCCCTTATAACAATTACCATAAGAGTGATTTCCCTTTATTACAAAATCAAGTCAACTGAGTGATCTCCCCTGATATTACAAACATTTAAAAAACAATAAAAAAGTTATTTACATGAGTTATTTCCCCTGATGCACTCATTAGTTCTTGAAGAAATCTTTCAATCTCAGCTCTCCTGTTTTCTGCGACAGCTTTTACATGACTTCTACCAAGTAATACCCTGTGGATAAAAATATACAATAATTTTAGATCATAATGTGTAAATACAATCTGATATAAAATTCTAATTGTATTGAAACCCAGCTTTTTTTAGGCGCAGCTGTTTATACCAACTTTTGACCAATATATTTAATCAATCCAATTTTGCTCATTCCTGTATGTCCAATGAAATTGGCTTACCGCATTGAGAAATGAATAAAATAAATTACATGATTGGTTGTCCCATAAAGTTTAGTATACGGTTCCAACTTTTCAATGTGCAGTCCTGAAAAATGTTAAGTTTACAGTCCCAAATTTTCAATATGCAGGTCCCAATAAAAAGTTTAGGTTACTGCCCCTAATGTGGGTCCCGAAAAAAATCATCAGCCAAAAATTTCAGTCAGATAATTACCATATTTAAATTCATTTGGGAATTAACATTTAAGAATAAAAATAATCCCATATACATAATGAATAGTATGAAATTAGTAGTTTGAAAAACAGAAACGGATAGAAACTAGTTTAGTGGACCCCGCTATTGCACATATATGCTCGGACGTTGCATTGTTAACAAATTTTGGACGCCATTTTGTTTTTAATTATTTTCAATAACTATTTTTAGCCGGATTTTTCAACGAAAAAATTCGGCTAATAGTTTGGCGAACACGGGCGGGCGGGAGGGCGGGCGGGTGGGCGGGCGGGCGGGCGGGCGGGCGTCCGTGTCGTTAACAATCGCGTTAAAGTTTTTAATGTACCATGTATTTCTGCCATTTAAAGTCAGATCTCTACGAAACTTTATACAATGATAACATACCATGTGATGAACAGAATTAGACAGTAACCGCAACTCTACCTTGCTTAATTATGGATTATTGCCCTTTGTTATTTTGGGTGTCTGGTGTCGTTAACAATTGCGTTAAAGTTTTTAATTTAGCATATATTTCTGCCATTTATTGTCAGATTTTTATGAAACTTCATACAATGATAACATACCATGTGATGAACAGATTAAGACAGTAACCACAACTCTACCTGGCTTAAAAATGGATTATTTCCCTTTGTTTTTTTTGCGTTAAAGTTTTCAAATTGTTGGATATCTCTGCTATTTATGGTTAGATGTTTATGAAATTTCATACAATGATTACATACCATCTGTTGCAAAGAATTAGACAGTAACCACAACTCTACCTGGCTTAATTATGGATTATTTCCCTTTGTAATTTTTGCTTTCAATTTCAAATTGTTTGATATCTCTGCCATTTCTGGTTAGATGTTTACAAAATTGCATACAATGATTAAATACCATCTGTTGAAAAGAATTAGACAGTAATGGCAATTCTACCTGACTTAATAATGGATTATTTCCCTTTGTTTTTTTGCGTTTAATTTTTCAAATTGTTGGATATCTCTGCCATTTATGGTTAGATGTTTATGAAATTTCATACAATGATTACATACCATCTGTTGAAAAGAATTAGACAGTAACAGCAACTCCACCTGGCTTAATAATGAATTATTTCCCTTTGTTTTTTGTGTTAAAGCTTTCAAATTGTTGGATATCTCTGCCATTTATGGTTAGATGTTTACAAAGTTTCATACAATGATTACATATCATCTGTTGAAAAGAATTAGACAGTAACTGCAACTCTACCTGGCTTAATAATGGATTATTTCCCTTTGTTTTTTTTTGTGTTAAAGTTTTCAATTGTTGGGTATCTCTGCCATTTATGGTTAGATTATTATGAAATTTCATACAATGATTACATACCATCTGTTGAAAAGAATTAGACAGTACTGGCAACTCTACCTGACCTAATAATGGATTATTTCCCTTTGTTTTTTGCATTAAATTTTTCAAATTGTTGGATATCTCTGCCATTTATGGTTAGATGTTTACAAAGTTTCATACAATGATTACATATCATCTGTTGAAAAGAATTAGACAGTAACTGCAACTCTACCTGGCTTAATAATGGATTATTTCCCTTTGTTTTTTTTTGTGTTAAAGTTTTCAATTGTTGGGTATCTCTGCCATTTATGGTTAGATTATTATGAAATTTCATACAATGATTACATACCATCTCTTGAAAGAATTAGACAGTAACGGCAACTCTACTTGGCTTAAATATGGATTATTTCCCTTTGTATTTCTTATGTTAAAGTTTTCAGTATGTTGGATCTCTCCAATAGCAAGTATTCTGGCATTTTCCAGTCATATTTTCCCGCCATTTTGTTTCAACAATTTCACCATTTGCCATACAAGGTATTTTTTTAAACAAAATTCTCTCGCCAATTTCATATCATTAGCTTTGCATTATTTTCATCCATAGATTTCATGTCTTATGCCATCTTAGTCAAATACCAACAAAATACTTAGAAAAGATACAATAGGACATATAAATAGTTAATGAAACTCTTTATTCCTTTAAGATTAATTATTGCCCTTTGTATTCCTTCTAATAAGCAATATATCAAATGACTTTCTTTTGTTACAACGTAAACTTGTTCTCGATGTTCCCATATGCAGAAAAATCCGGCTTTAATGTGGCTCCCACATTATCTTTCTTGTAAAATGCTTTTTTGTTTTCCATTTTTATTATCAGTGGGGGTGTGGAGCAGCAGCCCCCATAATAACATAAAATTAGCATCATTTACCTTCGCACGTCTGCTCATAGAAACAGCACACTGCGCACGCATATTTATATTTACTTCCGGGGTCCGCTAAACTAGATGTGTTCCACAGAAACATATTGTGAAATTAAGATTTTACAGTAGTTCAAAGTCATTCATTGGCTAACATTTATACTTCAAACAAAATGAACCCTGCACAATACAAAATATATTTTTTAAAAGATATTTCATGTTACCAAAGTGAAGGTTATCTTAGTTACAACTGTAATTGACTTAATTAACTCAAAATATTTCAAAGCTTATTGTTCTCACTCTGTAGTAAAGTGATGAAGGTTATTAAATGACATATGATATTGCCATACTATTACTATGATTCCTTTTTTAAATTCTAGGTAATATTTGACATTTTGATTTACAGGTTAGTCTTAGAACTAACTAAAATTCAATTACTAGGTATCAGGCAATATGACAATTTTCTAAAATTTAAAATAAACAAAAAAGAAAAATTGAACAAAGACTAATGGAAATTATTAATTACTTTACAGATTCCCAGCATGTACACAACAAGTAAACAACTGATAATTCTAGTTTATAAATGTGACTTTAACATGAAACACTCAGTTTGATAAATAACCTTTAGTTAATGCATGTACACAGTAATTAATTGAACATGTAAATGTAAAAAAATTGACTAAGAACATTTAAGTAATTTTAAATTTTAATAACTGAAAAAAACAACAACAAAATATACTCAAGTTTCAAGATATTCATTTTAAATTTTCTAAATGCACCATACTCAATCAATCAAATATGGGTTTTAATTTTACAACCAACCACAATCTGGGGTTAGCAGTAGGCTATTAGATTGTCAGACATTTGGCTGCTGTTGAGTCAAAAACTCTTAAATTCAATTCCAAAAAGTAAATTTATAAGGATTTGACTCGACAGTGACGACTTGATCATTCATAAGACCCTGTTAAAAGGACCAGTGTCCATGGGGTTATAAGCTTTTAAACTGGCCTTTCCACATTCTGACCATGTCATCCTTGGATGCCTACACTTTCTAGGGCATGGTATCCTCATGTTGCTGATAGTGTTTCTGTTAAGAAAATACTTTTGAGGGGTAAGTCTAATTGACAATGCCATATATCATTTAACCAACAGTAACCCTCAGTGTTACATCACAACTATCCTTCATTTTTATCAGAATGATTTAAATCATCCAATCAATAGTTGGAAGTGACCAAGATCTGTTTTCAAACAAAGATAATAACTTAATAATTTTAATTTTAATAATAATTTTATTTCGGTATCAATGACATGACACATAGCATACAAAAAGTGAGTAGATCTAACACAGAGTGTATAATGTCATATGCCATGCACATCAATACCGAGGATGACACAAAAAAGAGATAAATCTCTTATTTCCATTGTAAGATACAACAATTTAACTACAAACCAGCAAGTTTTATGTCAAAAGTAATTGTGTTAGATAATACACTATCAAACCAACAAAATTATTACACATCCACAGAAATATATCTTTATTTGGATGGGTTTAATAACACCACAGCATAAGATTGTATAGGTCATATGGCAGCCAGTCAACCTGCTCACCATTCCTGGAAAAGCTAATTCCTGGATAACTGCTGGTAACCAGTTACTAGGTGCATACTTTCGTCAGTGACTAACAACTGCCCTACACAATTTAAAATCGGTGGTAGGAGGAAGAATGGCCACTGAAATTTTTGTATGACCAAACTCAATAAAAGTATGCACTGCTCGAGAATTGAACCTACAACCTCTTGATAAGTAAGCTAAAGGCCAACCAACTGATCTAGCAGGGTTTACAATTAAAATTATGTTAGAAAGGTCACTCTCAAACCAACAAAAATATTGTTAAAAAATATTCAAAACCCATATACATATAACTAAATTATTAAATTTTATTCAACTGTCTGTAGCACAAAGGTTGACCCCACTGATTTAAATACTCTCAATTTGTTCAAGTATCCCAGTACATAATTATAGATAACTTTTTTTATCAATGGTGAGTACAGAAGTATTGTAGTGAGTATTTAAATCAGCGGGGTTAATGTATGTGTCACTCTGAAAGTTGAATAAAATGTAAGAATACTAATCTGGCTTAGATAGAGAAAAGGAGAGCTCAAGAGAGATAGCTCTAATCAAATAGAATTTCAGTGATCTGATACAAGCATGGGTATAAAAATATATGAGACTCACTAAGTTCCAGGGACTTTTATGCAAAGAATTAGCCATGATGGTGAGTAAACATAATTTTTAATAAAAATAATTTTTAATTTCAAAATTTTTAGAGCTTAGATCAAGGTAAAATTTAACAAAAAAATTCAAAATAAGAATATGTGTGGTCTAAATAGAAATGCAGGACTCCATACTAACTTTTAAAATAAGGTTGCCCAGTAGGATGGCAAAATACAAATTCTACTTGCTGAGGGGTTAACGAATGCATCTTTTACAGTAGATAAAATTTCACAATACTAAGATAGAAAAATATAGGCTGATGATTCTAAAAATAAATGTTATCTCTCTACGAACAGTAGATATCAGCTAAATGATTAATCAAAATATTGTGAAACAAGTAAATCTGTGAGCTAATGCTCACTAGTGATACCCCCGCCAAAATCTAAAAATATGTGACAAACAGGAAGTAGATGAGCAAGGAGCATGAAATCGCTTTACACCGCATGGGACTATGGGATGAAGCAATATGCAAAGTATTAGGCTGCTGCATGATATAGTTGCTGAGAAAACTGCGACGGAAATTTTGTAACGGATGGACGCACGCACGAACACACGCACGCACTGACAAGGGTAAAACAGTATACCCCCCCCTCTTCTTCGAAGCGGGGGTATAAATATTGTATAAGCATGTATACATAGAAGCCAAGAAAATTAAAACTAAAGAACACTCAAAAGCTAAAATATAGTCTGTTTTCTCAGCATCGTCAAGTTTGAGTAATTTCACTACAGGTCGTATTCTAGGTCATGCGTGTTATTGTTCTTTAAACAAAGGACTTGCTCACTAAATAGGTGAATAAGCTAATGCATGAACAGCATTTTAATCATATAAACATACCACTTTGATATTTAACATTTATTTTAAAAAGTGTATACTGAGTAAACTATAAATTTGTAAAAATAAATCACCCCTAAATATTAGTGGGTAATGAAACCGGCAATGTTTATATACGCAATGTTTACGTGGACGACCTGTTTGACCAAATACATTGTTTTATATAAATATGAAGGTGGATTGGCTCAAGAAGCAGGCATTAAATTGCTAAACTATTTGTCTATTCCTCCTAGTCTTAAATGCTTGTAACTATTATTCATTAATTACTATTACCAATAAATATTAAAAAGAGATTCCAAATCCCGGCATGCTACCAACTGCGCTATCGACCCGGGTTCCCTTCTAGGTACATTATTCATTTTGATACCAAGTTTTTACTATATGTAAAAATCTTTATCTCTATACATTAAATCTCAAACACCTTGTTCTCTATCTATCAGTGACCCCTATCCCACTGTCAAGTGACCCCTATTCCACTGTCAAGTGACCCCTATCCAACTGTCAAGTTACCCCTATCCCACTGTCAAGTGACCCCTATCCCACTGTCAAGTGACTTACATAAAAACCTTGTTATGTTACACAAAATAGATCATTTTAGGGTGACCAGGGCACCCAACTATGCTTTCCTGTGTCCTCTATAACCAGTACTTATCTACCCCCTTTCACAAGGTAGGCAACTTCTCCATATTTCTTATGAATGGAGGAAAATCGACATTATTGTGAAATTTTCAATGAAGGGTATAACTGCTTCATTGGGATTCAAACCTAAACCCATGGGAAACTAGATTAAAAAACCTGACAAACAGCCAACTGCACTTCAGTCCAGGGTGAAAAATATTGTATCAAATATTTGTTTAAACATAAAAATGATATGGAATTGTGAGAACTTTAATTAATACACAGAAAGCATTAAAAGCTCAGTGAAAAGAACAGGAAATATGCCACACAAAACTTGTTATAGTATTTCTTCAAGAACAAGCATACCTTTCAAATTTTGATGGATTTTTTCTACACATTCATTCAAATAGAGTAAAAGCATTCTTATTTTATAATGATTATTCATGCCATAATTACATGATCAGACAAAAGAAGTATATTTTCAATAAAAAGAATACATTGTATTAACAAATTTTTAAATATTTAATATCTATACATAAGACAATATACAAGAAATCAAATAACTAGTATAAGACTACAAACAAACAAAATAACATAGCAAACATAGTCTAAACAAAGAGAGCAATCAATTGACAGCAAGCTGGACTTTTCCTGGTGTCAACGAAGTCTTTCAGTGATATGCAATAATAACAGGAGGGAGGGACCGCAACAAAGAAGTTATTTTTGCTGGTGGGATTAGTCTCCCCCCCCCTGCTATTAACGGACATCCTCATTACAAACATAAACAAATAAAAAGTATAAGAATGTATAAACTAAAGCTTTCACAGATATGTAGAATACCCCATCCTGGCACTATTTCAAAGGGGTGGAACATTTGACGCAATTAATTGGCCACACCCTTTGAAGAATCAAACAATGGTCATACATGCAACACTTGGTATCCTCATGGTTACATGTAACATTTGTGCCAAGTAATTGTAAAATCCATCAATCCATGGTGGACTTATTGCTTGGAAACCATTGGGGACAGAGTGACGGATGGACAGACGGACGAAGTGACTGCTATATAGCCCCCACCACTAGTGTTGGTAGGTGTAAAAATATAATATATCTGTTACGTTTTGTAGCAAAAGTCATACAATTTACATATAATAGGGGTGTAACAATACGGTAAAAACCGTATTGCAATATATTGCAATACACTAAACCCATATTGCAATATACATGTATTGCAATACATATTGTTCTTTGCACGTACATGTACAGCATGAATTAATGCACATGCATCGTCTTAATTTGATCAACATAGTATATTCAAATGATCTACATGTATTATGCAAATGTTTGAATAAGTTAGAAAAAAGGTCGTGAATGGACTTTTTAAGATAATTATTCTTTGACTTTACGAAAAATATTTCAAGTTTCCGAACACATTTTAACATTTATTCAAACATTTAAATTTCAGACTCTGATAAAAACAATCAGTGTAATGGAACATAACTATAAAAACCGGTTCAGAGAAAAACGAACCAGTTAAAAACCGTTAGAAGTCGTATAGCAATATTAAGGCCACAACAAATTGATCATATGTTCTATGGATTTGCTTGCACCTTAATTTTGATGGTTTTTACAAAAAAAAATTTTTTATTTCCTCGCTCGCTCATAAAAATTTTGTCAAACCGCTATATAAAGCATGTGAATAAAGACTTTTTTATTTTTTTTTCTTCACTCGCTCGCCCCATTTTTTTTCCAGAAAAATCCGTAGAACATATGATCAACTTGGAGTGGCCTAACTGGTATATTGGTTACACCCCTAACATGTAATAATAACACATGTAGTTAAAATTTCTGAAACAGGCAAAATTGAATGTACATGTAGTTATATGATGTAGTTACATCATGCATTGATTTACCATTTAAATCTTACACTAACGCTGCTTGGTGGTGCCGACTGTATTCTAAACAATATAATAACCATCTTTTACACATGCATGTAAAAACAACAATAAATGAACTGCTGAGAAAACAAATTACAATTCACATTAAATAAATACAAAACATTTATCACTGGTTGTCATGCATGTTAAATGGTTAGGAACAAAGATAATAGGTTAAATCTCGTTAAAGCTTGTGACCTTGACACAGTTAATGATACTGAGTAGACGGCACAGTTCCAAGACAATGCAATACATTGTAATATACATATAGGTTAACAGCTAAAAAAAATGGTAGACCTTTTTATCCAAGTACCCTATGTAATAAATCATAAAGGAGAAAATGGTCGCTAGTTGAACTAGTAAAAAATCTATTGTATTTGGAGTAATATAATGTAAATGAAGTGGTTTTGACTTGGAACCAGGCTGGCTGACTATGTTTTCATGTAGTATGACAAGTTTTATACTCTACTCTTATTCTTAATAATTTCATAGTTTTATTAGATTTAATACTGAGTACAGTAAATAGTAAATTTCTCCTTTCTGGTCAAATTTTGCCTATTTTAACATAATGAATTTACCAACTTTGTCATTTGACTCAATCAAATTTTACATTTCAATGTATGACTACAAACATTTTATAACCAAACTGCATAAAGGTATGAAGTCAGGGCTGTCACGATATGCAAGGAGCGTATTGCTAGAAACGAACTGCAATTCGACCACAATATATAGCTTTGCAAACCAAAGACACGACTGCATAATACATGTACTTCTGTCTTAAAGAACTGTTCAGTATAGCAGTATGTTATAGGATTTTGTAAGGAAAGTGCCTGTAGCAGACTGGACTGAAAAAACTGGACATTTTAGAGTTATGTGAACATTTCGAACGCACCCAAATTCTTTGAACTTAGGCTTTCATCAAATGAACCATGGAAAACTAACGTTTCGCTTTTTTCATTTAGCGAAGGGATGAAGTTTTCAATGAAAATAGAACATACCGCTAAATACCAGTACATTAAATTTGTACCACGGTACGTATTGCCGCAGCTGCATATCGCAATATACCGGTACACTGGTATATCGTGACAGCCCTAATGAAGGGTCCTGCACTGGGATCATTCAAGTCCCTTTGGATTTGTAGTCAAACATGCTTTTGACTAAACTAACTACATGGATGGCAAATGCATTAAAGAATCAGTATTAGTGGGAATGAATAGTTAAATTATCATCATTTCAATAAATTAAAAAACATGAGTTAAAATCAGTGGACAACAAAGTTACATACATGTAACTCTACAATAAAATATAAGTCAAGTAGTAAACTTACCTTCCCTGTAATGGTGGCCAAGTAAATTGTGGAAAGACTTTTTCAAGCTTGGTTCTAAATTCAACAAATTCAGAAAATATTCGGAAAATATATGATGGCACTTTCTGATTCTCCCTCGTGACTTGAAGTGAATATATCTGAAGTGATAATGATATTACAATGTTACTGCGTTTATTACTGTATCAATACAATTTGAGCTTATTTTACGGAGACCAGCACACCTAACCAAAAGAGAACCGATTCCTTGTCTATAACCATAACTTACCTACCCTTCCGCAAGGTCTGATACTTTTTCTTTCACCTTTTCAAATTTAACATTACAGTAAAACTTGGTTATAACATACTCGGTTATAACATACACTCGGTTACAACATACCATTTTTCCTGGCCCATTCTTCATATTTTGTATGTTACATACTTAGTATGCTATATGGATATAACATACCTTGGTTATAACATACCTTTTTTCTTTGGGCCAGCGAGTATGTTATAACCGAGTTTTACTGTATTGTTAATTTTTCAAGGAAAGGCATAACCATCCCGGATAGGATTCGAACTCTTACCCCCTTTTGGTTGACATTACAATCGAATTATCAAAGTTAACCTTTAACTGTTTGTGACATGAGCGAAAAGTGGCCAATTTTTACCTTACCATGAAAGTACTCATATTTTTCAGAGACTAAATTAAGTTATCCTGTCATTCAATAACCTAGATTTCATCAACCAATTCTGCACTCAATAACCTAGATTTCATCTACCAATTCTGCACTCAAGAACCTAGATTTTCTTCTGTCTAAAGGTCATTATTATGGCAAGTTTTCAAGATCAATATCAGTCTTTTTACTGTTCCTGTCAGCAGTAAGATGAAAACTACAAAAGTAAGACTATTTTTGTTGTTGTTCATGCTTTTAATTAGGGACTTTAGTCAGTTATCTTTCCTTGTTAAAATCTGAAGCAATCCAATTGTTAAGTAGGTCCTCACAGTTGGAATCCTCGGATTTTATCATTGAAGTCCTATGTAAGGATAACATAATATTTCATCTAATATCTTTCTTGATAATGAAGATGAAATTTAGATAGTTCTTAACCTTAAAAATACTTAGCTTGAATTTCAAACAAATTAAATGATTTACAAAAAAGTTTAAACATACTTTAAAACATTGAAAATTATAAAATATAGCAACTTTGCTTAAAGGTGGTTTACATAGTAGAACTATGCCGTACATGATACATATTAAATTTAATCTAGCAGAATAACTTACATAATGTTTCTCTGGAGTATATCTTTTCTGTATACTATACACTTCAACAGATAATATTTTACCATCTGTTTGTTGACTGTAACATACAATATCTAGTATTAAATATAGTATAGAATAAATACAATATCAAATATCATTGATTTAAATATATTATGGTGTAAATACAATATCAAAAATCATGGATTTAAATATATTATGGTGTAAATACAATATCAAATATCATTGATTTAAATATATTATGGTGTAAATACAATATCAAATATCATGGATTTAAATATATTATGGTGTAAATACAATATCAAATATCATGGATTTAAATATATTATGGTGTAAATACAATATCAAATATCATGGATTTAAATATATTATGGTGTAAATACAATATCAAATATCATGGATTTAAATATATTATGGTGTAAATACAATATCAAATATCATGGATTTAAATATATTATGGTGTAAATACAATATCAAATATCATGGATTTAAATATTATATAGTGTAAATCACAGGGAATTGTCAAGTTACGTCCCTTTGATTTTTCAAACATACATTTTATATACTTATATACAGGGGTACAGCTGCATTTACTTGACCACTTCATCTAGATTTATTATTTTGTGACTCACAAAAATACTGATACCCTGGTGGCACTTTAACGGCACGATTAAAATCGATTAAACACAACTCTTTGAGCTATGAATTTTAAATGTTTCATAGCGCAGACCATAAATACGATTAAATTATCAAAAACATCAAAAACGTCACAAAAATCTCAACGCATTGAGAATCACTCTGATTGTTCTCATTCAGAGACAGTCCATCTGGTTTCAAATTATCTACTGGTGTTATAGTATCAAACTTGTTTGGGGTTTTATGATTTAGTGGTGAAAATGAAACATCAATATTGTGATCAAAATTAACCTTTTTCTGAAGTTTTACCAAATGACGTTGGTTTTGTTCAACAACCGATTTTGGAGTATCAACTCCATAGCTTCTACTATGAAGTCTATAGCTAATACAATACAATACTAAGTAAAATCACTTATTTAATAACATAAATACATCTTAAATTTTGATTTAATCTAAACCACACTTATTCAACTGCGTATCATTCTACAAGGAATAGAACCCAAGCATAACCAAAATTAAAGCTGTAATGAGAAGGGTTGTCTATTTTCATATGATAAATTAGATAGATAAATCTTCAAAAAACATGCATAACTTAAACAAACTGTAATTTACCTGTAAACTTTAGGAACAAATGATAATAAGGCACCTTCACTATGACTAGAGAATTTTAACTGAGCCAGATTATGTATGAAGAAATTAATCTGCGTTGACTTAGCACTTAGACTGTCCTGTATCAACCTGCAATAGAATATAATATAATATGAAATTATGTAATTATAACGGCATCATTTAAGCTGCCATAGACAAATAGAAGGAACAGTTCAGTGGTAGGACGCTTGCTTAGGGATCAAGAGATACTATGTTCGCTCTCCACAAGGAGCACTGCTAATTTCCTTGAGCAAGAAATTAACCTAAAATTGTTCCACTCCATCCAGGTGTAGATGGGTACTGTGAGGGATGGCCTGCCTGAGGGTCATTTTAATGATCAGGTGTTATCATATAAGATTGTTAAGTCTTCTGACTTTAAACCACACTAAAACATTAAGACAAAAAGTATAACTAATACCTATATAAAACTAAAACTTGGCGAGTAGGATGGGCCTCATGACAAAGATTGTAGCAACCAGTAAGAATTATGAAACAGAGAGTTATGGTTCCTGTTCATTGAACTTCTCCAGTATAAGAGATCTATCCACCACTGAAATTTAGCAGTAGCTTGACTTGAATTAGACTTATTTACAGGTCAAGCAAATAGGGGAAGCAGTTATTGCCACCGAAAGTAACCCCAATAGGTAGCAATTTTGTCATCCAAAAAGTTTAATTCTTAAGTAGATAACTAGATACCTATTATGTCATAAGAACTCTGCATAATAAAGTGACACATGTCAATGTCCTATTTTTAACCTTTTTAGAAGAAATATGTAAAATCCAGGTATATCCCAGATTCAACAATGTAGATTCTTCATGCAGATTTACAAGTATTCTTTTTCAACACAAATCATTGTCATCTCACGATAACCACTTCACTTAACCTACTATTCCTGAACCATTGTCTATAACGAAAAATCCCTCACTCACCTACCCTACAGCACCCCATCACACCCACCCCAACCCTACCCTGATCTACTCAACACAAACCAACTACCGAACCAACCTCACCAACTCAACCTTACCTAATGTATGCTATACAAATGTTCATACCTTGTAAATATAGCTGTAGCTTGTGTTTCAGATAATCCAGGTAATAATGATGTTTGTATAAATTCTACACCTGTCCTGCCCAGCCCTGCCCTGCCCTACCCTACAATGCCCTACCCTACACTGCCCTATCCTACACTGCCCTACCCTACACTGCCCTAACCTGCCCTGCCCTGCCCAACCCTACTCTACCCTACCCTACCCTACCCTACTCTACACTGCCTTACCCTGCCCTGCCCTACCCTACCCTGCCCTGCCATACCCTACCCTACCCTACCCTGCCCTACCCTACACTGCCCTACCCTACCCTGCCCTGCCCTACCCTACACTGCCCTACCCTGCTATACCCTACCCTACCCTACCCAACGCAAACCACCCCACCTCAACCCAACCCTCCCTCCCCTCCCCTCCCCTCCCCTCCCTTACCCATCCTATACAAATGTTCATACCTTGTAAAGATGGCTGTAGCTTGTGTATCAGACAACCCAGGTAATAATGATGTTTGTATAAATTCTACACCTTTCTCTGTAATACCTGGTATACCAGATCTCAACATCTGTAATAGTACAATATGTACATATTGAGGGTTGCCTGCAAGACTGTAGTAACTGGGGCAGTGTATTATTGAAATTCTAACGATAATTTATCAATACAGTATAGAAGGATTTATGACTAAAATCAGTCGCAAGATGCTTAAAAATATGGGCTCTGGCTCTTTAACGCAATGCACTTACTAGAGTCTTGCAAGCAACCCTCGATATATACATGATTTTATTTGCTTCTTCAAAACAAAGGTAAATTAATTGTACAATATTATATGTATATACAAATATATAGTTTTACTGCTTTTTAAGTTCTTTATAATGTAGCTTAAATGTGATGCATCATCACATCTGGCTTTATTACCTCTGGCAATTCAGGGTACCTCTGACATGTCTACCTCTGTATTTTTACCATTGGAATTTAATGTCTGATATTTATACCTCTGGATTTTTACCTTTGGTATTTTATTCTATAACATTTTAACCTCTGGATTTTTACCTTTGGCATTTTATCATCTAACATTTTAACCTCTGGATTTTTATCTTTGGCATTTTATCATCTAACATTTTACCCTCTGGATTTTTACCTTTGGCATTTTTTATCTCTAACATTTTTATCTCTTACATTTAGACCTCTAACATTTTTACCCTTGATATTATTACCTCTGGTATTATTATAAAACATCACATGACAGACTTTAAATACTCAGATTAAATATGATAACAGTTTGATAAAAAATGAAACTAAATGAATATATACAACAACTCGTGTACTTACCAATGAGAAGAGATTTATAAAGAGATTAGCATGTTTACGTAATATATTAAAAGCTTGAACACACATATCAATGAAATGTTGAAATCTATCACTTTGTCGATCACCATCATTTATAACATAGGCCATATCTGATGTTAGGACAAACTTAACACGATCCCTACAATATATAACATTAATAACTTGTGGTAAAAAAAACCATTTACCTTAGTCTCATTAAAATTTATTGTCTTATTATAAAGTTTTGGGACAAAAATATATTTGACCACAAAAATGACCTTGACCTTTGGGAACTTGGTGGTAAAAATTGACCCAACTCTCATAATTAATTGACTAATTATAAACTTTTGGACCAAAAATATATTAAACCTCAAACATGACCTTGAACTTTGACCGTGAAGGTCTACACAGGTGATTTTAAATATGTATGCCAAATCTTGATAAAATCATTGAATAGGAAAGAAATTATGGCTGTGACATGAAATCAGGACAAGTTAATGTTTGACCTTAAATATGACATTGACCTTAGATCTATGACTACTAACCATATAATACATATTTCTTGGTTGAGTTTAAAGCCATAGCAAGACATTGTATGTGTGATATCACTGCCTTCAGTCAACATATTCACGGTTCTTGGTTAGGCTAAATCTCTGAATTAAGCTGATAAGCAATAAATAGGCGCATACTTCGGTCAGTGACTAAAAACTGCACTACATTATTTAGAATCAGTGGTAGAGTGGAGAATAGCCGTAGAAAGTATTTAAATACCAAGCTTTAATCATGTATGCCCCACCCCAGACTTAAGTATGCCCCATCCCAGAATCAAACCTATGACCTTTCCATCAGTAGAATTGTGTGCAACTGACTGAGCTTGCCGGCCAGCACACAAAAGGAACAACGCATTTATACTAATACATGTATTCATAACTAACCTTTTAATGTTACCAAACATCTGTGCATCACCAAGTATTTTATTAAAATCAATATGGAAGAGATGACCAGTCTGTTTTAACATAATATTATCATTATGACGATCACATACACCTAGTACATATGTGGCCACACAATAACCTGCACATGATCTCGTGAAATTTTCCACTGCCTGAAAGTATACAGTACATTATAAAATGTAAGTCATCACCAAATAGTGGAATTTTGACTTTGTAATCAATTGTTATAGAAATGACAGAGTACAGAGAAAAAAGATCTTACAAGAAGTGTCGCAATGCGACGAAACCAAGTTTTCAACGACCAAGTTTTGATGTGACAGGAATGATTCATTTGAAAGTAACAAAATCAATACATGCAAAATGAAGCAATTAAGTGGAAACTGCATTTCTATTTTAGCAACAGTGACCTTGATCACAGACAATTGGGTAGCAATCCCAAGCTGCCTCTTGATATCAGCTACCAATACACCAAGTTTGGTGTCAATAGGTCAAAGCAAACTAAAGTTATTGAGCAGAAACTGGATTTCTATTTTAGCAACAGTGACCTTGACCTTGATCACAGACAATTGGGTAGAAATCCCAAGCTGCCTCTTGATATCAGCTACCAATACACCAAGTTTGGTGTCGATATGTCAAAGCAAACCAAATTTATTGAGCGGAAACTGAATTTATATTTTTAGTGTCAGTGACCTTGACCTTGTTCACAGACACCTGGGTAGCAATCCCAAGCTGCCTCTTGATATAAGCTACCCATACACCAAGTTTGGTGTCGATAGGTCAAAGCAAACTAAAGTTATTGAGCAGAAACTGAATTTCTATTTTTAGTGTCAGTGAACTTGACTTTGATCACAGACACCTGGGTAGCAATCCCAAGCTGCCTCTTGATATAAGCTACCCATACACCAAGTTTGGTGTCAATAGGCCAAAGCGAACTAAAGTTATTGAGCGGAAACCAAAAGTTGACATAGGCCCGCCCATCCAACCACCCGCCATCCAACCACCAGCATTACAATAACCCGGTTTTCGTTGAAAACCTGGTTAAAAATTACCTATATATGTAAAAATGAAGCTTTCATAAAATATGAAACAAATGTTTTTGTGTGGGCTTAAGGTTATCTGCATTTATACCTCAGCCTGCCTATTGTGGGTTTTTTTTACATTTCTCAATGAAATAAACTAAAAGTTGACCAAATAGAGGGTTAATGAATCAATTATGGTTATTGAATAAAAAGTCAATATAAATTCTGAAGTTATCAAAGTATTTATTTATTTCCTTCCGGTGAGGAACTAGGACACATTGAACCTACTTTTTGGTACTCTAATTCTGTAGGGTTATGTCTTTGTAACCAGTCTTTGATTGGACGATCTTTAAATGATCCAGTAACTCCTGATGAAACCTGAATCTTTCTTAATGTATCAGATTCTGTAACCAGTTCAATAAAACCTGGAAATATTACCAAGAAAATTAAGGATTGAAACAATAGAAACTGACTTTCATCAAAAAATAAATAAAGAAGCTATTGCCATTATTACTGCTTCTGTATATAGTTGCAATAAAATAGTGTTTTACTAATTATCAATCTAAAGTATTATTTTTTATCTTTATGTACATTTAACATCATAATTTACAACAAAAAGACTCAATTTATTGAAAATATTGAAATGTAAAAGAAAAGATGAAAAAAACAATATGCGGCTCTCTGAGGGACGAATTTACTTGTAGTGGCAGTGGTTATTGATTTAATTAGGGGAAATAACTGCTGGGGGAGTTTAGAAATATAGAGGAATACGAAAGTACAAACCTTTACGAAAGCCGCCCGGCTAGCTCAGTTGGTAGCACGCAAGTCTACTGATCGAGGGGTCATGGGTTCGATTCCCGGGCAAGGCATACTTTCGTGGAGTTTGGTCATGAAATTATTTCTACAGCCATTCTCCCTCCTACCAATGATTTTTAATCATGTAGGGCAGTTGTCAGTCACGGACGAAAGTATGTGCTTAGTAGTTGGCTAACAGCTAAATCCAGAAATTTAGCCTTTCCAGGAGGAGTGAGTAGGTTGACTGACCGCCGTTATATGACCTATAAAATGTGTTGCTAAGGCGTTAAACCCAACAAAACAAACAAACAAAACAAACAAACCTTTACGAGGTCCAGTAGGTAAACAGCTAAACGTTATCATCTTTAAATCCAGACCTTCTTTCAACCAAAGTCTATCCATAATTCTGACAATTTGCATAGTCATCATGTCTTGTCTTAGATCATCACCCACTTTAAACATGGCATATACATGTCCAACATTCTCTGTGGCATTCTTAAACACTAGTCTCAATGGAAACGCATTAGACGTGAAAAATGAACAAGACTGTAAAATACAACATAGGTATTATTAGTTACACAGTCAGGTACTGACCGGATACGGTGTGATACCGGGTCAGTAAATTAATATTGGGTGAGAGCGTAGCTCGAGCCCAATATTTATTCACTGACCCGGTATCACACCGTATCCGGTCAGTAACTGACTGTGTAACGAATTTATCTTACCGAGTACTAATTTTGGAGTAGAAAAATAAGGTTTCGTCAGCGCTATCATTTATAAATTTTGTTACTGACTGGATATTAGAATCTACTGACCTAATATGGGATAATACATGGTCAGCACGTGACCGCTCTCGGCCAATGAAAAACGAGTATTCTGTACGAGGTAAGATAAACAACATTAAAGGTACTCATTCACAAACTTCAACTTAGATATCAACTTTTTCTAAAACTATCAAAATTGTATGGCACTATTTTTGGAAACAGGAAAATAGTGTTCTGATAATGACATTTTTAGTGCAAATTGACATACAACTACAAATGATGGTGTTTCATGTAGTAAATATCTAACCCGTATGTCACGGTATTTTTTCACTTTTATTGTATATTTCTTGCAACATTTAGGTAACTTTGTCTTAAAATAATAAAAATTATTTTTTGACACAATTACAGACACTGAATGGTATTTTGAAATTATAGAAAAAATAAACCAAATCTGAGAACTAGTACCTTTAACAAACAAAGCGCTGAAGTATTGAACTTGTTTGCTTTTATATTAAAAAGTAAGTAATTTCAAATCAAGTGGTCTGAAGGGGGTACTGGATCAAATCCCACCCAGGGTGGTTATACTCTTCCATGAAAATTTGACAATAATGTTAATTTTCCTCAAATATTAAGTTATGAGGAAAAGATGCCAGCCTTGTGAAAAGAAAGGTGAGAAATGGTTATAGACAAGGGTCCAGGAAAACTAGGTTAGTGAGCAGACTGCTGTTATTCAATATGAATGGAGTAGGTACATTGTTGAACCCAGAAAGAATAGTAATTAGTAATTTCATAGGATTCAAATATTTTCTTTTTTTAATTAAAAAAATGACCTTTGACTTTGACAGGTTACCAGAAGTTAAAGGGGTCATTATTAGTGACCTCAGGTTTATAAAAAAAAATTTTTGATTGAAGAATTCTAGTAAAAAATCAACCTGCCCTCATAAGCCTGGCTCCATGAGGGAGCTTTTGGAATGATGCAAGAGGTAACTTCAATATACAGAAATTCAGTCATCATACAGTATTACAGAATCAATTTAAAATAACAAGAAACAAATTACTTACTTTCATATCAATTCCAGATACTTCATACCCAGGATTATGTGGTAACAATACTTTACATTTATTTTGAAATATTTCATATAATACATCTAGATTTTGTCTCAACGTAGCCTGCAAATATATACAATAATATTCATTTCAAAATATATCATACAAAAAGTTATTTCTCTTTGTCTTGATTCTGTTGAACCTGTCAAAAAAATCATAATAATTAAAAAGTTGAAATAAACTAAAAAAAGGAGGTAATTCTAATGTCTTTTCTAGCCCTGTTTACTTTTTCAAAGAGTTGTCAATTTCAAAATTAATACTCTATTAGTAAGTAATGCCTCAGTCCCATAAAATCGTGGCTTGTTGTGGACCCGTACGTGCAGACTGGCATAGGCCGTGGGAAGCTTATAAAGTTTACGGTGCCCACATGGCACAAAACAACACACCTGTACGGAGCCGTAGCTGGAAGATATGCAAGTTTAATCCATACTCGGCCACGCTTTTTGTTCACGATTTCACTTTGAACCTGATACATGTATCCTGGGCTTATCTCACGGACCCTGGTAAAAACTTAACAGTCCGTACGGGTACCAAAGAGTTTGTACGGGTCCTTACGAGCTTGATCGCACGGCGCCCGTACTGTGCCCTCACGGCTATTTTTATGTTTATGGGACTGTAGCTTAAGGGTTGTCCTGACACACAAGTCCTGCACCAAAAATGCAATGTATCACAAAAATTCCCAAAGTTTTTAATATTGTGCATCCACATCAATGCAATTTCATCACAACAGCTTTTGTTTACCACCAATCTCCGTAAACAGATATCCTGTAAGCCCTGTCATACAGAATCTCTAAGGTTCGTTATGAGGGTCACATAGAGATGACCTTTATGTTGACTAATCAATGTGTAGCTTTCATCTAAACAAAATGCTACAAACAGCATCTTGATTTCACAATTTCTTTTTTTAGACTAAGGCTTGCAAGATAATTTGGTGGTGGTGTTATTTACAGGCTGTGATTGGAGAACTCTTTTTAAATTGCCTAACATAGACTATGTAAACAAGTTACTAAACAGAATATAAAAGGTCACCTGAACTTTCAAAAAGAAACAGCCAGATCTAAACAAGTAAATCTGTGAGCTTATGCTCACTAGTGATACCCCCGCAAAAATTTAAAAATATGCAACAAACAGGAAGTAGATGAGCAAGGAGCATGAAATCGCTTTACACCACATGGGACTATGGGATGAAGCAATATGCAAAGTATTAGGCTGCTGCATGTTATAGTTGCTGAGAAAACTGCGACGGAAATTTTGTAACGGACCGACGCACGGACGGACAAGGGTAAAACAGTATACCCCCCCTCTTCTTCAAAGCGGGGGTATAATAAGTGAGTAGACAAGCCGAGAATTTATGATTGGGTTTTAATCAGATTGGTTTATCACCAATGTGTTTCCAAAAATCTACTTTCAGTTTCATTACTCTTAAAAATATCATCATCATCATCATTTATAGTACTTGCCTCACTCTTCATAGAGCATAATCGCGATGAA
The DNA here is from genome assembly GCA_025267735.1 of Mactra quadrangularis. Classification (NCBI taxonomy): domain Eukaryota; kingdom Metazoa; phylum Mollusca; class Bivalvia; order Venerida; family Mactridae; genus Mactra; species Mactra quadrangularis. Next base: position 17,736,173 of record CM046304.1, read on the forward strand.
AACTTATGTACATGCGCAGCAATTGGGCATCTTTTTACAATTAAAATTTTTTCTATATACATCTTTTAAAAATATGGTTAAAAACTGGCAATAAATTTAGTTGGTTGTTGAGTGGATCATCAGAGCCGACTTGAAACTATCCAATGTCTGTTGCTCGACGACTTGATTGGGTAGGCGGTTCCAGAGGATGATGGTGGCCGGGTAGAAGCTGTTCTGGTACACAGACTTCTTGCATGAAAGCTAAAATATAACATACAATAAGCTATACAAGTAAATTTTTCACCTCTTTTTCACTGCCTCTTGCTTTTTGTACTTTCTCAGCAGTATTCTGTAAAACCTTTACAATTTCTTCTTGTTTCATAAATTCTTGATATAAAGCCTCCCCAGCCACACTTACTAAAGCTACAAACATTAACTCATATCTTCTCTTGTATTGACTATCTTGTGTCGCTCCTTTCAATAACCTAAAATAAAGTTTGGAAAGTTAAAAGTCTGCCCAGCTAACTCAGTTGGTAGCACTCAAGTCTAATGATTGAGGGGTAGTAGGTTGACAATCTCAGTAAACAGATATCCTGTAGAGCATTGTCATACAGGATCTCTACTATCTCAATGGAGGGTCATGTCGAGATGACCTTTATGTCGACTAATCAATGCATAGTAGAGGTGAAACGATTAATCGCGGTTCACAAAGAATCACGATTTTTTACGCTCGATTCGGTTCGGTTCGATTCGATTCGGAAGAGGCAGTTTCGATTCGATTCTTTTTTTTAAATACTGTCTTTTTCAGTAGTTTTGTGAGTTGAATGAAACGCCCCTTTTCGGTTAAAATAAGCATTTTTTATAGTAAACTAAAATAGTGTACCCTTATTGACCGACGATTGTTAATCCAGATAAGAGTTGTAAAAAGTGAGACTGCCCGCTGCAATTATACATGTTAATTACGCGTACATGTCAATTAGACCTTATTGTCGGTCACACGCTGGGAGATTTACTCGCTGACAGAAAATCGATAATGGAGTCGCCGAGTTAGTTAACACGCTTGATATCATTCATATATACCTAAGACTGGTACCTAGAGAGAATATAGTGATAAAGGGGCCACCAAGATATAACCAGTCAATTTAGTTTTACACGATCGGCAATATTGGGGGATTTTTCTTAAGAAAAACAAATTAAACTTTTCACATCGTCGTTTCCTGAAGCATCATTTGTTAAATCAAGATGAAAACATTGAAAACAATAAGTTTTTTAATCACAAAAGATGTTTCATATGAAATTGCTATCTAGCGTTGGTAGCGAAAATGAATGACATAACGCCGAAATGGTTGAAGCGATTTCGTTCCCTATGATACAGAATTAAATCAAGCATGATAAAGTAATTTAGAGATAAACTGTAAACTTAATTGTTTGTTTTGACGTTATTTATGTTAATTTTCGGGAAAATCCTCTTTGTTTTTCTTAACTATTAAAATCGGGCAAAACGTGGTTGGTTAGATTTTATTTACTATAAATTGGAAATGAATTCTATGAAATGTCCGAAGATAATTGTATATTTTCACTAATACGTTCATTTAAGCCCAAAAATAATTTTATTTTGAAATAAACATTAGTGTAAGAAAGTTATAAATATAGATCTAGAGTTGATAAAAATTAATTTATAAAACGTTTATGATGTAATGAGAATTATTTTAAATCATGCCAGAGCCAAAAGAAAATATTTTGAAACAAACTAAATTAAGTTGGTCATAGTGATTTACATTTGCTGAATGCTTGCAATTTTTTATTGTCTAAGCGTAACCTTAACTAGTCATTAATTATGGCATTGATGCACTGAAGAATAATTTTATTTTGATAATGACTTGAGTCATTTACTGTTTGCACGTACATGTAGGTAAGGAGAAATAAACAATTTGTCCATGGGCATTACTTTTCATTAAAAAGTTGGAAATAATATGATTTGTCATTTATATATGCTAAAATGCAGTAAAATATTTTTAACTATTCAAGCTCTAATACCTGTAAAATGGGTATTATTAAAGAATTAGAATTTTTCGTCTTCCAGGAGGGAGGTCCCTCAGATAAAAATGCACTGTTCTTAAATATTATAAATTATTTTCATCTAAAAATAATTCGATTTATTTACTTTAGAAATACAACGTGTCGTCTGCTCTGTCTTAATTCTAATGGTTCCCGTTTTCATAGCGTAACGCAATTCACGCTCACTCACGAACGGGTACAAGAGACTATAAATTCAAAAATCTCGTGCGACCGTTTCACTCTCACTTTAAACTTCGCCGAGTCAATTGCTTCTTCTTATTACGTACCGAGTTATAGTTATGCCACGTGGAAGGGGCAGAAGAGTTGGAAGGCGTGATAATGGAATTGTTACCAGAGCTATGAGGAGGGAAGCTCAACCAGCTTTGGAAAGGAGAAGGAATGAACGAGAAGACCAAGCGCCGAAGAGACGTAGGAAGGAGGATTGTGAACAGCAGAACGTGGACGAGATAGACGGGGGAGATAATCCTTTATTATTGGACGAGTCGGGTAGGTGCAACACTTTTGTCGATTTTGAGCATGTTTTGGCCACTGAGAACATTTTACCAAGCACTAAAACCCCTTTTGGCTCATTGCATAATGCTGCAACTGCTTTTAGCAACGAGGGGAATGTCGGCAACCCTGGCCCCCCACCTACTCAGGCGAGCGCCCAAGCTAATATTTATCCCACTTTCTGTCAGCCAAACTTAGTATATCTAGCCTCAGACGATATAGCTGCACACGTGCCTTCGTCGTTAAAACAACAAATTTGTAGGGGTGAATATATTAATTTATCGTTGTTACTCAAAGGTGCCATTGAATTGGATAATTATTGTAAAGGCGGTGTACTCAAGCTAACGGCTGAGGGACAGATTGAAACCGTTCAGAAAGAGTGCAAGGATAAAATTTATTCTATTGAGCAATGGACAAACGCCTTTATAATTTTTGCGTCCATTTATTTGTTATCTCACAGTGATAAAGTACATGACTTGCTTCATTATATGTTCAATATTAGGGAATGTGCTTTACGCGAAGGTGGCTCAGCCTGGCGTATATATGATGAACAGTTCCGTCTCCGTCAAGCTCTATCTCCCAGATCCTGGTCTAAAATTAATAACGACCTGTGGTGGAGATGTATGCAATTAAAAAATCCACAAAAAAGTGCCACACCAAACAATCGTAGATATACATGTATAGACTTCAATAAGGGTTACTGTTCTTGGCCTAATTGTAAATTCACACATATGTGCAATAAGTGTTCTGGTTCTCACCCAGAAATCAACTGCTACCAGTCTAGGCCCAATATGAGCCCCCTGAATAGTAATTTTAGTCCCAATAACTTTCGTGGAAGGGGCTTTAGAAGACCCTTTAGAGGCCCAGGACGAGGCCAAAATCAGAAACGATCCTAAGGTAAACGACCCAGAACATTTAAATTTGTTTAGTTTGGCTAAATCTCCGGTCAATATTGAAGCAATAAAACATTATTCTCTTGGTTACGATAAAAACGAGGCAGATTTTTTAATAAAAGGTTTTTCAGAAGGTTTTTCCCTACAGTACACTGGTCCAAGGTCCCCCAGAGATTCAAAGAACTTACGCTCTGTTTCGCTCAATCCTGAGATCATTAAAGTTCAAATTAACAAAGAGATAGAGAAAGAAAGAATAGGCGGCCCGTTTACTTCAAGGCCACTTCCGAACCTTATTGTTAGCCCTATCGGTCTAGTTCCAAAAAAATCACCGGGTGAATACCGTATGATCCATCATTTATCTTTTCCCGTAGGCGGGTCGGTAAATGATTATATTGATCCTTCATTGTGTTCCGTCAATTATACCAACTTCGACCAAGCCGTTAAATTAGTGCAAGATCTTGGCCAAAATTGCAAACTGTTCAAATCAGATATCAAAAGTGCTTACCGTCTCATACCAATAAATCCATCCGACTTCGAACTCTTAGGCTTTTGCTATGACGACAAATTTTATTTCGATAAAGCCTTACCTTTTGGAGCATCAATAAGTTGTATTACTTTTGAAAGATTTGCTAGATTCTTGGAATACTGCGTAAAATTGAACTCTAAATCCGACAACCTGATTCATTATTTAGACGATTTTTTGGGTGGGGACAAAACAACAGACACATGTACTCATCTTCTTAACTTATTTAAAGAAACTATGATTGAATTAGGTGTACCTATTGCGGACGAAAAGACAGAGGGGCCGACGGAGATATTGATATTTCTTGGCTTAGAACTTAACTCACGTGACATGACTGTTAAGATTCCTAGCAATAAAATAAACGAAGTCATTGACAAAATTCACGGCATATTGGCTAACAAAAAAACAACACTAAAAAAAAATGCAGTCTTTAATTGGATCATTAAACTTTTGTTGTCGGGCAATAGCAATCGGTAGACCCTTCTGTAGACGTTTGATCAATTCAGTCTGTGGTCTTACGAAACCGCATCATCATATAAGAGTTAAAAAGGAAATTCGTTTAGATCTGTCCATGTGGTTAAAATTCCTTAAACATTTTAATGGTATATCTGTCTTTCATGACCGCTATTGGATAACCAACGAAGATACCCATCTGTTCTCCGACAGCGCGGCGGGCGAAGGTTTAGGCTTCGGATTATTATTTAAAAACCACTGGTGTCAAGAAAAATGGCCTGATGTATGGCATGCAAACAGTTTTACGAAAGATATAACGGTCCTAGAGTTGTTTCCCTTGTTGGTTGCACTATTTGTTTGGGGTCACGAATTAAAAAACAAAAAAATTCAATTTAATTGTGATAACATTGCAGTTGTCCATATCCTAAACAAGTTGTCATCAAAATCAAATGAAATTATGTGCATAGTTAGATTACTTACTCTCCGATGCCTACAGATGAACATTTTAATAAAAGCTTCACACTACCCAGGCCGTTTCAACGAAATTTGTGACAGCTTGTCTCGTTTTCAGATGTCTCGCTTCAGACAGCTAGCACCGGAGGCAGATCGAGAGCCAACTCCAATACCAGACTTTCTTTGGAGCATCTTCAATCAAGAGCTGGACAGCTACTTAGATCCGGAATAGCACTTAACTCTACCTTGACATATAATACTTCCATCCGCAGTTTCGAGCAATTTAGACGGCTATACAAACTACCAGCAAAATTTCCTTTCCAAACTCATCATGTTATCCTATTTATAACGTATTGCTTTGAGAAGGGATTATCACCAAAAACTATAACAACCTATGTTGCAGGTCTGAATTATATTCACAAACTACATGGTCATTCAGAGATTTCAAATTCTTTTGTTATAAACAAACTTTTGGAAGGTTGTCGTAGAACCCGCACTTCTCGAGATTATAGAGCTCCTTTGACTAAGACTATATTAGAGTCCGTCTGCAGCCTTCTACCTCAAATTTGTTATGACAAATATGAAACAACTTTGTTCAATGCCATATTTTCACTAGCATATTATGGACTCTTTAGGGCAAGCGAACTAGTCGCACCGACAAAAGAGAATACTGTTGGTCCCGTTAGGTTCTCAGATGTATCATTTAAAGATAACAAATACTTGATTATTATATTATATAGATTCAAAACTAACCAAAGGGGAACCCCCTACAAATTGAAGATACCTGCTACTATAGGCCCTACGTGTCCGGTCCGTGCTGTGTCCGAATTTGTTTGGATTAGACCTAACAAGCAAGGCATGCTATTTTGTCACTCAAACGGGACCCCAGTAACTAGAGCCCAGTTTACATTTATTTTGAATAAATGCACAACTAATCTAAAACTAAATGGCACTTATCGCACGCATAGCTTTAGAATAGGCAGAGCAACAGATCTAGCAACTCAAGGTGTGTCGGCTGATTCTATTTGCAAGTTGGGACGTTGGTCATCCGATTGCTACAAGTCATACGTTCGTTTGTAATCCATAAGGATGCTTAACAACATGGTGCATGCCTTATACTAATATATACTTTATATAATTAAATTATGTCAGGAATATATATCATATCTTTTGTTAATGGAAGTATCATTGCCTAAAATTACATAAAATGATGCGTATAAATATTTAATATTTTAGAAATATGGATACTGGGCGATTCAATCCCCTATTGGGCGGGGGAACGAGCTAGAAAGACAGGGAAGCCTAATTTAAAAGTCAACAAGAAGATATCTTGGCTTGGAGTAAGGGGCCTGGGATGGCAGAGCTTTCGCCACGCATATGAGGGTAAAGTCATATTATCAACCCCACCAGAAATTATTTTCATTCATTTAGGGGGAAACGATCTTCATAACTTATCTATCTGCAAAATTAAAAACCTCATTAAGAGGGAATTAAAATATTTAAATTCTGCTTTCCCATCAACAACTTTAATTTGGGTAGACATTTTACCTAGAAAAAATTGGCGGGGGGACTTATCCCAGAAACAAGTAGAACTAAAACGGAAACGCATTAATAAATTAGGGCGCGCTAATGTTGATTCACTAGGCAAGGGAGCACATATCAGTCCTGACATAGATGTCAACACCAATTTCTTCAGGCCAGATGGGGTCCATCTAAATGATGTGGGTCTAGAATTTTATTTAGACTATGTAAGGGACGCAATTAGTAAATATTCTCTTTGTTAATAAATAATAGATTTTGGGGGATAAATTTTTCAAATTTTCAAAATTTATTGTGGCGTAAAAATCTATAAGCCACCTAGTATTCGCAATTCCCGTCATTCCATTATAACCGGTTATTTGGGTCTGTGGAAAACAGATCTCATGTGGCACCTACTGGGTGCATATCACTTGAGATCTGTAGAACACTGCCACGCGGTAGCCGGTTCAAGTCTGCAAATTCTTCTTGTTACTAGCCACTTGTACAAAATTCTTTACCTGTATTGCCAAATTGTAATAAACTGTAAGCAGTTAGTACTCAGAATTTTTATGGATTGCGTCCCTTGCATAACGCCTGGTCCCCTTCCGGTGAATCTTCATAAAGCGGCCAATACAAGCCATACTATCAATTATACTTTATGTTATTAATATTAAACTGTAATCTTCGAGGGTCAATCCCCTCCAGGTTGGATCACATTTACTGTATATCCATGCTTCCGTCTTCATTGTTTAACATGTTTTCTTGAATTACTCGTACTTAGAATAATTCTAAGTATTTAATAAACATTGAAAACTTTATTTGGTTTCATTTTTATTTCTAATAATGTAAATAATATAAATTATTTTCATCTAAAAATAATTCGATTTATTTACTTTAGAAATACAACGTGTCGTCTGCTCTGTCTTAATTCTAATGGTTCCCGTTTTCATAGCGTAACGCAATTCACGCTCACTCACGAACGGGTACAAGAGACTATAAATTCAAAAATCTCGTGCGACCGTTTCACTCTCACTTTAAACTTCGCCGAGTCAATTGCTTCTTCCCACCACTCCCCCCCCCCTAAATTTATGACTATAGCTTTTCATATTAAAATCAAGCTCGGAGGATATGCCCAATTTGTTTCCATTTACTGCCCATATTATTTATATATTACAGATCATTATATGATAGATGTTTCGAAATGTTATGAGTGTATTGAGATCCATATTATCAGCAATGGCTTGAAATACAAACGTTCAAAGTACAGTTCTCCATTGTTCTACTTACACATGAGAAGTGAATTGGAAAGATGATTATGGAACAATATTTTATGGAAAAGAAAACCAACAACGAATAACACGAGTGCCAGTGAACAAGAGGATCTCAAGGTTATAAACAATGTTTTACATAAGTGATAAAATCTATTATCACTACAATAATAATTTCAGTGTTAATACAGACATGAATGGTATAGTGGATAATTGGTGAATATTCAGATAATTAAACGTAACGGGGATGAAGAATTATTCTAACTAACTAGTTTTATCATTTTAATGAACGCTAGCTGAACTGACGAATTATTAACTATCCGAAACTCTGAAGCTTAGAGCAATGCAATCGTAGCTCCAATTTTCGCATTCTTACAGTCTAAAAACATTTATTTTCAATTTTGATAGAGTGAATACTAGTAATTACGTCGAAAAAAAAAAAAAACGTACGCACTCATGACAGGTTATTTGATAATACTTATTTGTACATTAACATTTCTTTTGGAGTTACGATTGTATTCCAACTAAACACCAGAAATACACAAGGTTGTCGTACTTGTAGCCATATATTTGTTTATATATGTTTATATAATATCGCTATTACCATGATGTTATTATACCATTGTTTTACATAAGGTACTATGTTTGTAATGGCTGTTATATGATACTGGAATTGCTGCTCATCTTACTGAGAGTTTACATATACGACCTATTATAAGAACTTAAGTCGCTTTCTTATGTTTTTAGCTCCTTTTTACCGGAAGACCCAGGCTTATGTAAGGACTTTCAATGAGTTTTGTTTGGAAAATTAGCATTTTAATTATACCAGGGAAAGCGTTTGTACTTGAGGTTTGCATACATAATGGTTACCCACTATATTATGACAGTGATTATCTAGTCATACATTACAGGACCAGCTGTATTCAAGAAAGTTGTCTTCGGTAGTTACATAGTGTGGGTGTTTATTTAGCAAATTACATTACTAGTGGCAAATCCTATTTGTTTGCATGGTTTATAGGATTTTACTCCTTGAATTGCTCACTTGCCTAACCCATGGTTGCATATGGGATGTCATTTTGCGGTTTGCCTATTGCGTAGCCGGTGGACTGATTACGTCTATTATAGGATAAGCAATTATGGCGGTCTTATATATCGGCATTCTGACTCCTAAAGTACAGATCTGTATGAAGAGCATTAGTTGGGTAATGCTATTTAGTAATTAGTGCATAGTCTCAATAGTGACACACACAGACTGAGCAGCCACACTTAAAAGGACTAATGCTTATCCTATACTTTGCAATTTTTGCTAGTTTTGCTGGTAACCACGTAAAAGTACTCAAGGAATGGACTCAAGTTGCTTGAGTCAATGGATCTAGCTCTTTTCTAGTACTGGCGAGATCTATTTTGCGTTGCATTAATAGAGTACTGTAGATGTCACACGTTGATAATTTGCTTGTTTGCTTATCGCCAATTAATAGTACTCAAGGAATAGACTCAAGTTGCTTGGGTCAATGGATCTGGCTCTTTTCTAGTACTGGCGAGATCTATTTTGCATTGCGTTAATAGAGTACTGTAGATGTTAAAAGTTGATTGTTTGCTTGTTTATTTATTAACACTTAATAGTACTCAGTGAATAGACTCAAGTTGCTTGGATCAATGGATCTGGCTCTTTTCTGGTACTGGCAAAATCTATTTTGCATTGCGTTAATAGAGTACTGTAGATGTCAAAGACACCCACACTAGCTGAACTAAACAATATTAAGCGGTTATGAGAGGCAATGAAATGATTGCATACTAACTTATCATTGCTTCAAACAATTATTGTCTGTGCTCCGTGTCTTAAAAACCGGTTGTTTGGGTCTGTGGAAAACAGATCTCATGTGGCACCTACTGGGTGCATATCACTTGAGATCTGTAGAACACTGCCACGCGGTAGCCGGTTCAAGTCTGCAAATTCTTCTTGTTACTAGCCACTTGTACAAAATTCTTTACCTGTATTGCCAAATTGTAATAAACTGTAAGCAGTTAGTACTCAGAATTTTTATGGATTGCGTCCCTTGCATAACGCCTGGTCCCCTTCCGGTGAATCTTCATAAAGCGGCCAATACAAGCCATACTATCAATTATACTTTATGTTATTAATATTAAACTGTAATCTTCGAGGGTCAATCCCCTCCAGGTTGGATCACATTTACTGTATATCCATGCTTCCGTCTTCATTGTTTAACATGTTTTCTTGAATTACTCGTACTTAGAATAATTCTAAGTATTTAATAAACATTGAAAACTTTATTTGGTTTCATTTTTATTTCTAATAATGTAAATAAATATATATTTATTTATGTTCTATAGTCTTTGGGTTGTATCTCTTTCTTAATTCTTTTTATAATTTATTTTTTTGTTATGTCCTATATAATTCCAGTAGAAAATCGAATTGAATCAAAAAATTGAATCGTTTGATGAAAAATCGAAATCGAATCGAATCGAAAATTTTTGAATCGTTTCACCTCTAATGCATAGCTTTCATTTAGACGAAACACTATTAATAACATTTTGATTTCATAATTTCTATTTTTAGACCAAGGTTTGCAAGCTAAATCACGGTCTGCAATTGAACAGCTCATTTCAAATTGCGTGACGTAAACGATGTAAACATGTTACGCATCATAACAATTTTGTCATGAATATTATGATGAGAAAAGGTCACCTGAATGTGACCCTCGTTTGAAAAAGGCCAGATCTAAATTAGCCTGTAGGCGAGCGGAAAATTTTAGATCGGGTTTTAATCAGATTGGTAGGTTAAATTCCCAAGTGGGGCACATTTTCAAGGAGTTTGGTAATGAAGTGATTTCTACCCCCATTCTGCAACCTACCACTGATTTTAATTCATGCAGGACAGTTTTCAGTCTTGACAGAAATATGCACCTTGTAGTTGGTTAACAGCCAAATCCAGAGATTTAGCCTTTTCAGGAACAGTGAGTAGATTGACAGACCTACATCATATGATCTAAACAGTGTTGCCGATTGAAGTTTGCTTCCATATACATGTTCAGCCAACCTATCGATATGGTATGATATGCCCTGATCATTGAAATCACTTTCAGGCAGGTAATCTTTCCAATTTATTCTTTGAAGGAGGGGAACAACCGTAGGTAAACTTCTTGCTCAAAGAAATTAGCATAGCCACTCATTGGATTTGCACCTAGAATGTCTTGATCCCTAAGAGCATGTCCAACAACTGAACCACTGCTCCTACAATATACATCTACACTGGGGTCCAAAAGTTTCTTTACACATGTAATTTTTACATATTTTCTCTGAAAAATTATATTTTGTAGAGACCTTTATAAGTATGCAATAAAACTTATTTTTCACTAAAAACTGCATTTTGACATAAATAGGAGGCACAGTGAAAGAATATAATTGAGGTTTATATTAAAATGTATATTAGTTTTGAGACTAATAGCTACATGTGAAGTACATGTATATCTAAGTATTTTCTAAAACATCAAAATTCTACTTGTGTAAAGAAACTTTCGGACCCCAGTGTATTTTAGTATTTCAGATTTTTTTTTAAAAAAGTTATGACAAAAAACTCTTATGTTGCCAGGGTAAAATTTAAGTGTTACTAAACAAAAGTCAGGAATAGAGCTGATTGTTCACAGATTTCAACATAAATATATACTTTTCTAAAAACTCTCAAAGTGATATAGAAATGTTTTGAAAGCAGTGAAGAAGTGTCCTGATAATGACAATTTTAGTTCAAATTGACATAAAACAGTAGAAGGTGTTAATTTCATGCAAAAAAAGTCTTACCCCATTAGCATTATATCTTTTTTAACAGACAACTTCTTCAAAACTATAAATACCCATACATGTCGATGGCTCAGAGCAAAAGTCTACAAACTTCTTTATCTAAATGCAGTAAGACTAGTTTTTGCACTGACCCATACATTTATGAGTTTCACTGACAAAACTTACCAGAAAAATTGATGTGCAAATCTAACACTTTTACAAGATTGTTCTAACAGCAATCTTGCCAGAGGTGAACTGTGATAGCTTTCATACTTCAGTGCCTATACATATACATATACATATAGAAAAGTATCAGATCATGATGGATTTTTAAACATAAGAAATATAACAAAATACAAGCAGAAAATAAACTTAAACAAAATTTAGAACTTTTTACTCTTTAACTTGTGGAAAAGTGTCATTTTTTCTGTACATGTACAAATTAAGAAAAACAGAACAATTATTGTATATCTGTATAAGGCTGCTCAGTCAGTAGCACACAGATCTACTGATTAAGGAGCCATAGGTAGGATTCTTGTGTAGGGCATTCTTTTGTTGAGCTTGGTCATGAAATAATTTCTATGGCCATTCCCCTCCTACCACTGATTCTAAATCCTGTAGGGCAGCTTTATGTCACTTACAAAGTATGTGCCTAGAAACTGGTTAATAGCTTACTCCAGAGATTAACCCTTTCCAAAATCAGTGAGCACACTGACTGACTGCTGTATTTTTACCTATACAATGAGTTGCCATGGTGATAAATCTAACAAAAAGTACCTGTATAAGTTGAGGTATAAAATCAATGAGATCATCAGTAGGCATCTTTCTTAAACAATCTACAGCAAAAGATCGAACTTTTAAATCTGGGTATCTGAAACATTATGTAAAAATACATGTATAAAATAAATGAATACCCAAAGAATATATATGGGTACATTGAAATATATATGACAGTGTTTATTTTCACTCGTAGGGGAAAGGTGGCGGGGCCCTTTTTGAGGGGAAAATCGCGACAAAAATAAAATTAGGGGGGAAAAATTTTCAATATTTGAGTTAACATGGATCCTCAAACAGAGTAACATTTCTGTCTACTTTTATGAAATTTCAACTATTGAACCTTTATATTCATCAATGATTTCTCCGTAATTTTGAGGAATGGGCATAAATGCTATAAAAAGTACAAAAGTTTTAGGACACTCTGACAGAGGAATTTTTTACCTGGGAAGGTGAAAAATATATACTTTTTGGAGAGGAGAATGGGGCCCAATTTCGGCCCCAAAATGGCCTGAAAAAAACCACTGAATATGTGTTGTATATTTCTCTGTTTTTAATGGTAAGTAAGCCATATTGTAAAACTATACAAAATGCAAGAGAATAAAATCACTTTCTAAATTTGAATTACACCAACACGAAATAAATCTATTGCTCATAGGTACATTGACTTGATTACCTAAGCTATTCACATTCATTATTGGGTGTTGTAAATTATATCATATAATACACGTTCCAAATACCTGCTCTATTTTGAACATAACAAGAGTCCAAAATATGTATACAAGATCTCAAGTTATCCTAAATGAGCTATATTTCTTAACCTTACCATATCCATGGAAACAGTAAACAAGAAATGTAATGTGGAAACAACAGACAAAAACTACAAAGGGAAATAATCCATAATAAAGACAGATAGAGTTGTACTTACTTTCTAATTCTGTTCATCACATGGTATGTTATCATTGTATGAAGTTTCATAAAGATCTGACGATAAGGCAGAAAAGAATGGAAAAGAAAAACTTTAACGCAATTGTTAAATGACACCAGATACCTGAAAACCCACCCACCCAACCGCGTTTCGCAAACTATTAGCCAAATTATTTTCATTGAAAATCCAGCTAAAAATATGAAATCAATCATTAACTTACTGTGGCAGTAATAACTCCAATGACTGCATGGGTTGTAATGTAGACCAATGTTTTAAAATGGCATATATTTCTGGTAGACACGCCCAGTCCCAGCCAGGTGCTGCCTGTAGTATCCATGGTAACAAACCAGGATATTCATGTAAATAATAACGAAATGTCCATAATATTTCTAGTTGATCAGCTGTACATCTGTAATCAAAATAACCTTACAGTGGCGCTTTTCACTAAAAGTCTTACGATTAAAATCATCTTAAGTCAAAAGCAAAAAATATTAATGATAATATGGTCATTTTTTGGCCAATCAATTCCAAATGTCTTACGATTAAAATCATCGTAAGTCAAAAGCAAAAAATATTAATGATAATATGGTCATTTTTTGGCCAATCAATTCCAAATATTCTTGAATTACACCATGTATGTAGAATATTGTATACCTTCTGAATATATACTTTTGTCTATTGTCCTTACCTAGAGCTGCAAAATGTATGAAATTGACTTACAATAACTTTTTTCATAAGAATTTTTTGAAAAGGTTCACTGTTTATTACTGTTTTTACTTATTTATTTTATCTTGACTATGTTCTTACAACTTAGATTAATCACTTTTGATTCCACTTTCTGATCCCCAAGTACTGAGCTTAGGTTTAGGATGGAATTTGAACCAATGCATTATTGGCTATCCAATTGATGAATACCAGCCAAGGTGTAACCACACAGCACCAACCACTCTATATTTATTTGAGATTGATTAAATTATGTGTGCCAAGAATCACTTTCATGATTTTTGTGGTAGGTACCCGGCAAAAAATGTGCAAAAAATTGAATCAATGTTAACATTAAAATTAACTTCTACTGACACTGGAACTATTATGTAAATAAGCCCAAGGGGGTACAACAACATGTATTAAGTACCAGGGCTTTTTCAGCCTATCTCACGGGGCCGAATATGGGCCCCGTTCCCAATGCCAAATAAGTACCATTTTTCCCAATTTCAAGTAAGAAATTCCCAAATTTGTTAAATAATTACCTTTGAACAGGATGTCTTTTGCCTTTACAAAAGAAACCACGAGATTTCATGCAAAAAATAATAAATAATATAGAATTTGCATTGAATGCCTCACTGAACTGTAAGAACAAACTCTTGATAAGCACTGCAATACTTTCAGAGACACCATAGCAAAGCATATAAAGGTTAAATGCAGAAAACTTAATGATGAAATTTTCCAGTTGGATTGATTTGTCGATATTTCACTTCCAAATTGGACTATTTATGGCGTTAAAATTCCCAATTTGGGCAGGGGCCTTTTTCCCAAACCCCCCTGAAAAAGCCCTGAGTACACAAGTAACTATTGGCCCCTAGGGATCATCAATATTTATATAAAGTACAGGAAGAATAACATACGATGTAACACAATCTTTTTTCATGACTTCTTTGATTTTATCTTTTACCTCAGGAGCCAAATCAACCATTGATGCCTTTTTCCTGTAAAACAAATCAAGATACAAACTATTATTTAGTTAGGGCCAATTGTGACACAGTTTACAAAATGTTATTAATCCCCCCCCCCCCCCGTTCATACTTTGAAAGCAAAATTCCGTTTTTACATAAGGAAGAAACAAGTAAATCTGTGAGCTAATGCTCACTAGTGATACCCCCGCTGTGAGAAATATGACTACAAACAGGAAGTAGATGAGCAAGGAGCATGAAATCGCTTTACACCACATGGGACTGTGGGATGAAGCAATATGCAAAGTATTAGGCTGCTGCATGTTATAGTTGCTGAGAAAACTGCGACGGAAATTTTGTAACGGACGGACGGACAAGGGTAAAACAGTATACCCCCCTCTTCTTCGAAACGGGGGTATAAACATGCATTTCTCTTAATAGGAGATTAAGGGCTTATTCCCTAAGGAAATCCCTTTGTAAAGGTTTTTGAAAGTGTTTTTTGTAGCATAGAAGTTCTACCGAACGGTTTTGCTTCAAAATAGCAATTGCAAAATGGCAACTCTCTCAAACAAAACTTCAGAATTGAATCAAATGAAAAATACTAATCAATCATCACCATGCATTTCAATTTCAACTGACCAGACAGAATCTATTCATTAAATATAGAAATTAGTCAGTATTCCTGAAAAAAACCATTCACAATTGGGGCAGTGATTTTGAATAGCAGAGGTGTTCCAAATGTTTTTGGCAAGCAAGAAAAAAAACTTGCAACATATTGCTAGCTAGTAATTCAGTTTCCTACATTGCAGCAGACTGTTTCATAGGATATTGCTACATCTACATAGTGATATGAAGCACTATCCTCGATATATAGGCTTCTAGTCTGATATGGGTTCACAAGATGAAATAAAAACAATCTTATATCAAACATTTAGAAATGTTCTATTTCTTTCATGCTTTTGTTTGTGTTATGAGTTTTCATTTTTCAAGAAATATATCATAACAAGAGGGTCCTGACAACTCTGGACCTCTCATCTGAAAACTAGATCAGGTAAGCTAACAAGAGCAGTTCACAGACGGTGTGTTTGACTATTTACAACCGCAACAACCTGTCAAATTTCCTGCTAGAGTTATGCAACTTGGTATCTGACCTCCAGTAGTAAACCTGTAGACATGTGTGAAGTTTAAAGTGAATCTCTTCTGTAGTTTCAAAGATATAAAAAAGTTGAACCAGAAAACTTAATCAAGAAATGTTACGCCAACGCCACCACCACTACACAACTGAGTAGGATAGCCCCACTATTCTTTGAATAGTTGAGTTAAAAATGAATATAAAAACAGTAAAATCTTACCATGATGATAAATTCAATGCTTCAGAAAACACAATCATCTTACCAAAATCTGGTAAATTAAACTGAAATATACAAAAATTATCTAAGTAAATAATCACAACAAAATACTCAAAGCATAAAATCAAAGAATTGAAAGACAGAAAGACTTTCCTGCACAATGAAACCTTACAAATCTATACTAATGATTACTTCTTACAAAAATTTGGGCCAAGTGTTTATTCTACCCTGTATTACAAGCAAATATAATAAAGATTTTATTTTCTTCTTCTTGCCTTACAAAATGTTGAAGTACAATTTTCCACTGCACACTTTGCATACAAATTATGTAGGTTCATTAGTGTAGTTTAATATGATAATTATGGTACAAAACTGTAAAACAACTTAAACTTCAAGATATACAATGAACGACCGCAGTATCATTACATTAAACAGATACAGACACTATCAATATATATGTATTAATCATCTTATTGCTCTTACACCACAAACTTTTCAACATGGAATTTAAACCTTTGATGTGCTTAGTGTATTAACTGCTTACTGCTTAGTGTATTCCCGAGATTTGACTACCCCCCTCCTACATGCTTATCAATATAAGTAAACACTTGTCACTAATCAGTGAAACAATGACTGACAGAACTACTTTTATGGCCTAGATATTGACTGTGTAGTAAATAAGAGACACATGTATCACTCCGCAGGATAAACTGGTCAGGCATTTTTGTCAATAGTTTTCGATTTGTGGTATAACTTATGCCTTTCTAACTGCGGTTTAGAATTGAACAGATGTTTAAAGTCAAATGTGCTACACGTACAAGATTAGCATCTTAGCTATCATATGCAGGTGGGTTAAAATTGAACCAACATTTTAAGTCAAACAAACTGCATGAGTGTTAAGCAATCTTAGCTCAGTATAGAAGTAGGTTGTATTACCTGTAACAAGGCTGAATCATGTTGTAATGTTGAACAAAATGGTGTCACAGGATCTGCTGCACAATTCATTTGTAACGGTACAAGTTGACTTCCTTGTGATAAATATCTAAAATATAAATATGAGAAACTTAATGTTATCATGTGCATATATCATCTATGTACTGTTTTTTTTCTATTGTACCTCTATTCACATGTATCATGTGCTTAGTGGAAATAAACTAAACTACATTACCAACCAAGTTAAATTAGGTATATATATATGAGCCAGGCTCTGTGAAAACCGGGCTTAATGACATCGATTATGACGTCGCGAAACGACGTCATAAAGTACACACATTTATAGAAACCGAAAGTTGTTTGACGTTGTGTGATTATTGCATTGTTTATACACCGACTAGGCTCTCTTTCATTAATTAAAAAGAATTTAAATTATGTTATTTTAGTATGACTGACTATAAGTATCAATGTTTCAAAAAATTATTACTAAATAGCGTAAAAAATAAGGATAATTGACAGTATTGAGTTGTGTTTTCCATCCGACTTTCGTCAACGTGCCGAGCCATTTTGTGGTGTAGATTCTTTTAAAAGGTGACTTGTCTGTTATTTTCCATATCAAATATTCTGTATTATTTGTGCTTAAAGAATCGGATTGCTGAGTAGATAAACTATATTTTTTAGAGAATTACAGGCATAATTTCGGCATCATAGGTTTAAAAAGTAGACGGATAATAGCTTCTTCACGCGTTGCCATCAAATTGTTTACTGGTTACTACGCGTACACGTTCACACCTGTGAACACAGTACACGCTATAATCTTATGTGCGGACTCGTACAACTCATTTTGAATTTGATTCAGTGCATTTACAAATGTAATTTTGATCGGGAAAATTGGCCACACAAAATTAGAAAGAAGTCTTCCCCTATTCTGAACTGAAATGTCCTTGAGATTTTTTAACATTAAATTTCCAGCCTATATTGAGTTAGATATTTTATAAAATCACTTAAGCAAAGACAAAAATGTATACACCGTGACGACTTTGCTTAATAATCATAATTAAAATATGGTAATTTGTTATTAAATTAATGTTCAACAGTCTGTTGGCCTCCTTCAGCAGTTCCAGCCGTGACGTGTGTCAGGTTTGATCCTGCTAGATATTTGTTATTTTTTCATTATTAGACTAAAAAAGCTGGACTTAAATTTTAAGCTACAGTCCCATAAACATAAAAATAGCCGTGAGGGCACCGTACGAGCACCGTACGGGCACTGTACGGACACCGTACGGACACGTGCGATCAAGCTCCGCAAGGACCCGTACGATACCCGTACGGACTGTTACGTTTTTATAAGTGTTCGTAAGATTAGCCCATGATATACATATCAGTTTCAAAGTAAAATCGAGAACAAAATCGTGGCCGAGTATGGATTAAACTTGCATATCTTCAAGCTATGGTTCCGTGCGGATGTGTTGTTTATTGCCATGTGCGTATCGTCACCAAAATACGCAAGGCTTCCCACGATCTACGACTGTTTGCACGTACCGGACCGCAACAAGCCACGATTTTATGGCACTGAGGCATAACATCATTCATAAAATATCATAATTTTACCAAATTGTACCACTTTCTAATTACCACATATATCTGTTCGATCTTGGAAATCTATTACAAATACCGAGCAAAATAACACTTGTGACTCAATATAAACCGGTTGCAAATAAGACTGCCTGTATGTTTTCCAAAGGCGTAACATCTTAATATTTTTAAATGAGTATTAGAAAAATAATGTTACCATCTACCCATATATATCGTGGTTAATAAACACTAAACTGGTATAAGACAAAGATTTGTTTCTTTCTTAAGTACCATTATAACCAACTACGAGTTCATTAGTACGCATCATTTTCGTCATACAAAACTGTAAATACTTTCAATGTCGTTAAGAATAATTACAACAGTTTATTGAAAACAAAATGGTAGCAATATTTAGTCATGTGAGAGTACATTTTGTACTAGTGATGTTTTATCTTACTTCGTGTTAAACCTGATCTATACATGACTCATGAGTAGGCATAGGCCTTAGAAGTAAATGGCGTTTTGTGTCTGTTGTTTACTGTTTATCACATTAGTGTGTATCAAAGCGTTGGCATGCAATCTGATTTTTTTGTCATAGAGCATGCAAATTACACACAAGTCATCGTTGGACCACTGTAATAACGTCAAACTTTAATGTAAGTTGAAATAACCGCTTCTGTGATTTAGAGCCGCATTTCCATATCTATGCTCCGTTTCCTCACTTGTACAAAAACTACAAGTATTAATTAGCATTTCCAAAAATGCTTGAAATCGACGTTAGCCGTGTAACACATCTTCTCCTTTGAGTTAATGGATTTAAGTAATTCGTGTCAACGCTTTAAGCCGTGCAAAGTCTATTCAGAGAATATCGGGATTTGCGTGACCCGTTAACGATATGTAAAACATTAAGACCTTTTTTATTCATTGTACGGAACCTTCTGACTGATAAAGATACATCGAATAAACAGGTGCTGTCCAGGACTTGCTCCGACTACGCACGTAAAATCGCATTATTATGGTAGACTCTAGTATTTTTCCTGTCTATTTGGCATATAGTAAATACATTCAATTTTTTAGTTTAAACCGAAATATTCAGGCGAACGATTATCGATATGAATCAGTAGGGCGTTCGCAATGGTGAACGTTAAGTTTGGTACAGCGAAAAATAATGAGGGGCGAGACTTAAACCTGTCTCAGTGGATACTGGTTACGCCTCTCGGCTGATTGGATATAGATAATCTTCTCCCGTATAAATAAATTCGCCCGTTAGAAGGGAATTTTCAACAAATAGTAGTTTAAAAAAGAAAACAAACATGTTGCAGCTAGTTTTGCATTTTCTGTGTCTTAAATTACAACCTACTTGAAACTGGTACTCATTCCTACTTTGATTATTGTATTTTCTGGTAATACAAACAGGTAACCCGACAAAACATGGCGTCCAGACGAGTCAATTCACGCACCCCTAATTTGACAATTTGCCGTCCATTTTATATCATGTCATCTCAAATGCATCTATTTGATTGGCTTAAGGCAACCGGTGTCAACTACAAAATGCTCAAATCTTGTGTATATCGACGTTTCTGGAAACGTCGATATTAACTGCTCGTGCATTTCTTCGGCCAATTGAACTATCAAAGGATCGCCGACTATCATTTACAAACTTCAATATTCCTCATTTCTTTGATAATATTGGCTTCCGAAAGTATTGTAGTGTCGGCATTCTGTGATCTTTCAAAGCAAAGGTTAGCAAGTTCCGTATTACGAAATTTTCTCATTTTAGTTGTACTAGATATTTTAAAAATCTTTTACTTTGATTCTGGACTTAATGTGTTTTAATGTTATAACATGATTACACTTCGCGTGTAAACTACGACTATGTCGACATAAAAATATGTTCAGAGAATATTGTATTGATCGTTGTCATTAAACGCAGTTCACATATTTGATATAAGTTTAACATTATTAAACTCATAATTATAATTTTTTCAAAAATATTTACAGACGTATACATTGCGTAGGGTCTTTTTTGACGATTAAAATTGCTTTTATACAAATTGGTTCACACGCATGTATAACAAAATAAAAAAAAATATCTAATTTATTTAGCTCTACTCTTTATTATAAGCATATCATGACGTTGACATGTGCAACTCTTCTCGTGGATAACAACGCGTCAGACGTCATTTTGGATAAATCGCAACGTCGTTGTTGCAAGAAACATCATTTTATGCGTGACATTCATTTAGCTGTAAAATCGTTAATATTGGTCAGATTTTGAAAAGGTTTTCAGTTTCATGCATCGGAGATGTTGTACTTTCCGAAAATGTAAAAAAGTAAAAATCAAAAATTTTGTCATTAAGCCCGGTTTTCACAGAGCCTGGCCCATATATAATGAATAGCAGTGTAATGGTTAACCAATATGCCTGTCAATATTGCAATAGGAGTTATGACAATTTTTACTGGTTCATTTTTCCTTGAACTGGTTTTAGTAGTTATGTTCCATACTTATTGTTTTTAAATCAGAATCCAAAATTTAAAGGTTTATATAAATCTTAAGGTATGTTGAAAACTTGAAATAATATTTTTATATTGCCAAAACATGCTTTCTAACATCTAGTCCATTATACACAAATCATTCAACATTTGTTAAGAGATCATTTTAGCCATTTCCACACGGCTAAAATCACATCAAAAACATACCTCATTGTTTTATAGAGTATAAAAATTTATCCTACTTGTTTGTTGAATTGGGCAACCTAATTTTACAATTAATGTCAAACTCCGTTGACATAAAATTAATTTGTACAAGTTACATTGTAAATGATTTTAAAAAACATCTTTGTGTTGTCTAATCAACTTACCCTCTTCGATTAAATAGTTGTATTGTTACCCCACCCAGTGCTGTTGTCTCTTTCTGTGACTCACCAGCATTAGAAGAAGAACCAGTCTGTGAATTCTTGATTCCAATAAGAGTGATACACAGTCTAGATTCTCTAGGTAACAAACATAGTTGTAGATCAAATGTTAACCTGAAACAAATTTGAAGATCAAATGTTAACCTGAAACAAATTTGAAGATCAAATGTTAACCTGAAACAAATTTGAAGATCAAATGTTAACCTAAAACAAATTTGATGATAAAATGTTAACCTGAAACAAATTTGAAGATCAAATGTTAAACTTAAAAATAATTTTAAAATCACATTTTAACCTAAAACAAATTTGAAGACCCGATGTTAATGGTTAATCTAAAATCAAATTTAAAGATCATATGTTAACCTAAAAACAATTTGAAGATCACATTTTAACCTAAAACAAATTTGAAGACCAAATGTTAATGGTTAATCTAAAATCAAATTTAAAGATCAAATGTTAACCTAAAAACAATATAAGGAAATAAAATGTTGATTTAGAAATAATACAAAAATAAAATGTCAACCATAAAATTTATTTTAAAAAACTGAGACTAAAATTATATGAAATAAATTGTTAACATGAAAAACAAATACATTAATTAGTAGGATAATAACAGTACTTTATTTGATTTTAGATTTCTTTTATTATCTGGACACATCAATGTTTGTCAAACCAAAATATACTTCATACTCTATCCAAAATGGAATTCAACTATTAAATGTACAATCAATGTGGGTGTTTTCGTTTTCATTAAATTATGTTCTATATTTATGGCTGCATTGACAAATCTAATACTGTTTGTAATTACAAAACACATTTTGCCATGCAAGGCACGAACATAATTTGAATGTTCATATATAAGATGTAAATATGAACTCTTTTTGGATGCTGGTACATCGTTCTATTATCAGTAGTACTCTTAACTATATCTGTGAGTTTACACTTTGTATTTTACAATTATTGTGTGTCTTTTATATGTTATAGGTTAGCAATAAGAACGGCAGGAGATTTTTTAACTTGGCGTGTCAATCAAACAAAAGACAAATTTTACTTTCAAAACCAGAAAGAAATGAATATATTAAGAAATATTCTATAATAATCTACATAATAGAACAAATGAGTAATATTAACACTTTTATCTACTGAGCCACACATACTCAACAATTATTTTGTTTTCATAAGAAAAAAATTCTTTGAAACAGCACCACAATAACACTGACTTATGTGTTCCTCCTTAAACGGACCAGCCCAAAATTTAAAGTAGCCTGGTACAACCAATTTTCGATCAGCTAACAGTTAATTGCCGTGAAAGGCATACGTAAGGGACGAACAGCGTCTGTAAACGCTGAAATACTGTTCAACAACTATTTAGCACTAAAAATATGCAAAAAACACAACTTTACCTTATGTCATGTTTTAAATATCCGTTTTCTACGTAACTGACCTAATTTTACTAAACCGGAAGTTGCGCAACCTATTTTCGCTCAGATGCTGTTAAAGTATAGTGCGCGTCATAGATAGTGTGACAAGATGTCATAAACCATTATCATAGATATTAAACACAATATTTAACTGTCACTAACGAATACTTTTCAAAACCTATTTACAGTGTATCTTAATGATAGTTTTTAAAATTTACATGTGGAGGAAACACAGTTGGGGCACAGGAATGTGTCTTCTCTTCTAATGACCCTTACTGTTCTCAAAAATCGTTATAGTATCCGTTTTGTCATGATAATATAGGGTCTTTATGACCCGCTAGTAGGTACATGATTTTCAAAAATATCAAAGAGTAAAACATTTGGTAAACAAGCAAATTCGTTGAATTAATATCCCCCGCCGAGTACTTGTTTTTACTAACACAACAACTGGAGACATAAGGCTTTATTAATAAATATAAAAATCCATAAAACCATAATAGGGAACATACATAACTCCATGTTAATAAAAATTATCAGGACATGCCAATGAGATGCAAATTTCTTTTCTGTATTGTTGGTTTCCATAAAATCTTGTTGAAATCAATCCAGCTGTTGCAAAGAAATAGCAATATTTCTCTATATGAACACTGCACAATTAATCAAGGGCAATAACTCTGAGCTGAAAGGTCTGACCAGAACAAGGCGACAATATGCGCGTCTCCTCTAGATATTGATGATTCCCATAAAGTTTCGTTGAATTCCAGCCATTAGTTGCAGAGAAATAGCGCAGAAATTTTTTTTCCTCTATTACGCATACTGCATAACTAATCAAGGGCCATAACTCTGAGTTAAAGGGTCTGACCCGAACAAGCTGATGATATGCGCATCTCCTCTTGGTATTTAAGGTTCACATAAAGTTTCGTTGAATTCCAGCCAGAAGTTGCAGAGAAGTAGTGCGGAAACAACTTTTACACTAAATGCATACTACATAACTAATTAAGGGCCATAACTCTGAGTTAAAGGGTCTGACCGGAACAAGCTGACAATATGCACATCTCCTCTTGGTATTGAAAATTCCCATAAAGTTTCGTTGAATTCCAGCCATTAGTTGCAGAGAAATAGAGCAGAAACGACTTTTACTCTATATGCATACTACATAACTAATCAAGGGCCATAACTTTGAGTTTAAGGGTCTGACCCGAAAAAAGCTGACGATATGCGCTACTCCTCTTGATATTGATGATTCCCATAAAGTTTCGTTGAATTCCAGCCATTAGTTGCAGAGAACTACTCCGGAAACGACTTTTACTCTATATGCATACTACATAACTAATCAAGGGCCATAACTCTGAGTTAAAGGGTCTGATCCAAAAAAAGCTGACCACATGCGCATCTCCTCTTGATATTGATGATTCCCATAAAGTTTCGTTGAATTCCAGCCAATAATTGCAGAGAACTACTCCGTAAACGACTTTTACTCTATATGCATACTACATAACTAATCAAGGGCCATAACTCTAAGTTAAAGGGTCTGATCCGAAAAAAGCTGACCACATGCGCATCTCCTCTTGATATTGATGATTCCCATAAAGTTTCGTTGAATTCCAGCCAGTAGTTGCAGAGAACTACTCCGGAAACGACTTTTACTCTATATGCATACTACATAACTAATCAAGGGCCATAACTCCGAGTTAAAGGGTCTGATCCAAAAAAAGCTGACCACATGCGCATCTCCTCTTGATATTGATGATTCCCATTAAGTTTTGTTGAATTCCAGCCAGTAGTTGCAGAGAACTACTCCGGAAACGACTTTTACTCTATATGCATACTACATAACTAATCAAGGGCCATAACTCTGAGTTAAAGGGTCTGATCCAAAAAAAGCTGACCACATGCGCATCTCCTCTTGATATTGATGATTCCCATAAAGTTTCGTTGAATTCCAGCCATTAGTTGCAGAGAACTACTCCGGAAACGAAATTCGGACGGACGGACGGACAACGCCAAAACTATATCCCCCTCCCGATTTCATCGGCGGGGGATAATAATATATATAAACTACAACTCCAAATATTTGAAAAAATAAGAAAAGTTCGTCAAGAGCCATATGTCACAAATTCTCAACTTTTCCGTGAAGTATACTTTTCCAAATATGGAAAAGTAGGTGGAGCCATATGAAATGATGTTGTCTGTCAGACGACACGCTTCAAACAAAGAGAAAATGTTGGATGTAATATTTAAAACACATATTTACGATGTAAAATTTTGGGAATAGTGAAAACAACTAAAAATTTGGTGTAAGTAAGTTTTGTTCGTTTGTTTTTACCAATTGTATCCCCAATTTTCTTTAAAAAAGGTTGAATGATATACCTATGGCGTGTGTAAACAAAACATGTGCGTGACGAAGCGGAAAGGGCGAGTTTAGCCAGCATAACTAAAATTTTCCAGAGCCGATCGAATATTGGTTGTGATTGAAAATAGGTTGTGTCGGGATACAATAAAACACCATGTTTACAAAATTGATTGATAAGTACTGATTTGTTAGAAAACTGTATAATATACCATACCATTCATCCCATACAATATGTGGTACAAGACCAGATGTGTTTGTAGAAGCACATGTTGATGTTGACATCGGTACTAGCTTTCTTTTACCATGATATAATTCACATTCTACTTTAAATTCATCATATCTGCAAGTAGTACAGTAATAAACAATTTATGATAATTATGGGATAACTTTACTGGAGCTTTATGTGTAGGACCAGAGGTAGGACACACACTTAGAGGTCCAGAGGTTCTGGTTCAAATCCTACATAGAGCACTACTAATTTCCTTCAGCAAGAAATTTGAAGTTGTTAAACACCATCCAGATATAAATGGGAAGTGAGAGATCACCTGCCTGAAGTTGATTTCAATGGTCAGGGGATATCGCACAAAATTGTGAAGACTGCTTAACCTGTATTTGGAAGCAATAGGTACTGTGAGGGATCACCTACCTGAATGCGAGTTCAATGATCAGGGGTTGTTGTACAAAATTGTATTGTCAGCTAAACATGTATATGGAAGCAGACTGCAAAACTCACTTTAACTTTTTTTCTCATTTTTTCAGGGGGGGGGGAATTATGCCATAGAAACAAATTGTATAGATTATATCATGGTGGTCAGTCAACCTACTCATTGTTCCTAGAAAAGCAAAATCTCTGGATTTAGGTGTTACCCATCTACTAGGCACATACTTTTGTCAGTGACTTACAACTGTCCCACATAATTAAGAATCATTGGTGAAGGGAGAATGGCCGTAGAAATAATTTCATGACCAAGCATCACAAAATTATGCATCGCCCAGGAATCAAACCCACAACTCTTTGATCAAGCACTTGTGTGCTACCAACTGAGCTAGCTGAGCAGCTATTAACTTCTTTTTACTTTAGAGCTACTACATGTACCATGTAGTACATACAATAAATTGAACATTAGAATGTACTTACCTATTGCCCCAGTCTGGAGGTATTCTATGTACTGAACAAATCTGTACTATAACGTTTTCTGATGTACTTACCTATTACCCCAGTCTGGAGGTATTCTATGTACTGAATAAATCTGTACAATAAAGTTTTCTGATGTACTTACCTATTACCCCAGTCTGGAGGTATTCTATGTACTGAATAAATCTGTACAATAAAGTTTTCTGATGTACTTACCTATTACCCCAGTAATGAGGTATTCTATGTACTGAACAAATCTGTACAATAAAGTTTTCTGATGTACTTACCTATTGCACCAGTCTGGAGGTATTCTATGTACTGAATAAATCTGTACAATAAAGTTTTCTGATGTACTTACCTATTACCCCAGTCTGGAGGTATTCTATGTACTGAATAAATCTGTACAATAAAGTTTTCTGATGTACTTACCTATTACCCCAGTCAGGAGGTATTCTATGTACTGAATAAATCTGTACTATAACGTTTTCTGATGTACTTACCTATTGCACCAGTCTGGAGGTATTCTATGTACTGAATAAATCTGTACAATAAAGTTTTCTGATGTACTTACCTATTACCCCAGTCATGAGGTATTCTATGTACTGAACAAATCTGTACAATAAAGTTTTCTGATGTACTTACCTATTGCACCAGTCTGGAGGTATTCTATGTACTGAATAAATCTGTACAATAAAGTTTTCTGATGTACTTACCTATTACCCCAGTCATGAGGTATTCTATGTACTGAACAAATCTGTACAATAAAGTTTTCTGATGTACTTACCTATTGCACCAGTCTGGAGGTATTATATGTACTGAATAAATCTGTACAATAAAGTTTTCTGATGTACTTACCTATTTCCCCAGTCTGGAGGTATTCTATGTACTGAACAAATCTGTACAATAACGTTTTCTGATGTACTTACCTATTACCCCAGTCAGGAGGTATTCTATGTACTGAATAAATCTGTACTATAACGTTTTCTGATGTACTTACCTATTGCACCAGTCTGGAGGTATTCTATGTACTGAATAAATCTGTACAATAAAGTTTTCTGATGTACTTACCTATTACCCCAGTCATGATGTATTCTATGTACTGAACAAATCTGTACAATAAAGTTTTCTGATGTACTTACCTATTGCACCAGTCTGGAGGTATTCTATGTACTGAATAAATCTGTACAATAAAGTTTTCTGATGTACTTACCTATTACCCCAGTCTGGAGGTATTCTATGTACTGAATAAATCTGTACAATAAAGTTTTCTGATGTACTTACCTATTACCCCAGTCTGGAGGTATTCTATGTACTGAACAAATCTGTACAATAAAGTTTTCTGATGTACTTACCTATTGCACCAGTCTGGAGGTATTCTATGTACTGAACAAATCTGTACTATAAAGTTTTCTGATGTACTTACCTATTACCCCAGTCTGGAGGTATTCTATGTACTGAATAAATCTGTACTATAAAGTTTTCTGATGTACTTACCTATTACCCAGTCAGGAGGTATTCTATGTACTGAATAAATCTGTACTATAAAGTTTTCTGATGTACTTACCTATTACCCCAGTCTGGAGGTATTTTATGTACTGAATAAATCTGTACAATAAAGTTTTCTGATGTACTTACCTATTACCCCAGTCATGAGGTATTCAATGTACTGAATAAATCTGTACAATAAAGTTTTCTGATGTACTTACCTATTACCCCAGTCATGAGGTATTCTATGTACTGAATAAATCTGTACTATAACGTTTTCTGATGTACTTACCTATTACCCCAGTCATGAGGTATTCTATGTACTGAATAAATCTGTACAATAAAGTTTTCTGATATACTTACCTATTACCCCAGTCATGAGGTATTCTATGTACTGAATAAATCTGTACTATAACGTTTTCTGATGTACTTACCTATTACCCCAGTCATGAGGTATTCTATGTACTGAACAAATCTGTACAATAAAGTTTTCTGATGTACTTACCTATTGCACCAGTCTGGAGGTATTCTATGTACTGAATAAATCTGTACAATAAAGTTTTCTGATGTACTTACCTATTACCCCAGTCTGGAGGTATTCTATGTACTGAATAAATCTGTACAATAAAGTTTTCTGATGTACTTACCTATTACCCCAGTCTGGAGGTATTCTATGTACTGAATAAATCTGTACAATAAAGTTTTCTGATGTACTTACCTATTACCCCAGTCTGGAGGTATTCTATGTACTGAATAAATCTGTACTATAAAGTTTTCTGATGTACTTACCTATTGCCCCAGTCATGAGGTATTCTATGTACTGAATAAATCTGTACAATAAAGTTTTCTGATGTACTTACCTATTACCCCAGTCTGGAGGTATTCTATGTACTGAATAAATCTGTACAATAAAGTTTTCTGATGTACTTACCTATTACCCCAGTCAGGAGGTATTCTATGTACTGAACAAATCTGTACAATAAAGTTTTCTGATGTACTTACCTATTACCCCAGTCTGGAGGTATTCTATGTACTGAATAAATCTGTACAATAAAGTTTTCTGATGTACTTACCTATTACCCCAGTCAGGAGGTATTCTATGTACTGAACAAATCTGTACAATAAAGTTTTCTGATGTACTTACCTATTACCCCAGTCTGGAGGTATTCTATGTACTGAACAAATCTGTACAATAAAGTTTTCTGATGTACTTACCTATTACCCCAGTCATGAGGTATTCTATGTACTGAACAAATCTGTACTATAACGTTTTCTGATGTACTTACCTATTACCCCAGTCATGAGGTATTCTATGTACTGAATAAATCTGTACTATAACGTTTTCTGATGTACTTACCTATTACCCCAGTCATGAGGTATTCTATGTACTGAATAAATCTGTACTATAACGTTTTCTGATGTACTTACCTATTACCCCAGTCATGAGGTATTCTATGTACTGAATAAATCTGTACTATAACGTTTTCTGATGTACTTACCTATTACCCCAGTCATGAGGTATTCTATGTACTGAATAAATCTGTACTATAACGTTTTCTGATGTACTTACCTATTACCCCAGTCATGAGGTATTCTATGTACTGAACAAATCTGTACAATAAAGTTTTCTGATGATCCTGTCACATCTTGTGGGTCTAAAATAATACAAATAGAGTCATTAATATCAAAAATAATTTACTAGTCATAACCATTATCAATTTTCTTTTTGGATATATTCTAACATACAAGTCAAGTCACTCACATGTGAGGACTCACCAAATTTAACAATTTTGAATTTCTGCAGCTAATTTTAAAATTTGGCAACAAAAAACAGCCCAGATCATTTATCTTTGACATATTAAGTTAAGAAGTTGTAATACTAATTATATTGAATAATAATTGATGTCTGTATACTCTCTTTTAGTAATACTCGCAATTAGAGCTAAGTGAGACTTTGTTATAATAATAAACTCTTGATAACCTGCTTCTATGAAAACATTACATATAATAGTTAAGCATTGGTTAATAATGAAAACTTTCTGAGTCAGATTTTTATCGTGGAATATATATAGGACGGTTTTCTCTAAGATGCATTGTCTTTGCCAAAGTGTTATGCCAAAAAATCAATTTAGCAAACTGATTTCACATTGTTGAATAAAAAAACACACCCTTTATTCTTTACAGTGAATAAATCCTTTCCGTTTTAATAGTTTTCAAACTGTTAAGTGCAAATGTGTAGAAAAAGAATCTCCTTATCATTTTAGCGAAGTTTTTTTTTCAACCAATACTCTAACATTTTAACAGTATGGCATAGGATTTTAAATACCACACAAATAGAATCAGTCTCCAAAAAAAGGTGAAGGTCAAATAGAGTTTGTCAACATGGGTAAAATACTACCAATAAATAATGCATTATTAAACCTATATTCGCTGCAATAGATCAGATGTAAAAGAATAAACTGATAACAATTTTTTGAAAAGATAAGCTTTCATTTTGTTACAAAGATATTTTGTTTGGTAAGTACCGCAGAAATAGAAGCAAACCTGGTACAAGTAAATATTGTAGGAGGAAGACTAGTTTTGCACAGTGCCATCTATGTACAGGTCGTCCACGTAAACATTGCGTATATAAACATAGCCGGTTTCATTACACACCAATATTTAGGGGTGAATTACTTTTAAAATTTTATAGTTAAATTTGTTAACACTTATTTTATAAACATATCTTTATATAAAATTTACAATGTGCATACACACTATTTAACAAATGTTACATTTACAAATGGCTTGTTTAAATCAGTAAAATAATGTTCATGCATTAGCTTATTCACTTATTAAGTGGGCAAGTCGATCAGTAGTACGATCAGTAGACGGGCTGAACAATCACAATATAGCCCAAATATTATTGAATTGTTTTGTTCGTTTTTGTTGGGTTTTATGCTGTTGCAACACATGGTATAGGTCATAAAACAGCAATCAGTCAATCTACTCACTGTTCCTGGAAAGGCTAGATCTCTGGATTTAGCTGTTAACCAACTACTTAGCACATATTTTCGTCAGTGACTGACAACTGCCTTACATAATTATGAATCATTTGTAGGAGGGAGAATATTATAAAAGTAAAGATTTAATCAAGAATATTTACGAAGACTACACAGAGTTTCAAAAATGTAACCAGTTAACAAACTATATCACAGACAATATAAAATGGCATTAAAGAGTGACCATCAGCATGCAACTACTGACAACGAACATTTAGTGCTTTAATATTTTATGACTCAAGCAAGGAGAAATACGCTAATGACAAAATAGGTGAAGCATTCAATTATTTAAACCCTAAAAATACAGATCTTTCCAGGCGAACATAGAAGATCATGCTAATATGACAGGTAGAAAAGTGACCAGTTTCCTAAACGTATCGCTAGCTGGCGCTTTGTCCCCTGGTACTCTTGATTTGACATCACTTACTTATTAATTTTGGTGTAAAAAGGGTACCACAGCACAAAGTGCTTGATAGAGATTTCCTTAGAAAACTGAACAATGGTCAAACTATAGACATAATCTAAAGCCTACCTCCAGAAAAAGAATGACCTATACTTTAAGCACAAAATACATAACCATTGGCCATTTCCCTAATTATAAGACTAGCTAACACTTCATCCTTGGTACCCTCGATTTGATATCACATACTACATGTAATTCCTTTTGATTTAAGAAGGGTACCAGAGGACAAAATGTCACTTAGTGATATCCTTAGGAAACTGACCACATGCTTCTTAATTCAACTTGACATTCAAAGTTCAAGTCATTTATTCCAGGAATTCTATCTTAGAAAGACAACTTTCATTCAATAAAAACAACATGCCATTACAGAAGGATTTACAGAAGACTTAAAGAAAGGAAGCTATGATGAACTATTTCATACATCAAAGTTGAGACAATCTTACATCCACAATATTTACATAAAGATAACAATCTAGAGCACTACAGTAAAACTATACTCAATATTTACATCTATATATTTTTCCATCATAAAATTTATCTGAAATAAATCATGTAGTCTAATTCAATATCGAACTGACAGGAGCAACTGGTTAAAGCCACAATTGTATATGAAGATAGTTTCATTTACAGCTGACATGAAAACAGTCTTAAAAACTTAAAGCTATCAAAAAATAACAAGCATTACATGGGTAGATCCAGGGGGGGGGGTCAGGGGGTTCGGACCCCACCTAGAATTTGGAAAATGTACCTGTCCATTAGTGTATTTTTGCCTGTAAGTCATTTTTAAGTAGCATGAAGCAAATTTCTCGGAGCTTAACAAAGATTTGATGGTTACGTAGTTTTTATTATCAATTTATTGCATTTTTTTCTGCAAATTGTGTATAATGTGGTTGTGGTTCGGACCCCCCTTAGAAAAGTTCGGACCCCCCTAGAAAAGTTCGGACCCCCCTAGAAAAAAATCCTGGATCCGCCCCTGCATTACTAGTGTTGCCTGCAAGACTGTAGTAAGTGCATTGTGTTAAAGAGCAAGTGACTACAGTCTTGCAGGCAATCCTTGATTAGAGACATAATGAACATTTCAAACCATTTTTCTCTCTAAGGTTAACTTTGAAAAAGTTTCCATGTCTGAAAAGAGGGTGTCCTTTAATAAGAATACTCTATATTCATGTTTTTGTTAACACTGACTATACATGTTTTAAAATCGTTTTAAGGCTAAATTATTTAATTTGGAAGAATTTTTTCCCATCAGTTATTATATGGCGTCCAGCACACCTAACCTAGCTTTTCTTGAACCTTGTCTATTACCAGTGCACACTTTCACAAGGCTGGTTTATACCTTATTAATGGAGGAAAACTGACATTATTGTCAAGTTTTCATTGAAGGGTACATGTATAACCTCCCCAGTGGGGTTCAAAACCTGTGCCCCTTCGATACACAAGATTTTTAAATCCAGGCGCGCTACCAACTGCGCTACCAACCTGTCTCATTCAATACTCAAAAATAAATAAACTCTGAAACTCAACTGATGCCAGAGGCATAAAACTTTTTTATTAAGCAAACCATTTCCATGTTCCGAACCAAGATAATTAAAAAAACTAAAATCTAAACAATATAGATATAATCCACTTACCCCATGGTTGGTCTATTCTTATACCAAGATGAAAATCAGTATGAAATGCTTGACAATATATTCTAACAAGTTGTTTTACAGATTTAACTAATGATTCCAAGGCTTCCTCTAACTGTGGTACATGTGCTACTCTCAATCTATAATAATAAAAGTAATGTAACAGTTGGGAACAAAGGTCCTGTTATACATGTTAACCAGGCTTTACAATCATGTAGGATAACCCCAGCACATTAACGTTAAAAACACCTTCAAGCAGGTGATCTTCACAGTATCAGTTAACACCATGGTTGTGTAAAGCAATTGAAGGTATTTTTTTTATTCAAAGATATAAGCTTCATAACGCACCAGTAAACACCATTTCTCATGGTACCAGTACTTTAATGGGTATTTTTAACATTTGAAAACAAAATTATATCTGACCAAATAAGGATTATCTTTTGTTTGAAATGTTTAATTATGATCACATCTTAACTGTTGACAACAAAACTTGATTTTTGCCATTCAATGCTTACTGCATTTTCACTTTGATATCAGTATCGATTCAAAATAACCATATCATTTTATCAGAACTAGTTCAATTTTAGCAGTATCCAACCCTTGGTAGAATATACAGAGAATTTAACTTACTTTCCTCTCTGTAAAGTAGCATAACCTCCACCAGTATGTTCTAACGTAGCACTTCTGGATGGTAAACTTTCTTTCATTTGTTTTAATAGACTTTCAACTCTTATTAAACATTTAGCTATATCTATAGTCTCTATTTTAGATAATATATTACATATAGCTTTAACAGACTGGGACAATGATTGGAACTGTACACGATCTACTTCATCCTGAAATATCACAAAACCAGTCCATGGAAATTTGAAAATATAAAATACTCTGAAAGAAGAGTTGAATTATCACAAAACCAGTCAAAGAAATTTTGAAAAATATCAAAACCTGCTTCAATGACAATAAACATCATACAATGACTTTCAGAGAAATTCTAAGACTAACTATTTTCTTTATAAATAAATAACTAAAATATTAAATAAATCAATCAATTTAAATAAATAATTTTTATTTTGAGTCGGCACAGTAACAAAATAAATGACAAGCTAATATGAGCTTTTATACTGACTATGTTTATTTTAAACAAATTTATTTGTGCTGGATTTTTAATCAAGTAATTATAACTTAGATTAATCACTTTTGATTCCAATTACTGGTCCTCCAATTCTGAGCTAGAAGAATAAAGTTTCTTGCTCAAGGAAACAACTGGTTAGTTGTTGGATAGGATTTGTACCAACGAAGAGCTGGCAATCCAATGATTCCAAACTATGTTATGAGATAAAAAGTCTGTAATAATATACACACTTTAGACCTATCAGGAAGAAATAGTAATACAAGTTTACCTGTAGAACTAGATCTGAGACTCTTTCCACTTCTGTATAAAATGTATTCATCAATATTTCTAATGACTCCCTGAAAAAACATGTATATTAATAGAACTTGTCCAACAAAGTAATTATGAATGGTTCCACCAAAGACATAGTTGTGGATTTCGATAATTTTTCTTCTACATTATTAAATCAACGCTAACCCAACACGTCACAATAACAGAATGAACCAACTTAGCCTAATACTAACCAATGGTCATAACTTAGGAACAATTTTATCATAACGACCATTTTCTTCTCAGTTCAAGCTATGGGACAAAAACCTCAAATATGACATGATTTTGCAATAATCACAAAGGCCTTTGAAGTGGAATTTTATCATACAAAATGACAAATGAGGTTTACAAAACCCTTTAACTAAAATCAGACATAGTATTACGTAGAATGATAAATCATAACATACCTCGTAACTTCAGTTTCTCTAACATGATCTTGTGGGAAATATAACTGTTGATTATCATCATCAATCTACAAAATTAAAACATGAAAAATATTCACTATTCATAGAATTTAAACTAGAATAATTTTTAGTCATATAAAAATGAATCATGAGGGATTTTTCTTCATAAATCTTTTATTCACTCAATATATCCTAAGTTAAGGCTAAAGGTGGAACTTTTACACAGACCTGTGATAAAGGCCTTTGGTCGAAATGTTGGATATTTATAGTAAATAAAATGAATAATTTTAACAAATATGTCATAGAGGGTGAGAACTTCTTTAAAGCCACATTTCATCAGATTGCTTTAAATTCAGGTAAAATTTTACAGCTCTGTTTTATTTATTGTTACAAATGGTTAAAAACTTATACATTGTATATTATATAAGTATAGATTATGGTAAAATAACAGCATGGGAGAAACTTCACAATTTTCAAATCCTGGAGTTCCTGAATTTCATTATTTTGGCAGATTTTAAATATAAGATGAACTCTCATTCAAATATAATGCCCTAAATTTCCGGAAGAAGTCTTTAAAAGTTAAATCTAAGAATTGGACAAAAGAAAAGGAGAGTGGGAGCAAAATGAATACATTTATCTACTATTTTACAGTCAAAGAATACTGACCAATTAAAATCATTAAATCAATATCAAAATCATAGTTGAAATGTACATATGTGTACTTACTGTTCTAAGAAATGGCAATGCAACATCCTGTCGTCTCATGATACGAAAACATGGATCTAAATCCATCTTTAAACAATCATGAGTATAACTGTAAGCTGATAGTGGATAGTCACTGTAAATATATATAAAATAGTATTTAAAACTATTATTTTGAAATAAGATGAAAATTTAATGAGAAATAATATGGAGTTGAAATTCTTAAATCAATAATAAAATGTTGTATAGTTATATTTACAATTACTTTACTTTACATTCATGACAAGGTGAAAAATTAAGGAGCAGTGGTCAGGTGGTTGGAGGCTTAGGAATCGAGAGGTCCTGGGTTTAAACCCCATTAAGAGCACTGCTAATTTCCTTAAGCTAGCAATCTAAATACAGTTGTTTCACTTCAACTAAGTGTAAAGGAGTACTGTGAGGTATCATCTGCCTAAAAGTGATTTCAATGATCAGGGGTTATTGTACAAACTTGTAAGTCTGCTGAACCTGTCTATGAAAGCAGACTTTAAACTTTAACTTAAACAGAAAGATATAACATTGAACTGGCATGCAACCCTGCCTACTTAGCATCTCCTTTACATCCAACAGCCAGATAGGTTGTTATGTTTCTAAAAATTATTCAAGCAAGGGCAGTAACTCTTACCTTAACAAATATTCTGATCTATCATTAACTTTCAATATAAAATCTACAGATTTTAGTTCACCCAGTTGTTGCTTGGATACAGATAAACAACTATATAATACCTGATCAATCACATGTTCAACTATACAATGTACTGTAACAAGAGAAAGATTATATAACGTAATAATTGTTTTTTGCATAAATATATTAATTAACAAGAGCAGTCCACTGTTGTCTGGCTCCACTATTCAAGGTCCTCATGTAAACATAATTAATCATTAATATGCAATCATATTGAGATAAGTGAAATTTATAGTGGATACTTTTATTGGTTGATAATCATGTTACTAACTTCTAATTTTGAGAACTGAACTATTAAAGGGCCATTACTCTGTCAATATTCATGCTAGAGTTGTGCAACTTAGTATTTGACTTCCAATGATAACCCAGTAAACATGTATTTAGTTTCAACCGAGTCCCCTCAGCAATTCAAAGATATGAAAGATATAGACATGTAGCCTCTAAAAGCTTAACCAAGAAGTGTTACACAGACACCAACACACAGCTGAATGTGGTAGCCACACTATTATCAAAATAGTCGAGCTAAAAAGTAAACGTATAATGGCATTTAATAATAACCCACAAGACTGCATGGATGAAAGTTCTGAGCATTTAAAATCATATAGAGTTTCATAATTCCAATACCTTTAATACTTGAAAAAAACTCTTTCTTGGGACTGAAAAATGCTCAAACTGTAAGACTAATCATCACCAATGCAGAAATGTTCACCCTTACATGAGAAGATATAGAGGATATTTGTCAACTTTAGTGTAAGACCGATTTTTATTTCACCGAGTGAGCTCAGAAATCATATACATGTATTCACGAGTGGCATAGCCACGAGTGAAAATGTAATTTCCAGAGTTCACGAGTTGAAATAAAAAAGATCTTACACCAAGGTTAACAAATATTCTGTTTCTTTCATGCTAAATTTTGCGCTTTATTATAATGTATTTTACACAAATTATAACGTGACGTCATTTCATCTCCAATATGACGTCATTTATCTTTAAAGATGACATAATTAACAATGAAAAAATAAGGTTATATTTTCACAACAATGAAAATATAAAATTTATATTTTCATCGTTTATTTTCACCGAATAACGTGACGTGTTACCATTAAGCGTGAAAGAAAATGTAGTCTTTACATAAAGTTTCCACAGCATATTGCTTCAAGCATTGTACAAGGTCAGAGCTCAACATTATTAAAAAGTAGGTAGCCCGATCGGACAAGTTATACACAATACTTGCCCCCAAAAAATGTAACATGTAACAAGTTGCCTGAACCCAAAAATAGGTCATCAGGGTCAATAGCATGACCTTTAATGTCAAGCTCTGCAAGGTCAAAAGGTCAAGCAATAAGAAAGAGATATATAACTTACCATCAACAGTAAAGGAGAAAGGTTCAGTATTATATGAGATATATAACTTACCATCAACAGTAAAGGAGAAAGGTTCAGTATTATATGAGATATATAACTTACCATCAACAGTAAAGGAGAAAGGTTCAGTATTATATGAGATATATAACTTACCATCAACAGTAAAGGAGAAAGGTTCAGTATTATATGAGATATATAACTTACCATCAACAGTAAAGGAGAAAGGTTCAGTATTATATGAGATATATAACTTACCATCAACAGTAAAGGAGAATGGTTCAGTATTATCTGAGATATATAACTTACCATCAACAGTAAAGGAGAATGGTTCAGTATTATATGAGATATATAACTTACCATCAACAGTAAAGGAGAAAGGTTCAGTATTATATGAGATATATAACTTACCATCAACAGTAAAGGAGAAAGGTTCAGTATTATATGAGATATATAACTTACCATCAACAGTAAAGGAGAATGGTTCAGTATTATATGAGATATATAACTTACCATCAACAGTAAAGGAGAAAGGTTCAGTATTATATGAGATATATAACTTACCATCAACAGTAAAGGAGAATGGTTCAGTATTATATGAGATATATAACTTACCATCAACAGTAAAGGAGAAATGTTCAGTATTATATGAGATATATAACTTCCCATCAACATTAAAGGAGAATGGTTCAGTATTATATGAGATATATAACTTACCATCAACAGTAAAGGAGAATGGTTCAGTATTATATGAGATATATAACTTACCATCAACAGTAAAGGAGAAAGGTTCAGTATTATCTGAGATATATAACTTACCATCGACAGTAAAGGAGAAAGGTTCAGTATTATACGATGAATGAACAATAATCTTTACAGACATAGGGTCTTGTTGTTTAGAACACAATGGACTAACAATAAAACCAAGGTTGGTTCTTTCATCTGTTGATTTATATTCATTCTTCAGCCTAGAGTAGAAATGTAAGATAATCATTACACTGAGTTTAACATAACTGTTGACAATGTTATGTGTTGAGTACTCAGTTTAAAACTATTGTCTGTCTTGGTCTTGATAAAAAAAATATATAGCACAATGTGGAAGTAACAATAATAACTTCATTCAGGGATACTGTATAACAGGGATTTGTAACGAAGTTTGTTTTTTTAATTTTCTTGGTCGTCACTGTCTATAACCGGCTGAAGCAGGCTGTACAAATTATTCAAGAGTTTAAAAACTTGATTTATGTTTTTGTATGTGTCTTCAATGCAACTTGTTAATGTTTCTAAAGTTTTTTACAAAAAAAATTATGACCGAAAATATGACTTTAGGTAATGTAAAATGGGGCTAAAATTGGCACATCGGCGGGAAAATGCATTATATTGTGAAACAGTCTGTGAGCATAATTTACCTCAAAATCATCTAGAAACACATTTTTCCTAACATTTATGTCAATTTGAATGGTACTGGTACAAAATTTCATGTGAATATCTTTATTTAAACTTGTTATACTTGTTTTCCGTATGGGCCGAAATAATAGCGACGACAGTGAAATTTGATGAAAATCTATTACAATTACTTATAGTTACAAATCCCTGTTATATAAAATCCCTGCTTCATTTAATGAGGCAACTTCATTTGGTAAGCCCAGTCTTCCCTTACAGTCTCTACAGTTCCCCCAAAGTATTCTACACTACAACAAACCTCAGGGAACAGAGGTGGTTTCTAAGTTGAAAGCTTATGTTAGAGATCTGTGGTGCTTTTCACAAAAATTCTTATGAAAAAAATCATCGTAAGTCAAAAGCAAGAAACCTTGATAATATGCTAATTTTTTTACTTATCAATTCTAAATATTACAGAATTGTGTAGAATAGTGTATACCTTTTGAATACCATATCATAGTTTTGCTTATTATCCATCTGACTTTGAAGTGCAAATTATATGAAACTGACTTATGAAGACTTTTTTTCGTAAGAAAAGCACCACAGGTATATGAAGTAAACTTGAGAATAACTAGTACATACTGTAACCCATCTGATAAAAAATTGAATTATCTTACACCTGAGAAGAGAGCAGTATTGGTCACATTTCAGCTGACCATTTCTACAATAATATTAACGATGCAACATACAAACAATTGTCCAATCACAGCCTGCGAATAATATGCACCATCAAAAATGGTCAGAAACCCAATAGAAATTCTTAAATTCTGATGCTATTTGAATTATAGTGTTTCATCTAAATAAAAACTAAGCATTGGTATGTCCACACAAATGTCATCTGTAAGTGAACCCATGAGTGATGTCAGAAGATCCTATAACCGCATTTATAGAATTCTGTTCCCAGATTTTGAGCAAGTAAATAGTTTTACAATTTAATAGAACTTGGAGTTCATACATGAAAAACTGTTTTTAAGTACTGCTAGTAATACAATCAATACATACTCTGCTACCATTTGACAGAATGCATCTGATTCTTCATCAATATATAACTTCTTACGTA
Source organism: Mactra quadrangularis (assembly GCA_025267735.1). Taxonomy (NCBI): domain Eukaryota; kingdom Metazoa; phylum Mollusca; class Bivalvia; order Venerida; family Mactridae; genus Mactra; species Mactra quadrangularis. The sequence goes on from CM046304.1 coordinate 17,776,423, forward strand.
ATCTTTCATGTCCAGTCTGTAATAATAATAATAAAACATGTAAATTCACTATTATCACTTTTTTGTTTGGTTGGGTTTAACATCATAGCAACACACTGTATAAGTCATATCACCGCAGTCAGTAAACCTACTCTATGTTCATGGAACTGCTAAATCTCTGGATTTATTTGTTATCCAGCTACCAACTTTATATTTCTTTCAGTTTACAACTGCCCTAAATGGTTTAGAAACAGTGGTAAGACATTATTCCATGACTAAACTCCACAAAAGAGTGCCCTGACAGGGAATCAAAACCTACCACCTCTCAATCAATAGAATTGTGTGACACCAGCTGAGCTAGCCAGGTAACTCAGATTGGATCAATTTTACTCACAAAATCATGTCAAAAACTTGAATATTTCACAAATCTAAACCCACATCTCATCAGAGAGGTAAAATCATTTTGCTGATAATCATTGAATGCTAAAATCTGCTGAAAATAACTGATCCCCTAAAGTTAGCAGATCTATGTTAAATAATGTAGAAACTTTTACCTTATCATCAAGTTCATTTGGTTTATCTTTGTTTTTATCATCCACTTTAACAGTAACCACATCAGGTTTATCTTCAACAGTTTCTCTACCAAATACACTACCATCATCATCAAATGTTACCCATGCATTTCTATCCATACTGACTATATCAGTCTCTTCAGGAGGCTTTGCGAAGAAATAGTTTGACACAGATGATGACGGTGAAGATGCACATATTGACATCGTTCTACCTTTCCGATGAAGAGGATCAAAATATTCCAATGAAAAATATTCTTTCTCCTCGGACGTCAAAATATTGTCAAATCCTAGTTGAATAAGATCACTACTTTTACGTTGGTGAGTTTTGTACGCATTGTCGTCAGAGGGGGTCTCTCCAAACTGTTGGTTAAACGAATCTGTCGAGTCACCCCAAACGTCGAAGTCAACGTTAGGCACCAAATTAAACCCATCAGACATTGTCCCAGACCCCATCACAGGATCTGAATTTCTTTTATTCATATTTGGGGCACTAGTATTGCTACCGGCAAAAAAGTTTGGATTTTGTGCTGGAAAATGATTTCCAATACTAAATCCAGCAAATTGTCCACCTCCTTGATAGTTTGGTGTTGTAGGCACAGAAGCAGATATAGGTCCAACACTAGCTCCGGCCATTTGAGTCAATGACGGATCCCAGCCATACGATGGTGGTAAAGAGTTTCGCTGACTTACAATAGGATGACGTATTTGGGGAGCTGCTGAGGAACTAGGGTGAATTGTGGGTCCAGGCATTGGCTGTGTCCTCCAATCATTAAACTGTGTAGACATACTGGATGATTCTGAATTCAATCCTCTGAAATTAACAAATATCCATAACATAATTATATCAAATAATGTAAATAAATACACATCATAGAAATGAGCATACATGTAATAGATCTCAGAAAAAGCTATATTCAAATAAAATTCAAGTAAAATGTTGAAAAGAATTCATGATAAGTCTTCTGTAAGTAACTGGTTAGCAGCCTAATCCAGAGATTTAGCCTTTCCAAGATGACTGACTAACCAAAAAGGCTAAAGATAGTTATTTGAATCAATGAGGAAAGAATTAATAGTATGATCATATCTTATATAAATGTAAACTAAAGTGGAACAAAATAATTTCATAAACACTAGCAGAATTAAAAGAATGAAATACAGTCCGTTTGCGTTCGCTCAAAACGCGTTCGCTCGTAATTACGGTTTCGCTCGAGATCATATCTCGGTCCCGATCGAATTTACTCTAAAGTACATTTAAAAAAGATGCGATAACTCAAAATGCGTTGACTCATATTTTACGTTCACTCAAGCTGGATTTTGAGTCCCGTCAATGATAAAATCACTTGAAAATCACGCGCTGGCTCAAAGTATTGATTTTTGAAAATTTTCGCACCTTTCACGGTCAGGTATCATTATCCGATGAATAGCCTTTTGTTTGATGTCACTCGCCATTGAAAACTTATCAATTAAATCAAACTGTGAAAATGTAAGATCTGTTTTTACAAATCTTGTTTAATTTGAACGGGTCAATACGTGTAAAAAACTGATTTTTACATCTCACATCTTACCTACCTGTACTAGTACAGCATATTAAATCGAACCTTATGACAGTACGACGTACGTCGAGAAATGTATGTTAGATAAAAGCAAGATTAAACAATTTTTTTAATATCTTAATTCCAGATAAAATTACACATTCTACACAAAAAATCACGTAAATATAAGTAAAGTTTTATTCACAACAAGGACGATAGCACAAACAAAATGAGTTTCAAAGTACTTGTATAATTATGTATTCTACATTAAACAAAGAAAGGTCAAAATTGAGGACATTGACATCATCAAGTTCAACAAAATGAATAATTTTATGTTATGTTAAATACACTTAAATACACAACAAGAACACATTTAAAACGAGGAAAAATAACACCATTGAAATATTACATGTCTTTTATTCAAACTCAAATAACATCTAATATTGTAACAGTGCAAGACAACGCCATTCGGAACAACCTCGGAAAACAGACATAGTAGGAATACAACCAGGTCATAAGGTCCGGCGATTGTCTTTTTTTGTCAACATTTAATAATAACATTATCACACGCTTTATCACATCATTTCATTGGTACAATGTCTCACACGTCGTATTTCTGTGTAGTTCAGACTATATTACCACAGAAACCAACATTCCTATATCTACTTTTTCACCTTATGATATCCGAGGTTAATCTGTGTAGAAGATCGCCGAGGTAGTTCTGAATAAGACGATGCCTCTAAAGTGAATATCATGATGCGAAAAAATTACAAAAAAACAAGATGGCGGATCTGTTATACGTTAACTCGAGATCGCGTTCGCTCAAGCATTTTTTGAAGTCCCATCCGATTTCGAGCGAACGCGAATGGACTGTATTCAGATTGTAACAAAACTCATATATGATTTACTCACCTAAATGCTGCACTTATATCAGGATACATTCTTGATGTAGGTGCTGCCTCTTCTTTCTTAGTAGTGTCAGTAGATCCCATAGTAAAATCTAGACCTTCAAGGTCATTGAATGATGAAGTTTGACCTTGACCTGGTAGTGACCATGCTGGATTCAGTGAAGCCCCAGCAGGTGGAGATAGAGAAATTAGGGAGGAGCCAGATGGACTGGTTGGTTTAATGGATATAGACTGAGGTCTAGGATACCCAGTCATACCAGACTGAGCACCATGTGTTTGTTGTGTGAATGACTGACTGGTTCTATTACTTATAGGATGATGTTGAGACTGGTACCCATCCAGAGAAGCACCATAAGGTAAACTCATTCCAGGACCTAAAATATGTATTCATAAAATTTAACATACAAATGTTTTTATTTGATAATTATTTTCAAGTAAATATAGCATTTTGAAAATTAGCCAAGTGATGACAGCAAATCTATCCTTGATTAGAATATAAAAAATCATTTTAATCGTTTGTTTTAAATTAGCTTTTTTTCAACTATTAGGTGGAAGCTTGAACCATTGATATCCTCCCCTTAAATTTAGTACTAATGCTAAGTTTATGCAACTCAAACTTCTTTATCAACTGACTTGAGCAGTCAAATTGTAGCAAATAATGGAAAAAAGAAAAATTTAGCATTCAATCATACAAATGTAAATTATTACTACATTAAAATAAAACTCACTTGGACATGAAACTTATATATTATTGAAGGACAATGCCAATGGAATTATAATGTGAACATGAAAATGAAAGTAAAACGGAATGGTATATTTAATCTATTTACCAGGAGTCATACGTCCCTGCCATGTTCTAGGAGGCACAGGGGGAGGTATATCACCCCCACTGCCAGCTGTTCCATCCATCACATCAAACTATAAAATCACATGTGATTGTACAAGGTATTCAAAGTATACAAGTATTATAGACTTTAAAAATCTGAAAATAAATATACTGAATTGAAAGAAACAGGCCGTGACAATCTATACGTCAATTAATGAGTGTATAAAGCATGCATATACATAAATAAAATAATGATACTTTGGGTTTTTGAGGCTCGTTATCCCCGTGCATTACATGCATTATCCAAGGCCCAAGGCCAAGTAAGGGAAGGGACAAGTAAGCACGTCTTTCTTTGAAGAGTGACAACGGCATATTTCTCGTCTAGAATGACACTTAACATCAAACACTATGATGCAAATATTGAATGACAACAAATCAACTGACAATTACAGAACTATTTACCGTTAATTAATTGTCAAATGGGGCGTTAAAATCCAACTGTTTTGTTTTGAGAGTTATACACTTCCGGGTTCGGTAAAAACCCACATAACAACGTTGTCGTCCCAACAACAGTTTTAACTAATTCCACTGCAATTAGTGACGAGCTTTCTGTATATTTTTTCGGAACTTAACAGACCAATTGATGTTTCTTCAAAATTTTAGAAGCAAAAAATATCATGCAAAAGGATTGTGTAGCCTTCTTGAAATTGTAAGACGACAACGACACATCATCCTTATTCGTAATTATTCATCGTTTGTAAACATGGCGGACGAAGATGCTGAGGAAAAAAGTAGTGAATGTGAAATGAAAACTAGCAGTTCACTGCAGCACATGTTGGCAGTAATTGCAGAAGAAAGAAAAAAAGAAACCACACCGTTTTTAATATCTGGCGGTAATTCACATAACTGTTTTAATCTGATTACAAAAATAAGTATTTTCCGGTTTTGACATTTGTGAAATGTCAAATGAATTTTCTTATTTTGTAATGATCATTATAATTCTACTGTCCTGTAAGTTTGGTCTAAGCAGTTGTTAACTTTTTCACAGGTTGAGTTAACAAAGAATATTTATGTTTCAATTTTTCAGGTATGTCATTTGCATTGACATTGATTTTAATGCTCTAGGCTACTGAGTTGCCTTACTCTAGTTTTAAGGGGTCCTCCTAAAACACTGACCGCTTAACTGACGAGTTAAATATAGTGCGCTTAACTGACGAGTTAAATATAGTGCAATTATGTTCTTAACTGACCAGTTAAACAAAGAAGGGATTAAAAATGACTGTATCGCTTGAGTGTTTTGTTGATATTGTTTGATTATTTTTTTATATTTTATGATGATGATGTGATTTATTACCAAATTTAATAATGCCATTATAAGAAATAATAGATCTAATTTGTTTAAAAAAAAATAAAAATGTTTTATTAAAAAAATACTTAATTAAAAATAGAAAGAGTAGATAGCGATATTTATGATTATACATTAAGAATAATTTTTCAAATTAGTAATGTCAGAGAAATTGACAAAAAGACAAGAGGTAATTATTTCAGAAGAAAATGATTTAAATTTTATTATTGAATGTCAGAATATTTAACTAACCAAATGAGGGTAAAATGTTTAACTGACCAAAATGAATAAAAAAATGTTTTACTGACCAAATGAGTAAAGGATTATATTTTAATAAAAAGCGTTAAATGAGCAAACTAATGTCTTACGCTTTACTGACCAATTAGTCATTGGCAAAATAAGAAATAATTTAAAATGTTTTTAGCAAATTAAATGGCCAAATAACTAAAAACGCTTAACTGACGAAAAGAATATTGAACGAATTACTGACCAACGATTGCACGGATCAATAAACACTCTATGTTCAACTGGTCAGCGTTTTAGGATGTCAATTCTTAACTGACCAGTTGAATATAGAGTGGTTATTCGACCATGATAATATAACTGACAAAATTGAAAAAAATATATATAGATAGATTTTGATTAATTAAAGGATATAAAGTTTAACTTTTTTTTAACTAACCAAAATATTGAAAGCCTAACAGAACGAATATAAAATGCTTAACTGACCAAATGAATATAGAATGCGTAACTGACCAAATGAATATAGAATGCTTAACTGACCAAATGAATATAGAATGCTTAACTGACCAAATGAATATAGAATGCTTAACTGACCAAATAAGGCTTAACTGACCAAATGATTATAGAATGCTTAACCGACCAAATGATTATAGAATGCTTACCTGACCAAATGAATATAGAATCTTTAACTGACCAAATGAATATGAAATGCCAGGGGTGTGAATTTTCCGCGGATCAGCGGATTTCCGCGTTTTCGAAAATCCCGGGGACGTTTTTTTGGAAACCGCGAAATTTCCACGGAAAACATAATGGGGCGAAAATTTGAGGGCCGAAATGCGAACGGTTCCGCGGATTCCAATGAACGCCGTACACTAAACTTTCCGTGCGATGTTAAACGCAATTAAAAATCTCAAAAAGCCTATAAGAATAAAAAATTTGCGTATCATAACCCAATTAAAAACTTCTTTACTCATAAAGTCTCGAAATCGCAGCGTTTCGAACGTAAATAAAAAATCAAAACTGGTCAGATAAGAGATGCGAAAAATGAAACTTCACGCGACAATTACATGCCAATTACATCTCATTAAAACCCAATTGTCTTTCACACGCTGGGAGTTTAACTCGCCGACATATGAATGCACAAGGATGTCACAAAATCGATAATAAAGTCGCCGACTTATGATTACACGCACGATAACATCTGTATATACCTTTACCTATACACGTAAGAGTACATTGGAAATAGCGCATATATATTTTTTAATTGTTTGCAGCAATTAAATCAATATTAATCCTTTGTTTGAGGACAAATATGTTTTTGCAGTTTGAGCAGAAATTGAGGTAAACAATTTAAGACATGTGTCGGCATTTTTTCACACTTACTTTGTCGATGTTTGATAGCATACCAATGACATAATTGCAATGTCTCATTATGTAATCATGGAGTCTAATATAAATAAATCGTCATGAAAAATGTATTCTTAAACTAGCGTCACCTAATTTGTTAAATTGTATTATATATAAAACTTTATAAAAACGATATCGGCGATCCCAGGAAGTCATCTTTTCTTTGTTAAAGTTACTGAAGATAGTTGTCAATAACACCGTCTTGTGTAATTAAATTTTATAAATAGTGTTTTGTAATATTTTACAACAATTTTATAATATATAATTAATTCATCATGACGAATTATTGTCATATATTTTCGAGACCCACGCTATCGTAAATTAAGTAAAACATTCTTAAATCTTCATAATTAATGTAAAAAGCTTATTATTTTTCATTTGTTTTTCTTAATTTAGCAAACAGTGCCCCAGGAACCGACAAAGTCGGACTTACGTTCCCGTTTTCTGGTGTTTGTTGATAAAAAAAAAATAAATGTCAAAATGCCAGACATTTTTTTTTACTTGCCAACAATTGTTTCGGTGTAGTTTTAAAAATGAAGCATAATTATATGTTTTTAAATTCAATTAAAATGCTGAAGATGCTATCATAACTAAACTGTGTTTATCATTATCATTATGTAATTATGGTAATCGATGACAAAGAGTAAGAATAACCAAAAAGTTAGTTGAATTAAACAGTTTTTTATTGATCAGCATTTCAAATAACCAAATAACTGAATAGTTGTTATTTGATACAGAAAAGTTATTTTCAAATTAAGTCATTATTTATAAGTATATTTGTGCATACCCAGTTCCATGTTTTTTATTAGTACTCAATTTATTGTCATATAAATGGAAAATACTCAATCCAGTAAAATATCTTGGAGTAAAAAAAAATTACGTGCTCTATTGGAAATGGCATTACTCAATTGTCTGGAAAACTGGGAGTAAATACCCAATACACCCAAACCTTATCTGTTCCTCTGCCAGTGTCTATACTCAAAGAAATAAAAGTATTTACTGTAATTAAAGTTTTGAACTATTTTATTCATCCTACAAAGAATTTTCATATTATGTCAAATACATGTGTCCTAATTGCTTGGAGAATTGTTTTTTCCCTTGGTAAAACAGTAAGTTCCAGGAGCTTCAGGGGGCCTCCAGCCCCCTGGACCCCTGGCCAGGACGTTGCCCTGGACCCACCGGGGGCCCTAGCGGCCCCCTGGCCCCCAGCTAATATTTCCTCTTTTTCACTTCCTGGCCAGTCACACCCCTGAATGCTTAACTGACCAAATGAATATAGAATGCTTAACTGACTAAATGAATAGAGAATCTTTAACTGGCCAAATGAATATAGAATGCTTAACTGACCAAATAAGGCTTAACTGACCAAATAATTATAGAATGCTTAACTGACCAAATGAATATAGAATCTTTAACTGACCAAATGAATATAGAAGCTTAACTGACCAAATGAATATAGAAGCTTAACTGACCAAATGAATATAGAAGCTTAACTGACCAAATGAATATAGAATGCTTAAATGACCAAATGAATATAGAATGCTTAACTGACCAAATGAATATAGAAGCTTAACTGACCAACTGAAAATAGAATGCTTAACTGACCAAATGAATGTAGAAACCTTAACTGACCAAACGAATATAGAAGCTTAACTGACCAACTGAAAATAGAATGCTTAACTGACCAAATGAATGTAGAAACCTTAACTGACCAATTGAATATGGAACACTTAACTGGCCAAATGAATATAGAAAGTTTTACTGACCAAATGAGTATGGAATTATATTTTAGTAACGAACGTTAAACTGACCAAACTAATGTCGAAGGCTTCACTGACCATTTTACTCATAGTCTAAATAAATACACAAAAAATGTTTTTATCAATTTTAATGACCAAATCGCTGTGAAATGCTTAACGAATATAGAATGCTTTACTGACCAATGATTTCACAGATCAATAAACGCTCTTTGTTTAACTGGTCAGTTAAGGATCACAATTCTTAACTGACGAGTTAAATATAGAGTGGTTATTAGACCGTGAAAATATAACTGACCAAAATGAAGAAACTCTTTGTATTGAAAGATTTTCCTTGTATTTGTATCTTGCAATAATAGATGAATAATCAGAAGAAATGTAATCTTAAAAAAAATAACTGACCTAACGAATATAGACCATTAGAAAATGTAATGCTTAACTGACCAAATGAATTTGAAGGCTTAACTGACCAAATCAAAGTAGAATGCCCCCGTCTTTGTTTAAAGGTTGCTGACAAACTGTAAAAAATTTTTTTGAAAGTTAAGCGTTCTGTATTCATTTGGTCAATCAAGGACCCTATGTCCTTGGTCAATTAAGCTTTCTATATTCAAATACTAAAAAATTTACGTTACGGGTCGTTGCACACTCTTTATTCAACTGGTCAGTGTTTTAGGTTCGTGATGTCTTAACTGACCAGTTAAAATTAAAGGGTACAGCGACTCATGTTGTGTTATCTAAATATTTATGACATAGTCGTTTTTACCGATTCTAATGTATGGCAGCAAAATCTTCGGAAAAAGCTTGACATGTCGTAAAATAATCATATTTCCTTTCTTCATAAAATAAAATTTAAAAAAGCGCACAGCCTACTCAAATAATACTTTTGCGCGGCGAATACGGACGATTATTTATGGCTACAAACCAATAAAACATTTAGATTATTTAATCACTGTACTGTCAAAACCAAGTGTTAATGTGATAATTGGATTATCTCACACACGCTTTTAATTGACCGATTAAGACACGTGTCATAAATGATTAGGTGCGAAAGTTACATTCAAGATTGATCGTTGAATTGAAACAAGAGCGTATTTATCATATCGGTCAGAAGTAAGGTCTCAATTATTGAATATGACAAATGATGCACTTTTACTGACCAAAAATATTGCTCTTATATTTTTTCTATAGTGAAAACACTGTAAATGTAAATTTAGCTATTAAGATTTTGTTAACATGTTTGTATGTTATGTTAAAGATACAAACTGACAAAAATTTTGTGTGAATATATGATTAGACAGTTGGCAAGTGACAATGGTCAACAGTGCGTAACTGATTACTAAGAGTTTGACACTCGTCAAAACTTGATTACATTAACAAGATTAGCGGCAGAATTATTAATTGAATTATCTCCGATACACTGGCAATGACGATACTGTACAACAAAAGGAATGTTAATCGATTACTACATTTATTTGGTCAGTTGATTAAATCTTCTATATTCATTTGGTCGGATAAGCGATCTACCGTCATTTGGCCAGTTAAGCATTAAATATTTAATTAGTCAGTAAATCGTTCTTTATTCATTTAGTCAGTTAAGCGTTACATATAATTTATTCGGCCGATTTAAAAAGACTTTCTAAAGTTTTTTTTATAAATAATTTCATACGCAAATTTTTATTCTTTATTTCAATATACATTCATTTTCGTAACAAAAAACTTCCAATATTATGATGTTTGTTTCCTTTGGGTCAATCTTATTTTCACAGTTGAATAACCACTATATATTTAACTGGTCAGTTAAGAATAATGATCCTTAACTGACCAGTTGAACATAGAGAAATAATCGATCCGTGATATCATAAATTTGTCAGCTAAGCAATCTAAACTAATTTGGCCAGCAAACTTTTATATTCATCTAGTCAGTTAATTACATACATTCTAATTTCAATTGGTCAGTAAAGCTTTTTGTATACATTTGGTCCGTTAGGCCTTCTATATTCATTTGGTCAGTTAAGCATTCAATTTTCATTTGGTCAGTTAAGCTTCCTATTGACATATGGTCAGTTAAGCTTCCTATAGACATTTGGTCAGTTAAGCCTTCAATTTTCATTTGGTCAGTTAAGTGTTCTATTTTCATTTGGTCAGTTAAGCATTCTATAATTTTTTGGTCAGTAAAGCATTATATTTTTCATTTGGTCAGTTAAGCATTCAATTTTCATTTGGTCAATTAAGCTTTATATACTCATATGGTCAGTTAAGCTTCCTATAGACATTTGGACAGTTAAGCATTCTATATTCATTTGGTCAGTTAAGGCTTATATATTCATTTCGTCAGTTAAGCCTTATAGATTCATTTGGTCACTTAGTCATTCTATATTCATTTGGTCAGTTAAGCACTCTATATTCATTTGGTCAGTTAAGCATTCTATATTCATTTGGTCAGTTAAGCATTCTATTTTCATTTGGTCAGTTAAGCATTCTATATTCATTTGGTCAGTTAAGCATTCTATATTCATTTGGTCAGTTAAGATTCTATATTCATTTGGTCAGTGGCATTCTATTTTCATTTGGTCAGTTAAGCATTCTATATTCATTTGGTCAGTCAAGGCTTATATATTCATTTGGTTAGTTAAGCATTCTATATTCATTTGGTCAGTCAAGGCTTATATATTCATTTGGTTAGTTAAGCATTCTATATTCATTTGGTCAGTCAAGGCTTATATATTCATTTGGTCAGTTAAGCATTCTATATTCATTTGGTCAGTCAAGGCTTATATATTCATTTGGTTAGTTAAGCATTTTATATACGTTCTGTTAAGCTTTCAATATTTTGGTTAGTTAAAAAAGTTAAACTTTATATCCTTTAATTAATCAAAATCTATCTATATATGTTTTTTTTCAATTTGGTCAGTTATATTTTCATGGTCGGATAATCACTCTATATTTAACTGGTCAGTTAAGAATTGACATCCTAAAACGCTGACCAGTTGAACATAGAGTGTTTATTGATCCGTGCAATCGTTGGTCAGTAATTCGTTCAATATTCTTTTCGTCAGTTAAGCGTTTTATTGTTATTTTGCCATTTAATTTGCTAAAAACATTTAAATTATTTCTTATTTTGCCAATGACTAATTGGTCAGTAAAGCGTAAGACATTAGTTTGCTCATTTAACGCTTTTTATTAAAATATAATCCCTTACTCATTTGGTCAGTAAAACATTTTTTTTTATTCATTTTGGTCAGTTAAACATTTTACCCTCATTTGGTCAGTTAAATATTCTGACATTCTATAATAATATTTAAATCTTTTTCTTCTGAATTAAATACCTCTTGTCTTTTTGTTAAATTCTCTGAAAATATTATTTTGAAAAATTATTCTTAATGTAAAATCATAAATATCGCTATCTACTCTTTCTATTTTTAATTAAGTATTTTTTTAAAAACATTTTTTTTTTTTAACAAATTATTATTTCTTATAATGACATTATTGAATTTGGTAATAAATCACATCATCATCATAAAATATAAAAAAATAATCAAACAATATCAACAAAACACTCAAGCGATACAGTCATTTTTAATCCCTTCTTTGTTTAACTGGTCAGTTAAGAACATAATTGCACTATATTTAACTCGTCAGTTAAGCGCACTATATTTAACTCGTCAGTTAAGCGGTCAGTGTTTTAGGATTCGCCAGTTTTAAGTTCCAATCCCGTATCACTGTGACTGTGTATGTGCAAAAAATACACAAAAATCATCATCAAAATTAATATTTAGTATTCATATCAATGTTACATATGAAAGAACCTACGTTTCAAAAACACTACCAGTGTTTGAAATTAGGATTTTTGGACACAAGCCCTTCGGGCTTGTCACCTTGCAACTTTCTCAAGCCCGGACTAAAATTAACAAGCCCGAATAACAGAATGATTTAACATACTCTAAAAGTATCGAAAATTGGGGAAATTGACAAAGTTTAAGCAGTGAGACAAAAATCAATAAAAACACATGTTATTGTATCAATACAGCCTTTAATTATTTATAAATATGACTAGAACAAAGCCATGACTGCTGCATTTGTTCATTTTTGACATCTATCATTTTGCACCTCTTGGCTTACATTAAATTTGCTGTTGTGTGGCAAGAGTAACTATGCCAACCAGGAGTGCCAGAGCTCACACTTACTTCTTTTTCTTTGCCTCAAAGAATTTGAATACATGTGTTGAAGTTTCAATGGATAATATGGATAGCATATTTAACAGACCCATTTTTGAAATTACAGGCACCATGGCAATGCCTTTGTAGTTACTTAAATCTTGTTTTACATGCATGTTGTTCAAAACTGACAAAATGTTACTGATTTCCTTCATAACAAACTCATGATTATAGAAATTTCGAATGTATTTAATCAAAGACCCTTAAATTTTACTTTAAAATTAAATTTAAAATTAGGGATGAGCCTGGATTCCAAATTTAGGGAGACGTGACCTCCAAGTAATTTGGGGTGAAGTGCAGTGATGTGAGGGAGAAGTTGGGAGGATAGACAAGCGGGAAAAGTTATATGAGCTGAATGGAATGTTTTGAACAGTATTCACAAACTTCTCAAATGCAAACTTTTCTAGAACTTCTATTATTTAAATACATGTTATTACTATAACATTTAGTAAATAATATGTCTGCTGTAACTCACAAGTAGTGTGAGTATTAAGTACTCCCTGGATGTTTGGTTACTCACAGAACACATTGATTTTGTATCAAATTGTAATCTTAAATTATCTAATTTTCATTTCAATGAAAAGTTCTTCTTTATGGTTTAGCATTTTTACTTGCCAGTATATGTTCATCAAAAGAGATTAAAATGCATAAAAGGCCATTTTTTGATAATATGTTATCAGTGTTCTCATTTTTTACCCTTCTTTGTTTAAATATTTTTTATCTAATTAGTTCTGCTGTAAATAACATACATTTTCTAAAATTTAACATATTATGTAGCAATTATGATTATCATTGATTTTTTAGATTCTGCAAACCGACTTTAGATTGTAGATTAAGTGACGAATACTTAGATAATTTTCATAAATTCAATTGAACCAACCGGAGTTTATCCTTGAAATCGAAAAATTGAAGGAATTTCCCCGTTACTAATTGCTTAATTAAGAAGAACTAACAATCAAAATCATAAGGTTATTAAATTACTAAAGTAGATTTAACCTTGTTCCTTTGATTGGCGATAGCGTGGGTCGCGAAAACATATGACACCACGCTTAAAAAACCCAAAAAATTGCAATCATTGGCAAACTGATAATTACATCTATTCAAATGCCTGATCACATGCTCATAATTGAATACAATTATCAATTTAACAGCAAGCATCCAAAAAGCTTTATCTACTTACATTATTGTAGTATCACTGTTTGACACGTGTTTGTTTATTTCAACCGTTTAATTACGATATCAATCGTATCTGGCCGACATATAGCACTATTGATTTTTAGAGGACGCTGGTTGGTCCTAAAGGTGACAATATACACAGGGGCCATCAATAAACAATCGAGTCACTAAGTATCGGCTTTTGAAGCGTGTATACTAACAGCACAACTCCCGCGTAGTTGATTGGTAGATTACATAAGAAATGCGGATGTAACATACCCTCCATCCGTCGTTAAATCGAGGTCTCGAGGACTGTCATAATCTGGGTCATAATTTGTTTCATTGATTTTCCGAAAATTTCGGCGACTTTGTTTTCGCTTTAATGTGCTAATAGAGCGAAGTTTTAACGGAGAGGGCGACTTCTTCGCCCGAATCGCCCCATCCATTTTGTCAAAAATGTGGCCAAACATGGAAATGTTTGAATTTTCTTAAAATTAAATAATAATAAAAAAACGGGTGTAATTGACGGTTATAAGTAAATTGAAACAAAGAAAATTTGATTTCCTACGATCGCCGATATCATTTGCATTTGGGTCACACTTGTTTTAAGAATTGATTCTACCTTCAATTAAATTAGACTCCATAGTTACACAATGAGATATTGCAATTATGTCATTATCTCGCTAGCAAACATCGACTAAGTGTGAAAAATGCTGACACACTTCTAAAATTGTTAACATCTATTTCCGTTTAAAACTGCATTCTTGTCACCAAACAAAGGATTAATATTGATTTTAATTGCTGCAAACAATTAAAATATAGACTCCCCGATGTACATGACAATTAGTGACGTAATAAGTCAAGATTACTACTTGAAATTATGACAATAACAATGATTGAAAGAATTAATTTTTTACAAAATAAAGAACCAATTATGAAGTTATTAATGATGACAATAAAAGTTTGTTTTGACGATTATTTTCGTGTGGAATTTTACAATTTTGTTTATGATTTAATAAGATATTTGGAGGGAATTTTCGCGCAGTTATGCCGAAAATGTGCGCGATTTTCGGTCATCGTTGTGACTTAATTTGCGATAAGCCCGTTCGGGCTTACTAGACAGAAAATTGACAAGCCCGACTTGAAAAACGCAAGCCACGGGCGTCGGGCTGCCGCTAATTTCGAACACTGCACTACACTGAATGGACCGAAGAAGCTAATGTAATTATAGGCACCCCCTATTGATGGAAAAGACATGCAATTTAGTGAAGTAGTCAGTCGGTTGGAAGGGCCATATATTTAATAGACAGTTAAATCTCCATTTTGCCAATGTCTGATTAATTTCGCTTTATTATGTGTTTTAGTCATACAGTCATACCCACAATGCAACGATTGGTAAGCACAGGAACAAGAAGCGTTCCAAACATGTAAATTAAGTTTGAAAAAATGAGGATATGTTATCTCCCTTTTACCCCCAAAGGGAGGTAACTAAAAACCGGAAGTGATCGACACAAAATTCAGTTTGGACGATATACAGAAATTAATCCGCCAATACTCTCACGATATGTTAAAGTGGAAAAGACATTCGTCTTTTCCATGTTAAGCTTAATTCCATTCATTTAGTGGCCTTAGAACTATATGAACTATAGATCCTAGCTGTTTAACTATTTAATGATTTATTTAGTCACTTACCATTAACTTAAATTCAGGTTGTCTTTAATGAATGCTGTTGCCCCGATGTTTATATTTGCACTACATTTATGAGTCTATTTCATTTTTATTTACAGATTTTGATTTGATCTCAGAAGATACCACCAAATTTTGGACTGACCTTTTTGAACAATATTTCCTAACAAATGATTGCTCTGATGGCATGCGTGATGATATGTTGTTCTATGTTAGGAAGGTGAAAGGTGAAAAGTATTCATTTACAAAGGTACATATAAAGATTCAATGATTTCATTGGGTTTATGGATTCTACAGTTGTTTGTTTTATTATTTAAGTTATAGATTTCAAGTTATAAAATCATACAACTGAATTCCTAGAAAAAAAAATATTGTCCATTTTTGCAAGTATTTAAGCATTAAGGCTTTGAAACTTAAAAAATAAAAGACTTATACAGGGCTCAATATTAAAGGTTGTTCTATTGCCCCTGACAATTCATATTTGGGTTCGGGCAACCTGTTGCTGCTATTTAAGATATGGTTCGGAAAACTTAAAAAATATAGCTGGCTGTCCATTTGGGCAACCTAGTTTGAAAATTAGTGTCAAGCTCTGTTATGAAATTCTTAAATTTCATTATGTTCTGAAACTAAAAGATAGACAAGAAGGGCAAATTGATTCTGTAGCATTGGTTTGCCCTGTAAATTTTCCAGTTCTAAAAACACTTAGTATTTCATGATTTGGCAAAAGTCTGTTTAACTTTGCTATACTTTTGATTCTCAATTTCATGTTTTACTTTTTGTAGACTGAAATAGAAGTTTACCGAAAACATTCCAAGAAACAACCAAAATTTGAGGATGAAACCATTAACTGGGAGGAGACTGTTTATCTTAATATCATTTTACATCAAGTAGGTGATTTTATTTCAGATTTGATATTTTTTACTTATAGAGACTATTGATATCTTTAAATATGCTTAAGGAAATTTCAAACACATTTAATACAAGTACATGTTTAACAATTGCAATTGTATAAAGTATCATTACTCCCCTTTAAATGTGTAAATATATCTGAAAAAAAATTTAATTGTATTTATCAAAAAACCACTCTCCGTAAACAGATATCCTGTAGAGCGTTGTTGTACAGGCTCTCTACTTTCTCCGTGGAAGGTCAGGTCGAGATGAACTTTGTGTCAACCAATCAATGCGTAGCTTTCATCTAGACAAAAACACTATTAAACACATTTTGATATCATAATTTCTATTTTTAGACCAAGGTTTGCATGCTTATTTAACAGCAGTATTATTCACAGTCTACGATTGGGCGGCTCATTTCAAATTGCGTGACGTAGACGATGTAAACAAGTTACGTATCATAACAATTTCGTCATGAATATTATCATGTGAAGAGGTCACCTGAACGTGACCTTCGTTTGGAAAAGGCCAGATCTAAATTAGCGAGTATGCGAGTGTAAAATTTTAGATCTGGTTTTAATCAGATTGTCAAATAACTAGCTTTTTTACAAGTGTAAAGGTAATTTTGAATTGCATTGTACTTAGATAAAGCTGTGTTTACCTTTAAAACTAAAAAGATAGTAAAAATATGATTGAATTAAAAAGGATGTGAAACCATGTTTTGGCTATAGTAAGTCATATTTTTTAAGAGCAGTATTTATCTTAAAAGTTAAATGTTCTAATTTTCACTAGCATGATTTGTTCAGTGTTGTATAGTAGAAGATATCAACTGGCTGTAACTTAATAGATATTATTTTTTGCTTTAGTTTGTATATACCATGACATGTGCTGTGTGTACACGAACTGCCAAAGACAATTTGCAGATACTCAAAAAATATTCACAGGTAATTGTATATGTATATGCTTTTTTTTGTTGCTTGTGAGTTACATCACTAAATCTTCATTAAACACTGTTTGTTTGTTTTATCACTTGTTATATGGCATACACAAAGCAGTTGAGTTACAGTTATAAGCCTTGTACAATACTGATGTCTTTTTGGATGATGCCTATCAGGGTACCTCACAAAGTTAACTGTTAGTAGTATTTACATTTTGCATTTGCTCTTATGAGCTATACCTTACTAGTCAGGTTAAAAAAGATTCTGCGAGATCTTAGGCCAATGTATTGAACAATATAAGTGTAATTGTAGTGCCAGATCGTGATCATTAATTTACTGTTTCAATAACACTGTCCCATCAGTACTATCAGTACTTTGATTTCTTCATTGCTGTGTAAATTGTTATTCCTATGTGTTAATGATGAAAAACTGCAACAGTTTATGCAAGAAATTGCATTATGATCTATTTTAACATATTTACAGAAAGTATATCCTTCTCCAAGTAGAAGAAGAATGGACAGTAAAGGGACACAAGAAGAAATTTGTTATCCTAATATATTTTTTACTGTTGATAATTTTGAAGAGGTTGGTAACTTATATCATTCTAATAGTACAATTAATATTAGGTCATGAAAGAATATCTGTAAATAGTTTTGCAACTGGTCCCACCATTAGGCTAGACTACATTTGTGTGTAGCCTGAAAAGGAGACATACAGAGGTTACTTTTGGCTCTGGTGTCCCCTGTTTGCTTGTCTGTAGTATAAGTCCAATAGTTTTTAAGCTACTGGCTTGAAACTTCACTGATGACCTAATTTCATGGTGGAAAAGAGCAGTGTTCAAGAACCATTACTCTATTTCATAAATTTTGGAGTTATTGCCCTTTGATGCATTACTTTGTCCTGAGCATGAGTCTGATACTATACAAACTAATGACTTGAAACTTCACTGGTGGATAGATCTCATTGAAGAGAAAAGCAGTGTATAAAAACCATAATTCTATTTCATAGGTTTTGAGTTATTGCCCTTTTTTACATTTTCTTGTCCATTTCCATTCAAGCTATTTACTTGAAACTAAACCAGTGACTAAACCTTTTAGTGGAGAAGTGCAGTGCTCAAGAAGCATAGGTTTTATCAGGCGACACATCTGATTCACACACATATTATTCTATGTCTATTGTTTTATATTGTAGGCATTTACAGATATAATAGTTCAAGATAGTGAAATGGTTACAGTAGAACTGGTAGCCTCAGATAGAGATGGTGAACTACAAGGAGTAATATTTCAGGGTTCTATTAGATATGAACATTTAAAAAAAGTCTATGACTCTAGGGTAAGATTGATTGTATATTCGCTCATTTATAATTTTTCAGTGTTGGTCTAGTTGTAAATTTTTTGACCAGGTGGATGTGAACACCAGGGTTTACTTAGAATCAAATTTGATAGGCTAATCTTAAATTTAACGTGTACAGCCCTTAACTAAAAAGCTATGTTTTACTGCAGCTGAAAATGATATAATTTCACTGGATTGATTATGTTTTTATATTTTATCATAATTTCACTGGATTGATTATGTTTTTATATTTTATCATCTTATAATCATTTTCGTTTTCATTTAAACTTGTATTTCCTAATTATGCATATGATTGTGAAGTGCTTTTGAACATTATGTTCAATATCAAAACAAGAGCGCTATACAAATGTGGTATATAATGATAATAGATTGTACATTGTATTTCCAAACTTTGCACCATGTAATGCCTCAGTCCCATAAAATCGTTGCTTGTTACAGACCCGTACGTGCAGACAGTGGTAGGCCGTAGGAGGCCTTGCGTTTCAAGGTTACGGTACACACATGGCACAAAACAACACACCCGTACGGAGCCGTAGCTGGAAGATATGCATGTTTAATGCATACTCGGCCACTATTTGTTCATGATTTGACTCTGAAACCGACACGTGTATCCTGGTCTCAACTCACGGACCCTGGTAAAAAAGTAACAGTCTGTACGGGTACGCAAGAGTTTGTACGGGTCCTTGCGGAGTTTGATCACACGGCGCCCGTACGGTGCCCTCTTGGCTATTTTTATGTTTATGGGACTGTAGCTTAAGATATTTAGATAAAGTCAACATAGACTTTTTATAGACATATTAAAAATCACTCTATTTTCATATGTAAGGGAGGTAATTACTAACTCCTGTTATTAACATTTTTTATCAAATACTTCTGAAATCTCAAGTTATATAATGAATCACCACTTCCATACATGTATCCTAATTTCATTGACTGATACCAGTATTTGTTTTACCTACAGGCAAGTTTAACAAATAAATTGGTACAAAGAATGTCTTTAGGTTGGATTAGTAAAACACATAAGAGAGTAGAGTTTGTCCGAATGAGGGGACCCTTATCAAAAGGATATGCTGAAATAGCTGTATCCAGAATGAAAGGGTCAGGTCCAGAGACCCCTGATTTAGAAAATTTCCCAGTAGATGATTTTGATGGCGATCAACAGGTAAGTATTTTACTTCTTTGTATCTATATAAAAAAATCTTATCTTCTGTGGTCTCATTTATATTAGACTCCTCTATATTTACTCTACAGTTGGTCTTTGTGTTTTTGTTTACTGGTGAAGTTGAGTTTA
The DNA here is from genome assembly GCA_025267735.1 of Mactra quadrangularis. Lineage (NCBI taxonomy): Eukaryota > Metazoa > Mollusca > Bivalvia > Venerida > Mactridae > Mactra > Mactra quadrangularis. Next base: position 17,796,520 of record CM046304.1, read on the forward strand.
ACTTTGATTTACATTTTGTGACATCTAAAATGAATATCTAAGGATCTGTGTACGAAGTGTTGTCTCTCATTTTCAAATTCAAATTTGCAGCCTCAAGCTTAATGGCAAAAGTGGGTTTTTATTCTTCTGGAGATTTTTGTCAGCATTTGGGTAATTCTGACATCACATACAATCAAGTTACTTCTCAAGTTATCTTTCATTGACTCAGACCCATGACAATATTGGCTACAGGCAGGAGTTTGAATCTAGTGTCTTGAAGGGGTTCTGGTTTGAAACCTTTTCTTTTCATGGTATTGACAATAATGTCAATTAATTACCTCTATTGATAAGGTAAAATAAGAAGTTGTTAGCCTTGTGGATGGGTAGGTGAGTGCTGGTTATAGACAAGGGTCCTGGAAAAGTATGTTTGACAAGCTTGCCAACATAAAGTGCCCATAACATTTAACCCAACCAAAAAAAAAACTCTTCACTGTTGAAAAGGCGCATTTAACTAAAACAAATTGTTCACATTACTATATGAAGTACATGCATAATATATATTTTACAGAAAAATGATTATTCCCATCGAAGAATGAGTGATCCTAGTCAAGCACTTACATCATTTATGCAACGTAAAATAAAGAAATCTAGATCAGAGAATGAGGATGTTGATACTATAGGAACAGAAGGCCAGGAAGTAGAGGCTGGTACTCTTCAGGATGGTATGTATAGTATTACACATAGGGGACCAGCAAGGTTTAGACTGGGAACCATGCCAGCTACCTATGGTATTATATGTAAGACATTATTATATGTTGATACTATAGGAACAGAAGGACAGGAAGTAGAGGCTGGTACTCTACAAGATGGTATGTATAGTATTACATGTAGGGTCCAGCAAGGTTTAGGCTGGGAACCATGCCAGCTACCTGTGGTATTAATTGTTTGACACTATTATATGTTGATACTATAGGAACAGAAGGACAGGAAGTAGAGGCTGGTACTCTACAGGATGGTATGTATTTGAGCGAATTGCTGTAACCCAATTAAATCTATGGTCCAGACTTAGATTCTTAACCATTGTGTCTCAAATGGTAAAAGGGGGACACTCCATGTTGCTATACACGCTTACTTGAAAGCAAGGGAGTACAATGTACAAATGCTGTATTCTATCTCTATTACATACTCTCTCCTGAACAGAATTCTACTTCAAATTCTTGCAGTTTGAATGTCTAAATAGGAGCAGAGTTGTGGTACAGTAGGCGATATAAAATTTACTTTCCTGAAAGTGAAAATCAAATTAGCAGTATTCTTGCCCTTGATTAACGAGCTAATGTGACTATGTCTTGCAACATTTGGGTAATCCTAGAAAAAATTGCAAAGTGTGTGATCTTGGTCAAAACAAATTTTGGCTAATGCAAAAGATTTTTAGTGTCATTTGAGGGAGCAAAGGCTCATCTATACATGCATTTAAAAATATAAGAAAAGTTATAATGAAGAAACTGGTTCTTATTGAACTTGTGTTAAAAATCTATCAATTGTGGTTAAATGTGTTGTTAGTGTATAATATAATTTGATTTTGGAGTATGTTTCCTTTGTTATTACAGAATTAGGAGAATCTGAACAATATAATGGATTCTGGGGTAAATCATTTGGTCAAGCTTGGCATTGGTTCAAAGAAAGACGAAGAGCTAATAGTGTGTCTCTTAATGCATATCTTACTTATGTCACTTTACCATGGCATAGAATTATTGGAGGTATGGTAAAAGTTTTTTGACTCATTGAATGATTTTTGTTGGTTTTTTTCTTTGGGCTTCATCAGGGCTTGAATTTAGGCTCGCATACTCCCAAATGTGAGTGGATTTTGGAAATTGCAAGTAACTTTACTTTTAACTCCCAAATTTGAGTTGAAATCGCCACAAAGTATTACTGTCTTAACTAATAATTACGTTTCCAATCAGCATTGGAACGGACATAGATGGAATGTACAATTGTTTGCTTTACTTACCTGTATCGCTACATGATACAATGAGTGTTGTGAGTATACGTTTCACTGATGACAAAAGCAAAATTCTGGCGTAAAAGTGATGTCTGCAAATAATGAAACCCTGGTAGCAACTATGTCCAATTGTGTGGAAGATAAATTAATAAGTCGCGTAAATGACCCAAATATGTGACTTGTTTTGATTACTAAGTGAATTGGGAGGCTTAAAATCTTACACTGTTCATCAAAAAAGTTAAAAATTTGGAGAAAAAAATGCGAGTGATTTTTTTCATTTTGCGAGTTGAAATAAAAGCAACTTGCAAAAATTTGCAAGTCCCATTTTAAGTCAAATTCAAGCCCTGGGCTTCATTGTCTACTCCAAACACTGACTACATGATATAACCTTTCATTGTAGCTGTGCCATTAAACCATATTTTATCATTTGGTAATATACCACTCTCCATAAACAGATATCCTGTAGAGCGTTGTCGTACAGGCTCTCTACTCTCTCCGTGGAAGGTCACGTCAAGATGAACTTTGTGTCGACCAATCAATGCTTAGCTTTCATCTAGACGATAACACTATTAAACACATTTTGATTTCGTAATTTCTATTTTTAGACCAAGGTTAGAGTGCTTATTTAACAGCAGTTTTATTTACAGTCTGCGATTGGGCGGCTCATTTCAAATTGCGTGACGTAGATGATGTAAACAAGTTACCTATCATAACAATTTCATCATGAATATTATGATCAGAAAAGGTCACCTGAACGTGACCTTGGTTTGGAAAAGGCCAGATCTGAATTAGCGATTATGCGAGTGTAAAATTTTAGATCGGGTTTTAATCAGATTGGTAATATACAGGCTACCCTAGAATTTATGGAGCTTTAGTTGTTTTTCACTGAAATTGAATCTTTCTTTTAAATGTTTCTTTCATTGCTAATAATGCTATAAAATGTTTTATTTCAGATGTTTTAGAAGTCCGACAACAACCTGTGTTACTGTTTTAAATCAGGGATTCTACAAGTTCAGTTATATTATCCGAGTGTGCCATTTGTTTACACCTATAGACTAACCCACCAGTGCTGAAAATTTCACATCATACTTAATTTATTATAGCTTTGTTTCTTATACTTGAACTTCGTTTACAGGGCCAAAACACCATTTTGGGGGAAGGGGCCACAGCCCTTTTCTTGGCGGAAAATTGGAGTGACTTTCACTTAATTGGGGGAAAATGACCAACTTCATTGCCAGTTTAAGAAATAAATTTATTAAATTATAAGTGTTACAAAATCAATATGATAATCCAGTAACTTATTTGGTAAAGGAAACAACATAGACTGTGTTGCGAAGATATCTCAAATATTTTTCGCTTTTACGAGAAGTGTGGTTCAACATTCCTTGGGGAATTTTATGGGATTGGAGAGTTTTAAAGACCAAACTGGGGAAAAAAGTGTCAGTTTTGTTTGGGAAGCAGCCTGTATTCGGCTTCAGACGAAAAGAGTGTTTTGGCCCAGGTTTACCAATTATAAAGAGTAGTTATTTAAGTCCATCAGTGCTAAAAGTTTGTCCTGAAATGATAGAAACATGCATAAGTGGGATTTTGATAAAAGGATAGATGGTTTGATCTTCTCTGTATACTAGATACATATGTTTGCTACGTTGATTTGTGAGATTTCATTGCAGCTTAGCGGTGAATTTATTCTTTTGTGAGTTTTTTAAATGTAATTAACCCTATATAGTTCATTACAACGTCTCTTGAATAACATCAGCTGGGAGAGAACTTAATGTGTGGCTGTTCAGAGGTTGTTGCTATACAGAGGTTAAATTTAATTCAGTTATGCCTAAGGGATGTGTTAAAAGCTGTTGTCAAGTAGAGGATTTGTTCTTTAGAGAGCCTCTCTGCAGAGGTTATGCTGTAAATTCCATCTAAACTATTAGTGCTAAGTGTCAAATAGTTATTTCAGTATAGAAAGGTTTCTGGAACAGAGGGATCCTACTGGAATGTAAAAGACGACATTTTGGACCAATAAGAATCTGATATGCAGAGAATTTTCTGATTGGAAGATTTCTAATATAGAGTGTTTTACTGTATATAAACACCCAATATTTGTATTTTAAAACTTGAGAAGGTCACGACTCCTTTGACATTACAGTACATTCATTATAATAACATCACACTTTAAATACAACAAGCTTTTATAAACCTTATGATCAGACTATGATGGAATGAATTGTTGCTACTTAATTAGATAAAACGGATCAATACAGGTACTTAAAAAACAAGTCAAGTTTCTAGTCAACATGCAGTATTTTTTTTTAATTTCTAATGTCATTCATTTTGAGAAAAATAACATCTTTTTTTATTTGAAGTAATTTTGTTACAATTAATCATGTCTCAAAATGATTCCATCAAGCTTGTGAGGTCTGTTATTGATTGTCAATACATGGCATTAACTAGTCTATAACTTAAGCAGTTGCCTGAGACATTGTTTCTGAAAATGAAAAAATCACTTGGGTTTACAGAATTACACAAAAATATATACATGTTTAGGTATAACATAAGCATGTAATTAGATAGCTTAGAAAAACATGAATGGACTAATACCATTTAGAAATCCAAAACTCACCGACTGAAGTTTTCAGATTGTGATCTTACATCACTTGGATATTTTACAGTAAGTAGTGGAGTTGCTACTGAAAACTAATGTGCAATATTTGTTGTTTTTT